>CM017192.1:5438068-5925568 GCA_004837865.1 Musa balbisiana | reverse complement strand
TATATATATATATATATATATATATATATATATATATATATATATATATATATATATATATATATATATATATATATATATATATATATATATATATATATATATATATATATATATATATATATATATATATATATATATATATATATATATATATATATATATATATATATATATATATATATATATATATATATATATATATATATATATATATATATATATATATATATATATATATATATATATATATATATATATATATATATATATATATATATATATATATATATATATATATATATATATATATATATATATATATATATATATATATATATATATATATATATATATATATATATATATATATATATATATATATATATATATATATATATATATATATATATATATATATATATGCCAGGCTCCTAGTGGCCAAGCACCGGGCAGAGGCGGACCTCCCAATGATCCCAAGAACGAGGCCGCGGCATCGGCGCATCCCCCGGCACAGTGGCTGGATGGATCCAAGCCAGCCGGAGGCGGCAGAAGATGAGGAGGAATGGCGGGAGAGGAGGTGGGTCCGCCGTAGGAGGCCGAGGAAGAGGGCCATGACAGTGTCGGCAACCTCCTCCGCGCGGTTGGCGTCGACGTGGACGAGGCGGAGGCCGAGGTCGGCGGCGAGGGCGGAGTCGACGGCGCGGTCCGGAGAGCCGAGGCAGAGGATGAGCTGCCACGGGCGGAGGCGACGCTGGGCGGCGCGGGGAAGCAGGGCGAGGGAGTGGATGAGGACGGCGGTGGCAGACTCGATCCGGCCACTGGAGAGGCCGGGGAGGCCGACGTACTCCACGGCGGCAGCGCCGGCGAGGGCCTCCCGCTCCAGGGACGGGTCCTCGAGGCAGTTGAGGGAGACCACCAGCGGGAGTTCCGCCGCCATCCGATTCGGATCCGACGGCGATCGCCCCGCGGCCCGGTGGTGCATTCTCTCTCTCTCTCTCTCTCTCTCTCTCTCTCTCTCTCTCGATCTCTTGATCTCCAGATCTCTTCTCCGCTCCATCTACTCATGTACTGCATCTAATAAATGGAGTAAGCACCGCTGGCTATTAATGTGGGCCGTTGATTTTTCCATCCGTGGTTCATCGTCACTTGAGGCCCGTTTGCTTTCCAGAAACGTGAAACCAAATTACGGCCTTCTCCTTCGCCTTTCGATCTAGAGAGGATCAAATTACACCCATCAAACTTGTTCGTGCAAACGGAGAAATCGATTTTGATGGGTTTTCAATTGGTTCTTCAGCAGCGTGAGGAGGGAGGGGAAGACATCGACGGGGGAACAGCCAGGGAAGGACAGCTGAAGGAGAGTCACGGGTGGATCAGAAGTGGGCTCGACCCAGCAGAAGAACAACGAATGGATCGATTCGCTTAACGCCTGTCTGTGTGGTGGTACTACTGCAGTCAACGGATTGGGTTACGTTCGAGTGAGTGCACACGATCTGGATGGATTTGGGTACCAAAGTGGATGGATAGCTGAGCCAATTTTAGATTCAGGTTTAGATTCGAAGACGATGAAAGGTTGCTCGAACATTCTTCAACTAAATTTGGAAGTTTAAACGGTTAGGAAAGGACCCAAAATAAGTTTTGACATTCTCTCTTACGAGCAAGTAGGTTCGAAATTGAACCTAAGGGATCAAAAGCTTCGATAAGAAGAAAATAGAATTCTGTGCCAACATACACGTCGTTCTTTACACGAGACAAACCAAAACAACCGATAAAAGGAATGAATTTGATTTCTCAGACATTAATTGTTGATGATTCACATCTATTGAATCTAAAGTGACAGATCCTTCCAATTGTGTTACACTGGTATACTCTCACGAACTCTTTTGGCTGTATGTGGATGTAACAGAGAGAACAATGTTTATTTTGGCAAATACTATTCGAGAAGCTCAAAACAGTGGATACATCGAAAGACTAATTCATCATCGGTTCGGACGACGAGATAGAGAGCAGAATGGAGAGGGAAAACGCAGACACTACGCATTCTTCTCGTTAGTTAGTATAGGCCGGGCTTCGCTACGATGCAACACTACCCATTCTTCTGGTTAGTGATAGAAGAAAGAAAAACTTAAACCAAAGGATAAATCGAGAGTTAAATAACTAAAGAATATATCAAAACAAAGCTTAATAATTTTCTATTTACAACCATAAAGAAAAATTAAATTTTTTACTTTGAAAAACTAATTCCAAAAATCATTCTCTTTCATTTAACTAACACAAGTTTGAAACTCTTTCACACCCTTTTATTCGAAGAACTATTATTCTGTCAATCATTTTTGTATGCAAGTTTTGGGAGTACCTAAATTATTTATTACATTTTATTTTTTTCTTCTCACCTGAGATATATAGGATGTTTATAGAAGAATCGGATCTTAATTTCTAAGTCTTTTCTTCATAACATTTTTTTTTCGTATTATGATTCATTGTGCTCCTCAGACACTAGTTCTGAACATTTTAATCCAGACTATCTTCCTACCGTATCATGGTCTAAGAAGCAAACAGGTCATAGCAGCTCTAGATAGATTAATAGCAGTCAATAACCTAACAAAAATTGAGCATGGCTTTTTGATGTGACTATATCTTACACATGATAAGAACTCATACCTGCCTTTCATTAGTCGATAATACTCGCTTGCTTATGTTCTGTTGATCTGTTTTTTGTTCAAAAAAGATGATGACAGTGACATGGAAGGCAGAGGCAGTAGAGTTATGCATGGAGAAGTCATTCCAGAGTGCCAACCAGAAGAAAAGGGCTTGCAGACAAACAGAGGCGGTACTGTCGCAAGGTTGAACAGTAGCAGAACATTACTTTCAGAAATCATTGCAGCAGTACCGCACTGGATGCTCACTGATGCTACCAACAAAATTTACAGCTATTCCCACGAATCCTCGTGTCCTTTCTTCGCAACCAAATTCACGGGGTTAGACCACCCACGCTCCCTCCACCTCGACCACTAGCGTACTTTAATGGAATACGGCAATCTCATCTTTCGAGTTTTGGTGGCTGAGATGTGGATTTACCACAAACAAGAAGTAATCAACACTAAGATCATTCATCGAAGAACGGAGATGATGGATAACAGTGATTAGACGCGCAGTGGTTCTGCTTGTTAGAGGTTCCGACGAACGGCGGCAAGTATGCCGTTGTTGTCGTGGCCGGTGAATACTTCTTCCCATATCTCGGCGAATGCTCGGAGGATGGTATCATGGTGGCGAGGTGAGTTGAGGGCAAGGAAGCGGCGGAGCAGCTCCCGTAGCTCCTCGCCGTCCACGATCTCCTTCTCGACGATCATTTGAAGCATCGAACTCCTGAACTCCCCCAACGGGTCTTCCGTCTCCTTCACCACCGCCACGCTCTCCTCCACTCTCCGTCCTCCAGCTCCTTCGCTGCCGCTCCGCTGATGCCATCTCTTCCTCTCCTCTTCTTTGTCATCGGTGGGTCGGGCAGTGCATCGTCCCCACGACATGACATCCTGCTCCAGCTCGTTGAGCTGGCGCAGGAGACCAGAGAAGCTCGGCGTGCTGGCGGAGCTCCCCAGCTTCGCCTCCTCCTCCCAGTAGGAGGAGGTGGAGGGGGAGGTCAAGGTCATGGTGTCCGCAGACGACAGCTCCCTGGCCCTCCGCGTCGTCAGTGTTCGTGCCGTGGATTTCATGTCGGAGCTCGACGACCTCGACGCCGACACCGACACCGACACCGATTTGGAGTCCTTGCAGCCGCAGCGGATGCCCACGAAGGAGCTGCTTCTCCTCTTCTGCGTGCTACTTGAACTCATCATCCTTCTGGTAGCTAGTGATCTCTTCCGATGAACGCGTTGCAGTGTAGGGGGTATTTATGCCGGAGTACAACCTCTCTTCTCTCACCCCTGCGTCACTGCCTCGTGGATCTAATCATCTCAGCGGTATTCCTTCCTCTCATTTGGAAAAATGGTCCCTCCTCAAAGTGTGGTGTTGACATGATGATTTGCTCAGGGCATACCGGACGTGTCCGGTTCATGTTTGGTCTGCACACGTACTTAAATGACCGGGAAATGATCAGACCATGGACAACTCGAGGGGAAGGTTTGATGGTTCCTTGGACTCCTCTTCTACACGTTTCTCTAAAGATACCTTCTTCGGGTTGCTAATTCCGCTTACTGCATGAAGATTTAATTTATGAGCAGGAATAAAGTCTGCAGCGAGAACACTGAAAGGTGAGTATGTAGACAAGGAACAACGTGCCACAACAAGATAGAGAATTATCTGATCCAAATTAACTACTCGAGAGCAGTCAAAAAAGGCCGGCCGCTTCACTTAGAGAATAAATATGAATTGCGTTGGCTAAAGCAGAAGCTTTGCATAGAAAAACCTGCAATCGAGTATGATGGTTTGCTTGAATCATTATTGTTGAAGAGGTGTACGAAATCTAATAATGTTGATCGCATGGGCGATGCTACCTTACAAATCAGCTTTTCAGAATGCACTTGATGAAATGTGCCAACTAGCCAGCCAATGTATCAGAGCGAGATGCTCCTGAAAGGGCAGCATGACAAGTACTCAGGCTAGCTTGCTGCTACAACATGTTCGTGATGTCCTGACAAGAACAGTTGGATTCTCGAGTTGAAATCCTGTCTTTGAACACCTCTCACATTGCTGAGATATAGTTCAGATTTATGCAGACGTGGAGCCATCGTCAACACATCATGCATATACTTTGTCCATTGCTCTTGATGCGACCTTGCTGGATCAGTAGCTCATGATCCAGCTGAGCTATACACCCTGTATAGGACTTCGATTTGGTACACTAACCGATGACATTTGCACTATGATAAGGCAGCAGAGGTGGATGCTGTCCCAGTGCCATGTCATCCCTGAATTTGCTTGTCTGCTTGCCACCCTTCAGGGCTGATCTGGCTTGTGAGTTGACATCCATCTTAGATGCACGTAAGTATATTGAGAACCATACCGACGTGACAAAGGTATCTAAAGGAATGACACGATATGTAGGAGAATATAGATACCTATGATATCAATGCTGATGAACCAGGAGCAAGTATAGGGAAAATTATGTGCACTGGACCTACATGACGGCGGCGGCGGCGGCGGCGGCCAGTCTAATTAGGGGCATGCAGCTGAGATTAATTGATTACATTATAGCGGATCCAATCTATCATAATGGACAAGCTAAGTTATGATGCCTGTTTCGACCAACATAAAAGAAATCTTAAGCTCTGTGTCCGACAGTAGGCTCCTTCAGTGTAGAATGGCAAGCAATGGTTGGGACAGTGTACTCGTGTTTTCCTGTCTTTGGCCAGCACTGCGATTTCAATCTTTTCCCCTCTTTTCTCGAACATAGTGTCTCTTGACTTTAAAAAACGTATAAATGATGTAATTAATTGCACAAAAAATTGGAATTTCGTAAAAGATATCCAAATGAAAAAAAAAACAGAGATTTACATCTTAGCGTTGTACCACTGTCCTATCCTTCCATCCTTGGTTTCCTCCTCCTTTTTTCAATTTTTATTGCAAAGAGAAGGGTGAACAACATAATAGTAGCTTTGGTTGATCTAAGCCTGTAGGCAGACTTGACCTAACACATTCAACCAAGATTAAGCTGCTAATAAATTGTACTTCGATTCAATAACCAAAATCCTCGGTGATGACAAGATCACATAAGGATCAATTGATCAATTTAACTGAGACAATTGAATCCAACAAAGCTCAACCTGAATTCCATCCATTTACCACCAGGTTATAATGCAAAAAAAACAAAAGAAGAAGAAGAAGAAGAAAACTTAGGTGCCCTATAATACTTTGGTTCTGTAACCAAGAAGAAAAGAGTCTCTTTGGTATTCCATGCAAAGAAAGCTGTTTGCTGAGCAAGAACAAAAAAAAAAATCTCAGGAATCAGTACCGGCAATAACTCTTTTTTGACAGACCTACATCCGCCAACATTTGAGATAGAACTGAAAATGTAGAGTTTCTCATACATTTAGCTAGCACAAACTGTAATCTCGAGTGACCTATGATGCACAAAAATGCTGCATCCTGTCTCCTCAATTCTTTTTTTTTTCTTTTTTGGAAATTTAAAGAATCAGATTTATAAACTGATAATTTTAAGCAGTAAAATAAAATTCCAGTCATGATCAAAGATATGGACAATATTACCACATTCTGCCATCAGATAGGCCCTGTATTTTGATACACAAGAAACAGGAAACCTACCAACCGCAGCTTTATGCTTGAGGACAAGGCCATCCATTTTCCTGGGCGGATGGATATCATCGCACAAGGACTAAGTAAACTGTAAGCCACTTTGAAGCCTCCTCAGTTCTAAGAGTTTGTTTCAGTCTTCCAGACAATATCTTTCAGGCCCGAAGAAAAATTCTTGTAGAACTGCACAAAATTGGTCATTTTCATATTGTATACATGGAAACTCGGAAAGCAGAAGAAAAATAATCTACTACACGGTTAACATGCCTTGTGAAACTCCAGTGTGTCACCTCCAGTTTTACGAAGCTCAACCATGTGAAGAGAAGGAGCTACCTCAAAAACCTACAAGTAATTATAAGATCCAGTAGAGAGATGATTTACCAGTATCTCAATAGGTATACCAAATTTCTTATTATATTACAGAATAAAATTGTTCTTTTAGGTGCTTGTTGCAAACATCATCTAAGAAAGCAAGTTATGCCCATGAAATAACTCTAGATCCAATTAAAATTTGACAAAAGATTTGTAGACTTTTTTATGTTAATTAGCTAAAATTTTCAGAACAAGAAGTCCGCCAATTTCATACATCATCTCAATACGCCAAACTTAACCAAAGAGGTAACATTTTTGAATCAATGAATAATAGAATAGGGAATTAGTTTTGCTGCGACAACGTCAACATTAATGATTGCAGGCACAACTTGACCTTTAAATATGGAGCTGATAATCTCAAATTCACAAATATTGAAGTTATCAGGAATTGGAAAGCTAAAATACTGCATACGGTAATGTTTTCCAAGACATCTAGAAGTTCCGGAGATACATAAATCAACCATCTGATATAACCTTTGCATCCTCATGTGCATGCATAAAGGTACTTCAATTCACAAAGAGATAACTCAATCTTATTACCTCTGTGGCTACTGATAGGTGGCCTTTCCGTCCCGACTTGTCACCTTGTAATTTCATCTGATCTGAACAGAAGCAAAGTGAAAATATGTTAAGCTCTGAACAAAGTTGCATATATTCATGGTATCTGTTGCATGCATAAAACTCGATTATCTGTGCTGATATGTCATCTCACCTTGTAATTGTGTTTGCGCACATTAAAACCTAGAGGTTTAGCAGCTTCCTCTATCTTAGACATAATTTCATTTGGAGGGCACTGAGAAGTAAAGCGTGTTTCCCTTTTGACAAGACCCTGAAAAAGAGCATCATAATGGCCATATTGTTATGCCTTTTAAAAAGGAACTGAACTGATTTGTCAATCATCCACAGAACAATATATACTACAGACAGGCAAGGTTGTAGTAAAGCATGATGGTTGGAGACAACAACTCAAAAGCTAATCAAACCTTACATGTAAACCAAGCAAATCTCTTCATTTTTATTGGAAGGAAGACACTGAAACAATTAGCTCATCTAGATCTATTTTTGGTGAGAGCCACTTGAAGAAGCAACCAAAAGCCATTGTCAAAAAAATGTGTATTTTCTTTTTTTTTCCAAAAATACTTATGCTTCTTTCCATATTTCTAGACAGCATTTAATTTATTTGTTTGCTGCTTTCATCAGCAGCATATCGAAATTCACAATAAGTGCTCATCGCAGTACCTACAGTTATAATCAGCTTCTAAAAGGGATAATCAGCATTGACAACGAAAACTAGAACAGAAAATGTTCCAATAATTACATGACAAATAATAAGGCCATAAGAATGTACCAGCTGCTTTTCAAACAAATTTCCCAGGTTGAAACCTTGTGATCTGGAAATAAGTTCAAATGCATTCATTGATTCTGGTTTCTCTTTCTTTTCTGTTACAAGATGTTCCTGTAAATGGTAATACAACAAACGAAAGGAGTTAGTGTGAGAAACTATATGACTTCCACTGTTTGGGATCACAAACTAACACAGAATTACCAAATGGGCCCAAAATGCTGCAACCAAATTTTATGTCCAGAAAAACCTTTAGTTAAATGTGTGCTTGTGTATGTTGATGTTTAGTGCTATTCTGGTGTACATACTGGGAACATTTTTAGTATTTGAAAGCAAACTAAAGCTACTGAACTTTTTAGCAATTACCTCTGAATTATTGAAGACAGCATCAATATCATCAAGGCTCACATCTTCGCCATGTTCAAAATATGGTGGCTTATATCCTTTCCTGAACCATTCATCTGCTAAAATATTTGAAATTGTAATTCTCTGCGCCAAAAAGAGAAAACAAATAAATACAACTTAGAATTTACTTGCAAGCAACAAAAAAAACTTGCAATCTTTCATGTGGTCCCTAAAAGATTCTGCATTTATAAAATGTAAAAGTAAAGAAAACTAACATAATCAGTACTTACAGTATGAGGATTTGGGTCTAGAATACGTGTAATTAATTTCTTTGCACCAGAAGAAAACCAGGCTGGAAATAAAAATTCTGCCTTAGAGATCTGCAGTGTAGGAGGATTAAGATGATGTGATACATTACTTGGAAGAAGGAAATGTTGCTCTTATGATACAACAGTTACCTTCTTGTATAAAGTTACGAGATTTGGCTCATCAAAGGGCAAGTATCCAGCCATAAGGACAAATAGTATTACACCACAAGACCATATATCTGAGGCTGTACCATCATAACCTTTATCATTGAGAACCTAAAAAAATGAAGTCCACCATTAGAAGCTTTATTTTCTGCCATGCAATAGGGTGCAAAATGTGCTCTGTTCAAGGAAGGCAAGGGAACAGATATACCTCAGGTGCAACATAATTAGGGGTTCCACATGTGGTATGTAACAACCCATCCTCCTAAGACACCAAGAATATTCATTAAAAGGGACCCTCAGGCGCAAAACGAGTAGAAATACTCGAATGACTAATTAACGTATTTCCATGACCATTTAGAATTTAACAGTTCATAATGTTTAGGAAGATTGCTCACGAACACAACACTTACCCGTATCTGTGGTGCAAATGCACTTAATCCAAAGTCGGAAACCTTTAGGGTACCATAAGAATCTAAAAGCAGATTTTCTGGCTGCAAAAAAGTGCAAAGGCTCATAGATCTTGCCTTATTAACTCAGTAACTAACAAAACATATTCAATTTCTAAGATATCCTGAATAAGCAAAAAAAATAGAGCATCAACATAATGAAATAATCAATCAGTAAATATAATCATACCTTTAGATCTCTGTGGTATACACCTCTACTATGGCAATAATCAACTGCATTGATGAGTTGCTGGAAGTATCTTCTTGCCTCATCTTCTTTTAACTTTCCATGATTGGCCTAGAAATTAAAAAACCTGATTTTGTCAACAACACATAGTAACTTTTATTTGAACAGAAAAGATATATGCAAATATCTATTGCAAATACATCCATATAAAACTTGAAAAGCTCTCAATATCAAGATGCCATTAGATTAATGCATTTGAAATAAAAATGCATATCAAAGCGTAGCCTCTGATTTTTATTTTCAATTTTCCTTCCAGAAAATATTAATATCTGATACAGGAAGTCTCTTACAATTTTGTCAAAGAGCTCGCCTCCATCAACAAATTCAAGAACAATGTATATCTTTGTCTTGCTAGCCATCACCTGGAAAACAAAGGTGTCATAATTAAAGGCATAATATGCTAATGCATTAAAAATTAAACAAAGACAATAAACAAGGTCGATTTGATATCTAAGCAACGCTATTGAAATGAATATAATATGAAAAAAAACATAGAAAGATAATCATAAATGCACACAAACATAAATGCACACAAACAAACATAGAAATGTATCTAAAGAGTGACAGATATGGACTCCACATATCTGAGATCTTTGTGAGGAGGAGGTTAAGACTTAATGGGGCAGGTTCATTTTTTAGACACACATAATGGGCCACCCACATAAGTGCAATTATCTTGAATTCACAATGGACTAATATGCCAACCTACAGGAATATAAAAAAATTTCAAGCTATCTACCAAGTTATCAAAATTATCTTCTATAAGTTGGTAAAATCAGATTCATAATACCTCATAGATTTGAACAACATTTGGATGCTTGATCAGCTTCATGGTAGAAATTTCTCGTTTTATCTGCAAAAGGCAACAGAACTTTCTTATACATCCTGCAGGAAGTGGAGATCAACCCTCAAAAAAGATGGGAAGTGATTTTTGACAAAATAGGTAGTAACTTCCTTCAGAAATTTTTTACCAAATAAAAAACAACTCAGTTTTTGTGTGAAAAACTTCAGAGTTTCTTTTTCTACTTTCCACAGATGAGATAAGAAAACGATTAAGTTTCTAGATAGTGCTTTCAACTTCGAGCATAGGTTTTTCTCCACTTGCATGATAAACATTAGATATGTTGATACTCTGTGCATCAACATGCATGTTGAAGAGCTACGGATGGCAGGGATATGCAAGAACAAGCAGAAATACTTGCCAACCCTAACTACCAACTGAAGGCATGGAAAGTGGCATGATATGCATGCAATCTGATGTGATAAAAGATGCAATCAAGGTTAATTATTAGAAATAACAAATTACAATGTTCAATTGCGAAAATGACATATTGAAATAAGGGTGGTTTTAAAATGGTCACTTTGTGTGTTAGTACAAACATGAGTTAGTGTATTGGAGACTGTAATACAAAATTCATATCTCGATCTAGTGTTGTAGTACAACAATAACTAAAACTTTAGAGGCCTAAGACAAGTCCACAAGTTGAAGGCTTATGTTTAACTAGACCATTCTTGGACCTAGTTTGTTACTGAAAAGAACGGCTAGCTAATATGGAGTGCTATTGGGTTGAGCAATAACATAAATTGGGCAGGCAGGTTAGTGACATTATGCACTTGCATCAGCAGGAATTGCAACCAAAATAAAGGCCGGTAAAAAGCAATCACTGGTCAGTTCATTTTAAAAATTCCAAAAATATATCCAGAATCAAACCATCAATGCCTTCTTCAGATTTGAATACACCGATGCCAAAATGATCTATCAATTAAAGAATGATGACATCTTTAACATGTTTCTTTTTAGAGGTTGATTGAAGAATAATAGAGACTGATGTGTAAGAATTCTTGGGCAATTTAACATTTACAACAGTACAAAATACAGCCAATGATGAATCCTGGGCATTGTATTTTGTCTTACATAAAATGAACCAAAGAAAAATGATTCAACAATGCAAAAGAAACTATCAAAATGGCAAATGAATCAAAAGAAAAATAATTCAGTAATACAAAAGAAAATTTTAAAAATGGTTTTGAACAAAGAAGAAAAGAATAGATGGGCAATCTAACATACATGTGCAACCGTTTTTGTGCCATAACTGTGGCAAATATGTTAGACTATCTGTCTCTCCAATGTCTATTGGTCTATGCTTCTAGACCTTCACTGTCTAAGATCTTAGCCTTGGTTGTTAATGCTTAAAAAAGTTAGGGAAAACAGAAAGTGATTAAAGGCAAAAACTCATGCCTCAGCAGAGCAGCAGCCATCAGTGAGTCTCAAAACAACATCACCTATAATCATAGAAACATAACAGCACTGCACTTGCTTTCGATTCCTTCAAGGTGCTTTTTGTGTATGTTGAGAAGATCAATGGTTCAGGATCCCCTTTCTTTAAAGGAAATATTGAGCTCAAAGCCCCATATGGCATTTCACCATATTCAGGAACATCCTAAATTGGTTATGTAAACACTGGAGTTCTTATCACCATTCTGGTAATTGAATACGGATGGAAGTATCAGAACCTCCAGAGCATAATCATAAATCTCAGGAAGAATAAACATCAAAGAAAACATAATCTGTTCTTCACTTAAATTTTCCCTTACCACATCTAGACAAGATTTTACACATTCCCAGGAACATGAAACTACTAGTAATGAAATGGTTAAGGTTACTAACTGCAACAAAAGCAAGAACTACAAGGACGAGATAGCAACAGATGGCATATTTCATGTATAACTATTAATATTGAGACATTTTGGATGCGGACTTGCTTGCGATCTTGACATCACAGTGATATATGCATTTAACATTTTGCAGGGCTGTAATCCACCTTCCAATATCCACTGCCCTGTTTCCTTTTGATCTCTCCTCGTATTCACTGATTCAATGAGGGGCAATTCCCAACCAATCTAAAAATAATAATAACAAATTCCAATCGGTCGAAGAAGCATCGGTTCTAGGCATCAAAATCCACTTACGAATCAATTTTCCATAAATCAAAACACTTGAATCTCCAACCCATTCCGCTCCAATAAGAATAACCAAATCCATAAACAAATTGCAAGACACCACGCGACGTCATGAGTAGAAAAGATAGGCTACATCACATGTTAAATAACAATCTAATCCGTTCTATACGAAGACAAGAACGAGAAGGGGATCACGGGAATCCACACACGTCACATGTTAACAAGGTACCGGGAAGCAGAGCGGTTAAACACGAAAGAAGCGGGGTAGCTCGCGAACCTGTTCGACCATCTTGTGTCGGAGGACCTGCTGCTTGTCGAGGATCTTGATGGCGAAGCTGTTGCCGGTCCGCACGTCGCGTGCGTACTTCACCTTCGCGAAACTGCCCTCGCCCAGAGTCCTCCCGAGCTCGTACTTCCCCACCCGGGTCCGCGTGCCCACCCCTCCCCCGCTCATTCTTCCTTCCTTCTTTCCTATTGCTCCTCGTCGTTTCTATTCCTTCTTCTTCTTCTTCTTCCGATCGTGTCCTATCTCTCTATATAAATACCTGGGTTGCGATCGCCTTGGAGCGACGGGGAGGAGCCTGAGGGGAAACCGGAACCAAAGCAAGGCCGGAAAGGAACGGGTGGATACGCAGGAGTTTATAAGCGGAAGGAGGGATGATCGAATGAATCGAGGGGGACGGATGGGCGGTGGGGTGGGAGAGGGATGGGGTCCACCCCACATGTCCCACCAATAATTTCTCCGCCGCAATTATTTGCTGGAGACTCATCGATTGAAACCGGTCCAACTCGTTCAGTCCGCCTCGCCCCACTCGCCGATTCCATGGACTCGACATTTTCCACCCATATTTATGCATATTCATTCCACTTCCTTATTTGATTAAAACACTTATTAATCAGCAAAAATGATTACGTAGCAATATACTAAAATTATTTTTTCTCCCCCTTCGAATTAATTAAGTCGTTGGGATTCTCTCGCGAAGCTTTAACCGCCGCATCTGATTTGGTGTCATATATAAATAGATAAATAATATTTTGAAATAACTATGAGAAAATACAATTTGGAATTAAATTTCAAGTGTATTTGAGTGCCTAAATTAAGTAGATTTGAAAGCTTTAAATAGGTTGACAAATATGTGTACGTTTGAGGCACTGTGTTGATTCAATCATTGCGATTTGAGTAGTCTAAGCCACTCAATAATATGTAAATTTCAAGAAATTTAAAGATTGGGAACGCAGGCCAAATGTGTAAGTCTCAGAAGGTAAGGTTGGTGATGACGTCGGGAGATGTTAGGGAAGAGAGGACGAACGTGCAATGATTGCAAACTTACAAAGGTCTCGGTCACGATCTCAGCTTCCCATTTGCGTCTTTCAATTCACTGCCATCTCTGCTTAGCTTTCCGACGTCGAAGTCGACGCGTCTGTCTAATCCGGTGGGAACCGCCGAACCGGCAACCGTGGCAGGGATGAATCCAAACCCACAGTTTCTTCCCCTATCTTTTCGTTCGATTATAGATTTCGAATGGGAATAAATATATTGAAATCAAGTGAAAAGATAGATCTATTTGATTTAACTTCTGCATCAATCTTTTTTTAAAAGATTTATTATTTCAAAAGATGAGTATAATAATCCTCTTGAGCATCGAAGATAATTTTATCGAGAAATACTCTCTTCCAATGCCCATCAATCTTATTTAGCTTAACAAAATTCACTAGCCAAGCCTCAAATAAGACCAATAAATCAATGATATTATGACTTATAGAGATTTAATAATTTTTTTTCTTTTCATCCTTTTTCTATAGCCAAAGCTTCATTATATATAATCGATTTCCAACTACGTATATACCTACAACCAACAGGAGAGGAATTAAAATCTTTTAATATAAAACCAGCTTTAATTATGTATATTTAATTTTACTATCCTTATATTTGGAGGAGATCAATAGATAATAGTAGTTGAAAACTCAATATTACCCCTAATGAATGATGTTAGCCATATAATCAATCCCACACAACTTTATTAGAACTGGGTCTGCATATTGAGAATTTGGCATCAACTCTAAAAGCCATAACACAGTAGTCACAAAAGTTTTCAATATCATGTTATTTTTTAGAAAGATTATTATCTTCATTAATCCAACCCTCAAAACTCAAGAATTACATGACCAAATTTTGAATCATGAAAATACTCACTTAAATTCACACAGATTTAATAAAAATAAAAATATTTAATGCACTCATTCCGACTTTCACAAAGGTAATAAAAAAAATTCATTCTCAAACTAAAGTTTGGCTAATCAATCTATTATCACATAAGGAAAAATGTTTTCGACAAGAATAAGACTCTCAGAATGACAATAAGATTCCACAATGCATGTCTTAATTCTCAACTTGGGTTATGAAGGAATAAATAAGTAAATTTAGTAGATGGGATTAGGCCTCCAAACTCATTTATCATCATAAAAATATAAATAAATAGCTATTCTTAAAATCTTTGCAATAAGAATAGAATCAAAAACATGATAAATCTCAATTTATATCAGTAATAAAGTCATAAAATGTCAGTTATCATTCAATAAGTCAACATTAACCAAAAAAACAAAAGGTGAGATTGATACATGTAGAGATATCTAAAGCTAAACCATCCTTGCATATATCAATCGTGTAACATCTCAAAAAGTAAGATTAATATAGTCATACATGATATCCTCAATAGAAACTAAAAACAAGTAACATTTGATTCTAACTTATCATATAATTTCATATATTAGGCTAATCATTGAACAAGCATTTGATTCTAGCTTATCTAAGTCCCAATTCATCATATATTTTTCTCTTAATGACAATATCCCAAGCAACTAAATATAAATTTATAGACGACTCATACTTTCTTCATATTAAAAAAAATATATCAACCTTATTAATTCTATTGGGTTGACAGCCCATAGCTCATCCCCTCTTAATCTAATCCTAATTTATATTAATGGGGGTATGGTGGTTATGTTTTAAGAGGCATAAAAAGGATAGCAATGTGACAAGAAAAGACAGCAACGTGGAGATCTTTGCAGCAGCAAAAAGGAGGAGAAAAAGATAGAAATCCAAGGAGAAAGAAAGGAAAAAAAATAAGAATAACAGTATTCTCATCTCATATTAGATCAAATATACAGTAGATTTTTACTGTGATTACTTGGAAAGAATTAGAGATGATTTAGATATTGAGCACAGTAATCCTTGTATCCTAGTTATTCTTTTGTGATTGTTATTAGGGTTTTGGGCAAGAGATTGAAATTTGTATATTCATTATTCTTATAATAGATTATTTCTAGTTTGTCTCGTGATTTTTACCCTTCACATTGAAAAGATTTTTCACGTATATCTTAATGTTCTATTTGATTGTGGTTCCATTTAATTCCGCTATGTGTTATGGCCTACTAGTATTTGTTTATATACAAAAAGTTATTTCTCTTTATATCCTATCAAATTCTACATCAATTAAGTCAAAACAAGTTACAATAATTTTATTATAAATTTTGTTAATATTACTTTTCAGATGATTTATCAAAAAAAGTCCTTAGCCTTCATATTAAAATAATCATAATCATGTTCATGTAAATAGGCAAATATACAAATGATATGAGAATGTCTTGATGCAGATGATCACCAAAAGAACTGAGCATGAACACTTTTCAGAAAGAACAATACACTCTGGTTTTCTCTGTTCTCGAAAACATTTCGGCTGCTCAAATTGGACGGCAGAAGCCATGTGGAAGTCCACCATAAACTTAGCTTGAGACCCAATACAACAACTCCAGTCTTTTGCAGGAAGGCAATGCCTTCCTAAACACCAATTGGGATTTCCATCACCTCCCCACCTACATTTCTTGTTAATCCATTATATTTGCAGAATTTAGCTCACCCAACGATGTACCACTAGGAAACTTATGATCTACCGTGATATATCTGGATGGAGACCTTAAGGTCCTGAGAAGCTTCTTAAGAGCATAAACTGCACAAGCAGCCATGAAAATTCCGTAACTCGAAGAACGAGAATAGTTGGCAGGAAACAAGGAATGCAGGAAGTCTGCTCGAGTACAACATGTAGTTAATGATGGCCACGCCTTCAGTGTTCTCTCATGGGAAACAGCTTCACAGAGGTCTTCAGCATATGAATCTCTCGACATTTATAGCGCCATTCGATCATTTCTGATATGAAATACACCACACTGATGTGATGCGATCATCATTTAATGCTTGCAGATGATGCGTTTGCAGATCAGTTCACGCGGCTGTACAGAGATCTTAAAGAGATGGAGTCTCGATAAGCTGCTTTAGGTCAATATCGCTGCAACTCTGCACCCAGCTTTTAGAAGAAGATGCTGCTGCTTAGTTTAATGATCTTGATGAACCTCGAATTTGGTCGTCAATTTGGAGGACAAACGTTGATTAACATGAAAATGTTGCTTGCTTTTGAGTAGTTTTGGGCCATAAGAAGAACACATATGAACCGACACGGCATTAGAGAATCAAACACTTCCAATTTTACCAACACACTAATCTCTTTGATATTGCTTCATCGTATTAATTTTCCCTTCGGTTTTCCTTCGCTCTAATTACTGTGTAGCGTTGTTCCAGATCTCTTCGAGCTCTCTGGCAAACGCGTTTTGCCGGCCGACGACGGTGGTAATGTGGTCTTTGTCGTCAACGATCTTGACACGGGCTCGAGGGACCTTCGACCGGATGGCGTAGCTGCAGTCGATCGGAAGGAGTTCGTCGTCCCTGCCATGGAACACGGTGACGTCGCAACTGAATTGCTCCCTCACCACGTCGAGGTAGCCATCGATCTTTCCGGCGCTGCCACAGATGATGTTGTGGAAGGTATGCCGTGAGGCGTTGTAGGTGTGGAAGAAGAAGCCATCCATCAAATACGTTCTAATCCTGCAGCATATCAGAGCAAAACATCCGTGTTGAATCGGAGAAGGAATCAGGTGAGATGCTGGACGGTCAGCGATGGCGACTATATTCATGGCTTGAATCTTGCTACAGTGCCAACCCGTTGCGGGTGATGAGCTTGAAAGCGAGCTCCCATCGGCGGTGGTTCTTGCACATGACGAGGCTCACCATGCGGCTGATGTGCTCGTACCAGCATAGCACCGAGGCGCCGAAACCCATCAACGGCCACACCCTCCGCGGCACCACCCACCGCGGCGCTTGCTGCGTCCCCTGCTATCCGTTTTACTATTATTATCACGTGTATGCCAAAATATACTATAAGCATAAAGATTATATATATATATATATATATATATATATATATATATATATATATATATATATATATATATATATATATATATATATAATTTAAAATTAAAAAATAAATTTATGATATACATCTTTTGTTGTTTTTCAAAAAAAATTATGATCTATAGGTGCATCATTGTACATCCAAATGTTGCATTAATATTATTTTGTTAAATTAAACTCTTTTTATGGTAACAGATAAAATATATAATATCTTAATAATTAATTATTTATCTCGGAGATAGTATGCAGTGGCATAAGATTTATGATAATGATTAATAGATTTTCTGATCATTTCTTAAATAATTCTATCATAATTAGACTTTCTTTGATCGATAATCATAATCAAGATTCAATCATATATATATATATATATCCTAATAAGATAAAGTCACATAATATAATATTCACCTACTTGATTATTAATTAATAAGATATAAAATATTTAAAATTAAAATAATAAAATAATAATTTATTTAAAAATAATTTTATTTAATTGAATTATGAGACTTTAAAAAAAATTATATGTGTATACAAATTTTATAAAACAAACCAATAATTTTAATAAGCATAACATTATATTAAATCTAACTATTAATGCAAGTCGTGATTGTATATCATTAATATTATACATCCTTCAATATACGACAACACCACTATTAGTCATTTTTAATACAATTAAAAATGATTTTAATTTATCTTGTTAAGACTATCATATTATATATATTCAATCATAATATATGCATATATAAATATGAACAAAATAATAAAAATAAAAAACTTTAAATATGTAAGTGAAAATATCAATTATAATATCTATTCATGTATCATCAAATCTTCTATGAGTTGCTTACAAAGTCATAAGAATATGTTTTTTGAACTACCCTAGGTTATAAATCTTAAGTGAATAGATGAATAATCAATATAATGGATCTCAAGTTCTTAATTGACATTAATTATTTTTAGATTTTTCTTTAATCATGAGGTACTTTATACCATAATGCATATAACTATCATAGTACTTATTATTTTTGTAGAAGAAAAACTATCGTGAGATGTTACAATGTATATTCAGTAACTTAGCAATTGAGTTTGATTACATCAAGTCTTGAGATAAAATTTTACAATCATAAAGTTTGATTAGTGGTCTCAAATTATATTATAAAATTAGCTTCTATAATTAATTATATTATAATATATTATAATATTTTTCTCTATAAATTTCTCCTTTAACTAATAAATATAAAACATAAAATGGACTTGGAGACAATTTATAAGAATATATGAGTATATAATCATGTGTCCCTTTCAATATTTTATTATTTTTTATGGCCATTTAGTATTTCATTCTTATATAACTTTAATATTTACCTAGTATATCAATTGTAAAATTGATATCTGATTTGATATAGGCTTAAGCATATAATAGACCTTCAACACATAATAAATATTTTTCTTTATCTGATTCTTTTCTAAGTTATTTTAAAAATACTTATTTTGATTTAAATTTTTATTTATGTCATTTGCTGAATAAAAATGCATACTAAATATCTTTAAGAATCGGTTAATATATCTTTTCTAAAATAGTCCTAATAACCATTGAAATTTATTCATGAATATTTTAATGTTAATAACGTAAGATACCTTATTTATATCGATCATCTTAAAATTCTTGATGAAAATTTTTTTGATTTGGTATAATATCACTGTTATGAAGCAAAATATTATCCACATATAGACTAATATAATAAATTAGCTCATACTAACTTTCATATATAAACCTTGATTAATAATTTTTTAAATATGAAGAAAATAATAATATTATAAAACTTTATATATCATTGTCTAAAGGCTTATTTAAGATTATAAATAGATTTCCTAAATTTACGTACTAAAATTTTCTTTCATTTTCAATAGGAATCATATAGGCTAATCCATATAAATCTAGATCTTTATTCAGAATTTTTTTTTTCATATCCACATGGTATAACTCAAAATCATAATCAACCACTAATATCATAACAATTCTTAATGAGCCTATTTAAAAAATTAAAAAATATCTCGTTATGGTCGATGTATTTTTTATGAGTAAAACCTTTAATTATAAGTTTGATCGTTATATTATTCAATATTATCATTTGAGTTATGTTATATAACAAACTCTTTTATAATTGTTAAACAATTGGTTGAGTTCTCAAACATTATTCTGACGCATTAATCTCAACTATTCTTTTATTGCTTTATATCACTTTTCAAAATTATTATTTTTCGTAACTTATAAAAATAATAAAAAATCTTTTTGATTTATATGTCATAAAAAATTGACAGATCTCATTTCCTTTTCAGATCTTTTTAAAATTATTGGTTGTGATTATTTAATAAGACAATTAATAATGACATCCACATAACTATAATTATGATAAATCATAAATCATATCTTTTATGTAAAAAATAAATATTATTTTATAATTTTAAATATATACATATGAATAATCAAACAAGCATCCATGAATAATAATTAGATTTTTTAATTATCACATGAAAAATTATAAAAAAGTTATAATTAATTTTTTTTAATTTCGTGTGGAACCCTTAGACTAGTCAACTCTATTTAATTGGATAGGCTCATAATTAGGTTACTCAAATTAGTCTCTTTGGACCAACTATCCGCCCAATTAGGCCTATGAAAATTAAAGTTGATCATAAGTAAAAAATTGATTAAAATTTGACTTTTCTTGAATTCGATCAAAACTTGGTTGATCGAATCAAAATCTAAATCCAATCAATTAGTCAAAATGTAATCATGATCAAGTTCGATTAATATATTTGATTAAAATAAATCAAATTAGTAAATTTTATAATTGATGACATAAGTAAGAAAATTTTAATTTCTAAAGAGCAAAACTATATAATTTTTTTTGAAATATATAATGAAAATATTCAATTATGAAGGCATAATTAAAAAAAATGAATTAAAGGACAAATTAGAATTATTTGATTTTTGAGAGTTTAAAAATATTCTTTTAGTTAAAAATGAAAGAAACCCTAAAACCTCTCTTAATCATTGTCATTGTGTTTCATTGTGCCCATATGCGTGAGTCTTGGTCGCATCAATCATCCATTGCCTCCTTGCTGCCCATGGTGGATACGTACCTTTCGATATCATTCGGAAAACCTTTATCTGACCTGCATGCACACTATCGTCTGATACAAAAGCTACGATCATATCAATTTTAAAAAAAACTAGACTTTTCTCCTTTCTTCCTAGAGACTGCTATGAGCGATGAATTAAAAACAAATGAGAGATAAGAAAATATTTATAATCTTTTAATAACTAATTATTTATCTCTAGAAAATCATGTAGATGAGAATAAAAAAATCTAAAATGATAATTAAGAGAGTCCTTGTGATAATCTACAAAGAAAGTTTTTCATATCTAAATATCTGTGGATGTCTGGAGTTTGTTCTCTACCGTATGCAGCCATCTAAGAGGAATAGAAGAAGCGGGGACAAGGGTGGCCTGAGGAGGAAGCTGCCATATGTGCGGAGGAGGAAGAGAATGGTGGGGGCAGAGAGAAATGATGTTGAATTGATGGCGGTCATAAAACTCGCTTGTTGAACAGAGGGGTAGTCGGGTAGTTCTACTCCCTGGCTGCCGCTTCTCCTTCAGCTCACCCGCCAGGCTTGGCTGGTTCTATGCACAGGATGGCGTATCAGGACACATGAAAGGCACAGTACCTAATAATCATTATGGAAATAAAAAAAAACAATTACATAAACCAATTTCCATAGATTCTCAAAGTAATTTTGTGTGTGAATTTTCTAGTAAACAAATGGAATGATAGCTCGACGGGTCTTCGGATAGTTCTCAAATTTGCGATGGTACCATCTATGTGTTTCGGCAGCTGCAAATGTCAGATTGGATACCTGTCATCAAATAAAAATTGAATCCAGTGGTCAAAGACAGGAAAAACAATCTTTCTGAGATTTGCATACAATAAAATGCACTTTATGCACGCCAAGCATACTCAGGTTGGGCTTGGACACACACAAACATAAAGAGAAACCATATTGTAATATCAAACACACTCGGTTTCAGCTCAGACATACCACAAACATGAAAAGAAGCCAAATTGTAATATCCGATCCTCCGCTTGCAACCAGGATTCCAAAATATATGATCTGCAAGGCACAGAAGAACAAGGAAGGTCCATGAAAAAGGAAGAATATTGGACCCCGTAAAGAACTATATACTTCCTACGAGACTCAACATATAGACACTTGTCTTCCAACATACCAAACAAAATGGCCAAGTACTTGCATCTTAATCCAGAGCAATGATATTATGGTTTCCATCTCGGTTCACTCATTTTATCACTGCTGTTATAGCAAAAGTCACATTGGCTGAGACCATGCAGACATGAATACAACGTCATGTTTAGATATAATCAGTACCATTCATCACAACAAAAAATGAATTAAAGGACAAATTAGAATTATTTGATTTTTGAGAGTTTAAAAATATTCTTTTAGTTAAAAATGAAAGAAACCCTAAAACCTCTCTTAATCATTGTCATTGTGTTTCATTGTGCCCATATGCGTGAGTCTTGGTCGCATCAATCATCCATTGCCTCCTTGCTGCCCATGGTGGATACGTACCTTTCGATATCATTCGGAAAACCTTTATCTGACCTGCATGCACACTATCGTCTGATACAAAAGCTACGATCATATCAATTTTAAAAAAAACTAGACTTTTCTCCTTTCTTCCTAGAGACTGCTATGAGCGATGAATTAAAAACAAATGAGAGATAAGAAAATATTTATAATCTTTTAATAACTAATTATTTATCTCTAGAAAATCATGTAGATGAGAATAAAAAAATCTAAAATGATAATTAAGAGAGTCCTTGTGATAATCTACAAAGAAAGTTTTTCATATCTAAATATCTGTGGATGTCTGGAGTTTGTTCTCTACCGTATGCAGCCATCTAAGAGGAATAGAAGAAGCGGGGACAAGGGTGGCCTGAGGAGGAAGCTGCCATATGTGCGGAGGAGGAAGAGAATGGTGGGGGCAGAGAGAAATGATGTTGAATTGATGGCGGTCATAAAACTCGCTTGTTGAACAGAGGGGTAGTCGGGTAGTTCTACTCCCTGGCTGCCGCTTCTCCTTCAGCTCACCCGCCAGGCTTGGCTGGTTCTATGCACAGGATGGCGTATCAGGACACATGAAAGGCACAGTACCTAATAATCATTATGGAAATAAAAAAAACAATTACATAAACCAATTTCCATAGATTCTCAAAGTAATTTTGTGTGTGAATTTTCTAGTAAACAAATGGAATGATAGCTCGACGGGTCTTCGGATAGTTCTCAAATTTGCGATGGTACCATCTATGTGTTTCGGCAGCTGCAAATGTCAGATTGGATACCTGTCATCAAATAAAAATTGAATCCAGTGGTCAAAGACAGGAAAAACAATCTTTCTGAGATTTGCATACAATAAAATGCACTTTATGCACGCCAAGCATACTCAGGTTGGGCTTGGACACACACAAACATAAAGAGAAACCATATTGTAATATCAAACACACTCGGTTTCAGCTCAGACATACCACAAACATGAAAAGAAGCCAAATTGTAATATCCGATCCTCCGCTTGCAACCAGGATTCCAAAATATATGATCTGCAAGGCACAGAAGAACAAGGAAGGTCCATGAAAAAGGAAGAATATTGGACCCCGTAAAGAACTATATACTTCCTACGAGACTCAACATATAGACACTTGTCTTCCAACATACCAAACAAAATGGCCAAGTACTTGCATCTTAATCCAGAGCAATGATATTATGGTTTCCATCTCGGTTCACTCATTTTATCACTGCTGTTATAGCAAAAGTCACATTGGCTGAGACCAATGCAGACATGAATACAACGTCATGTTTAGATATAATCAGTACCATTCATCACAACAAAAAATGAGGCACTGCATCCAGCATCTACTTCTATATAATGGATGTTCAGTTTGATCAAGCTATTAGTACATAATAGCCAATGATAGCCTTCTTCGCTAGCACAAACAATTATGCGTCCAAATCTCAACTTCCCTCCCAAAAACATTCTATTAGTCTCTCAGAAAACTTTGAACTTGTTCCCACATGGAAAATCTGTGAGTCTTCTTCAAATGTGAAATATTAATTCATAGCTATTCAAAAGTCATCATGTTCAAAACATCCAATTATTTTTTTAAAAAAGGCATCAATTCAATTCACAATCAACTCCTTGGTTGTGAAGGCAGTTCCATGACACACATCTACAGAATAGATGTACTTGAACTAAAACCTAAAACAACATAAATGATTGCAGAAGCCAAGATATGAAATATTCAATATACATGACACTAATTTGAGTTGTATGCACTGTTCACTACATGTTTATTTGACGAAAAGATGGTTAATATTCCCACCAAATGTAACAAGAGGAAAACATAAGGTACCAGGAGGACCAGACGAGATCAAATGTCCATACATGTTTTCTGTAAACACAACCGAACCATCCTCATATTAAGAATGTCTGTCAGCACAGGAGGCATTCGTGGAAAGATTACTATTCAAAAGGTATCGAGATGATGACACCATGAGGGGTAAAATATGCAATTTGAGTCTTCTAGGGATTTTTATGCAGAAAAAAGATCCTATATATCACCATCCTATGCTCTCTCTTTTTTTTTCCAATAACTACATTTTAACATTTTCTTAAAACTTCCATTCCTAGAGACATTCACTGTATGTATACATTTACTTGTTAAGAATTAATATGTCAAGAAGTTAAACAGGATTAAAAACAACTGATGTCAGTAAGAACTCTAGACTAGTTACAGGACAAGAAGCACGATAATTACTATTTCAGCAAGGTAATGCGGGCATGAAACATATCTGAACCAATCGCCATAAGGAATCACATACTCATCGGCTCCTTTGTTTGCACGCAATGAACCCTGTCAAGAATTGAGATCTCAGCAGCATTTCTTATAGAATTCATATTATGCATGATATTGGGACTATTCAAAGACTCTGAATTAGTGGGAGCCTTTGGTCATCTTTTTTTTATGCATGATATTAAGACTGAAGAAGTGACAAGCAGATAAAGTCAATTATAAGTGAAGAATGATGGCATGGAAGATAAAATAGATCTACAATATAAAGCATGATACTATTAATTTAATACTTGATAATTTATCTATGATCACAATATATATTTATTTATTTATTTATATTTATATATATAAAGTGGTACTGCAAAGATAAAAACAGCTTATTGATCTGTCCCTACTTTATATAGCAGCAAATATGTGCACCAAGTTTATAATCAATATTTCATAAGTTACTTAATAGTCAGTCGTAGACAAGAAAAAAGAAAACAAAAAATCAACAAAGTTGGGACCTGCAGCAACAGTTATCCACTAATACTTCCCTTTTCCTCTAAAAATATAGTAATTACTAGCTGACTATAAATTGATTATATAGTTGTTTCTAAGAATGTTATATGCATTATGACAAACACAATAATTAATTTGACAAAAAATGATCTAGAAACTCATTCAAAGTGGCTTGGTTGAGGGATACCAAGGTAGTAGCAAAGGCAAGCCATTGTGGCACAGCAAGGCAAGTGGCAATTGCCATTACTCGTGAAACTGGTAATCTTTCCATGTGCATTAAGCATCCATCCATGATCCATTTTGGCATGGTATGACAAGCCTCATACCTATCTATCAGCACCAGAGTGTTGGCACATCCTAAACATGGATGATATATGGCAGACTGGCAGTAACCCTAAGCATGGGTAATTATTGTACACAATGTTATTTTAATTTCATACAGTCAAGAACAATCATTTAAAGATTGAAGAGAACAAACATTTCAAATTTTAGAGTTACAAAATTAGCTTAAGACTATGAAGCTTAAAGAGAGCTGTTTTATCAATGAATGAAGGCATCTTTAGAGTACAAAAAACACAAGAGTTTATGACCAGGTTGATTAACTAAGTCCTCATCTGAATGCTGCATGCATTGATATATATATGAATTAATGAGATTTTTGACAAACATTCCAAGTAAAAATAAGATGACAAGTCTAAATGCCAAAATCATATATGAAATCAAATACTATCAATACAGGCAAACTATAAGCATAATAAATTCCACATACAAGAATTGCATGACAACGAAGCTGATGTAGCCAACCCCAAAGAAAGATAATAGCACCTATCCATTGACACCATCCTAGATAGAGAAGAGGCTTCAATAATTCCAACCAGTCAATCTGAAGATCTAGCATTCTATCACGGCCTTTTACGATAAACTCAGCTATTTGATCACGTGCATAACTTAATGCCTCAGAAGCACAAGAGATACCAAGCGACAATGGTGCCCCTGTATAATACCTAGCATAAAAATTATATAAATAAACACATTTTAATTTTTTATTATTATCTTAGTTTACTACTTTCACCCTAGAAAAGCACAACAACTTAATTTGTTGAATGGAAATATGATATTAATGTTGGGAAATTGCAAACATCATCGATTATAAAAAATAATCATAGAAAAATATATACATTTTTACAACAGCAATAACAAAGTCATAAATCCCAACTATTTGAGATCGACTACATGGATCTTTTGCCGCCATTGAGATTCGTAAAGAATCATATATTTAGTTAAGTCAGAATACTTAAATCTTTATTTATAGTTTTTATTAAAGTCCTTAATAGAAACTATAAATAAAGATTTAAGTATTCAAAACTTAACTAAAATCTAAACTCTAAAAAAATATACACTTTTGTAATAATTAAAATCATCAACTAGGTCTTAGGCACAAGAACCCAATAAATGTTGAAAGAAATAAAAAATAAACATCAGTTAAAATATCACAAATTAAACATTTCCTTATTTTCTGGAATCAGATACTTTTGAATATTTTATCCTATAGAACTACTGTATTATTCAATATTAGATGAAGATAGAACAAATTTTTAGGCATCATCAGCACCCTTTCGTATATCCCAGGAAATTCTTTCCGTCAGGAAAACATAAAGGTCTAAAAATTGGAGGACAAGAAGAGAAAACAACAAAAGTAGATTAAACAGAATTGTATTCAACTGAAAAGCAATACATGGATATTCTAAATGCTAGTTGCACTTTGGCAACAAAAATTGCCAACCAATTAATCATGCACAAAATGTAAATTTGTTCGACACCCATCCAAGATGCAGCAATTGGCATAATCCGAATTGATAGGTTTTAAAAAACAATCTATATCTAGAGAAATAAGAACTCAAGAGAATAATATCCAAATAACAGTGACAACTGAGCATAACCCAAGAGATAATTATTTTTATATATGGTAGTTTGCAACCATTGACAAAACAAAAAATCCATAAAGAGCAAACTTAACTATGATAAAGTACATCAAGGGATTAAGATTCACCGAGCTATTTTATAAAGGAGTGGTAATAATTAAAATAGTATTATTTAATTAATTAGAAGTATCCAGTTAACTAACCCAAAAAAAGAAGCAACCGAAGAGATGAACAAGGTACGCATAAGAAACTTAAACTCTTGACCAGATAAGGGGCAAGATGAAGCTATTACAGATATAATTTTTATGGGTATCCTACCTGCAGAGGTAAGTGTACATTAACCCTTCTTCGGCTCCATACTTGAGGGAACCTTGTGCACTTGGCTGCCCTTTCTATCATGGTTCGTCTTACCTGTTTGTACTAATATATCGATCAGTTATCGGTGTTGTATGTATCGAGTTGTACCTAGCATATTGACACACGGTACACGGGGGGTGTGCTAATGTACCACCCATACCGATCCTCTATCAGATTGGTACATACCACCCATATCGAGCGGTACATGACAGTATGACGAACCTTGCTTTTTATCTTTATGAATATCCTAAAACACCTAGATGTGCAGGCATAATATTTGTCTAATTCAGAGTATGTACTCTGCTCCAAAACCAAATATGCACTTGATTGTTGCTACTTAGTTACTCATCCTTGCTTCTAGTGTCCTTTTCCAACACAAAGCAGGATTTCACTAAGAACTTCTAAAAGAACCCTCCTAATTTTGTCGCTCTTAGAAATAATCTACAAGAATCTTACAATCCATAAGGATATTAAACAAACAACAAAGAACAAGGGTTCATAATACTTACAAAAGCCCGGTTAAATAGCCAAGAAAGTGCATTCTGGCTGATGGACTATAGTTGAACACATTTAGTGTCTCGTACAAACGTCTGACGACCTGAACCTCCATCAATAAAAGCACAAAGACTGTCCTCCAGACTTGGTACTTATGCTCCATGGGGGTAGATGAAACTTTGTGAGAAGAAAAGATATGTGATCCTCCGATCAAGTGACTAGCAACCGTCGAGTAGCTTAATGATTCAGATGCTAATGGTACCATTTTTCTATAGGCATAGAACCATGTGGAAAGTGCTAAGGATGTTGTCAATGCTAGAGACCACCAATAAAAATGCAAGAAGTATCGCTGTGGGACGGTGAATTTCTGCTGTTCATTAAAAAGGAAAACTTTGAGATAACTAAAAGCATAAAGGACTAAAAATCTTCTGAATTCAAGATCCACCAAAGTAAGATGCATCAAGTGTCTCTAGAGAAAGTGGACTTGTGCAATTCACTAAAAAGAATGAAGCTTACTATTCATAATTCCTTTTTTTTACTATTGACTATCCCTTAAGAAAATAATAAAATATTATGTTACTATTTGCATAACCGATTTTATCTTTTTTTAATTTTTATTTTCTTCCCCGCACCCTCTTATTTCATCCTCGTTGTCGATGCCGCTCGTCCCCAATGCCGTCCGACCCTGCTCGTCACCCCTTGATGCCGTCCTCCACGGAGGAAGAAGAAGAGTAGAAATAAGAAGAGGAGGAGGAGGAAAGTTCATAGTTTAGAAATATTAAAAATAAAATAAAATTATAAATAGTAAAAAGGGACTGTAAATAATCATTTTCAAGATATTTTACATAAGCACACAATGCAAAACTGAAAACGTTCACATCCAAAAGCTTCGCAAGGATGGAACGCGATAATTATGATGAAGCATGTCAAATTGACATTTGAAATCGAATCTTGCTTTTCCTAAGAAGCCCTCATTATCTCGGTGCTAATTGGTAGCGTAGACTTTTGACAGCCTAATCTGTATTTTAAAGGTCACAAATTTCCCTCGTTCATCAACGACCAACATCGAAAAGAGGACAAAACCAAATAAACAAGACTTACGGTGGAAGAATTCATCATCGTCTTTCCTCTGGCGGCAAACCCCATAATCATCCGATGTAGGAAACCCACTGGCCGTATCGGGAGGGAGACCACGAGTATGGGCACCGTCGCCGCGAGCCACGCGAGCCGCAGCAAGGCCGTGAAGCCCAACCCCAGCATGGCGGCGGCGAGAGGGGCTATGGGCGACGGGGGAAACCGATCCAGCGGTAAGTACTCCGACGGGACAAAAACCGGGTACGGATCCTCCACTTTTCGCGAAGATCCGATCCGTAAATGATGTATTAAAAAATGTGTTACGATCTACAAATATCACGTGCTAGCGGCGTACCCGTTTCTTGAATGTTGCTTGTGATAGAATATGGGATCCACACGTTGGATCCAATCAGTTATCAGGTAGCTGAGAGAGCACACTGTCTCCACAGGAAAAAGCTTGTCGGGTCTGCTGGAGTTGGGATCCAAGACCCGTCAAAATGGACGGAGAGAGCGAGCGGAGGAAGGAGAGTTAGGTGGTGAGGCGTGTGAGTCGAGTAATCCCATGCGTGCACAAGGAACAGCATATCACTAGGGAAAGTGAAAAGGGAAAAAAAAAAGGAAGGCAAGAGTGGAAGCAAGAGATTGCATTTTATCTTTTCAAAAAATTGTTACCGTTGAACTTTTAGTCAATGGCTTTCTCTAATTGATTTTTATTTAGTAACTTTTCTTTTTTTTCATCACCCTCTATCATCACTACTGCCCTCTATCATCAATACAACGTCGATTACTTTCTTATTATATCCTTTTTCTTTTTCTTTATCATATGATATGATGTGTTGGGTGGATAGGTGAGAGAGGAATGAGAAAGGAGGAAAGAGAGGAGTATCACGAAGAGTCGTGGTGCACTCGTACTACTTTTGTCGATGAATCTTTTGTTGCTTTTGAATGCTTATGCATATGTTCGATAGTATGTTTTGTTTTATTTTCGGTGTGTTTTTGTTTTAAAACTATGAGTAAGAACAGTTTATAAGGTTGTAGAGTAATTAATCATCATAATAGATAAAATTATCTTAAAATGATCTAATTTTCACGTGCAATAGTCAATTTTCTATAAGTTGTAATGCGAAGCAAAACATCAACCATCTCAACACCATAGAATCCCTTAGGTGGCATAGGATTAGGATTTTGGATAGTATTGGGTGTTGATTAGATTCACAAGTTTGTATGTTAAGCCTACGAGAACTTATCAATGCGTCTGGCACCTAATGAGCAAGTATTTATGAAATTATGATTATTTGTTTACCTTCTAAAATCATTGTTTTATTCTTCCTTTCTTATATATTAAGTATTTATTGGATTTCTTCATAAGACGTTGAGACTTATCCATCATACGTTTTCGAATTAATCGATTTATTATTTTACATATCTTTTAGGACCTGAGTGAGACTATAATTAGAGTGATCATTTACAGATGGATAACATAAAGATATCTCATGACCTAAGCACTTCTAACTAAGTTCATGGGAGGAGAAAGAGACAAGATACAAGAAAAAAAAGAGAATATGAGAGAGAGAGAAAGAAAGAAGAAGAAGGCGATGAGCATAAGCAAGGACATGGCAAGAGAGGAGGAGGAGGTGATAGACACATAGAAGGATAGGTCGTGAGGAAAAAGTAAGAGGACGTGGAGGGAGAAATTGGAAAGAAGAAACTAAAGAGATCATAAGGACAATCAACAACAAAGATGAAGGGTGATGATAGTTATGTTAGTAGTGGCATGCTAACGATCGCGGAGGCATAGAGGTATTTCTCATAAAAATAAAAAAAGACAACGTCCTAAATAAAAACCAATTTTAAGATAAAATGTCGAATTGAAATTACTATTGAGCATATTTATTAGGCTGTCTAATGACAAACAACAATAAGCTTAGATCTTTAATGAGGATTTCGTTTTCTTCTTAATAGTCACTACTTTTGTTATAATGAGATAAATAAAGAAGCAATCTGGGACTTGTCAAAAAAATATTCCGTGATTAAGATTGATAATGCCACATTAGTTGAAATAAATGACAACAAATGTAAACACTAATTAATAATTTGAAACGGCACCAACTTAAACCACGTATCTTGCAATTTATAATCACAACAAATGATAACAATTGTGAACACGAATTAATAGTCTAATAATGTACTAATCATTAGAATTGAATCACTATCTCTACGTACTAAAAGAACAAATATTTTTTTGAAGTGTCCTTATGGAAAATGAAAACTATATCTTCTATAGGCTCCTCCTACTCCTACTTGTCCAACTTAAACCACTCAAGAGTGCATTAGCTAATCGAGAATGATTTCTAAACGAGTATACGGTGATAATTATTAGGAAAGATATTATTGAAAAAAAAAAAATATCCTCTCAATATCTTAATAATACATTATAATAATTTTAAATTATACAAATTATGATAATATATTATCATGAAAAGATCTCGATATTTTGATAATATATTATAATAATTTTAAATCATATAAATTATGATTATATATTATCATGATTCTATCAATAATGATGATCATGATCTCACGTGATCACCTATATTATCAAATAATTTAGATAAATATTTTATATTTATTATCGATTCAAAAATTCATGTAATTATCATATTTTATAGACTCATACACGCTATTTATAGATATTCAAGCTAGTCATTTTTTTCAATAATATGATTAAAATTAAATTATTTTCAAGAAACAGATTAGATAATGGTATAATTATACTTGAGAATCACATCTTTGTGGCCTCTAATCATTGTTTTAGATTTGGCATGGCAGTTAGAAAAACCAATGATTTGAGATTGAGTTGTTAATACTCCTTACATTAAGAAATAAAATATAACTATATATATATAACAGAAATAAAATAATAATAAATAAGATGACGATAGGAAAACAAAAAGAATGGGTGACGATGAGAATTCATTTTTCAGTGGAATTCAAGATTTATAGCTATGATTGATTATAAGTCAACCGAGAGCTTTAATTGTTTTCTCCTTAAACAAAGATTTGTTTGCATCTTCTTTGGATTAAGACTATCTTAAGTTCCCAATCCCTTCGTCCTCATTGAAATATAAAAATATAAATAAATAAAAATCCGTCCTGCTCAACTCTTTATTTTCTTTCTTAAAAGTAAAATCGAGTACCGTAATGTCCATAAACTTAAAGTTGTCACGCGATAAATCGACTACACAAACATTTTTAATTAGATATAGGAAAAAAAAATTAGATTCGAGATTCTCACTCATAATAATATCGATTTGGTAATGGTTGTCGATTAAGACTAGTGGTTTAAAATAATAAAGAAGTGTATTCCTACTTCGATTTGGGCTAAAACCATCCAACTCGATTCTTCTCTAGTTGTTGTTTTCTAATTTTATTTCGATTAGAAGATTAAGACAGTGTTTATTCCTACTTAATAGACTCTGCATCAGCGAGCAAAAGGATGCACAGTATCTCATGTTCAGGTGAGACTGACATGTACATGACTCGATGCTGTGTGTTTAATGGCAAATGCAGAGGTTCCGATAGACGATGATGTCATATTGGGAATGGTACTCCAATGAGAGGTCCACTACGCCCTCAGCTTATTAAATGTATACCTAACATGTTGTTTTGTATTGAAAGCAGTGTATACCTCTCAACTTGTCAAGTTGGTTTCTGACATTTATGTAATGTGACCATTTGTTAATTTGATGGATATCTTAAAGAATCCAAATGGGGCCTTTCATTCAGTAGGATTTGGACCAGAGTCTTATTTAATTTAAGAACAATGGACGTAATAGCAACTTATCCCATATTACTACCACTTTCATAAATTATCTAATGCAGTGACTTTGAAGGATCATAATATGGTTCTGAATTCAAATCCTGTTATTATTATTTATTTTTTATAATATAAAAATATTTTTTATGAATCGTTTAGATTGACAAATCGAATGAAATGAAATTATTTAATTTATTCTCATTTTAACACCAACGAGTGATTTCCAATCAGAAGAGTTCAGTTTTACGAGTGATATGAATGATTTTTACCTACACTAGCTCATTTACCATCGAGGTCGATATTTAAGTAGACTTTAGGTCACCGGTCCCGTCTTGATATGTAATACATCAATAACTAACGATAATCATTGTACAGAATGATAATGTGATTTATCTAATCTTATTTTGAATCTGTAAGTGAAAAAGCCTAAGGATTAAGTAAAAAAAAAAACTAATTAGCTCACGGAGAGGGTAATTCTTTACATACTTACTCAGTCTTACTATTTACATTATTATCTTCTCTCTTTCATTGATTTAAGCATCGGAGGAGCTACGCTGATAACCCCCAATGCCTACCTATCATATAAGATCGTCGGTGATCAGGAAACGATCTCGTTATCAAGACGTGACCACGCAATCATGAGACAGACCATCTCTCGGAGATACTCGGACGACCCACCCCGAGAGGGAATCTTACAACCAAGAAAATGATCTTAAATTACCTATTCAATCATCTCAAATTGGGTTCTCATCGATAGGATCATCTCCGATTAGATCGACTATGTAGTTTCACCTAATCAAATCTCCCATGTAAGAGATATTTAAATGAACTTGCAACTTCAACTATGGACAGTGGTACTATCAGCAAAATGGGCATCACCCGTCGAACGAAAGCCTGAGATTAATCTGAACTTTGGTACGAAGTTAACATCCGTACTATGTTCATTCATCTACTTCAAACGAAAGAAGAAAATATAACCAAAATATCTGCATCTTAAATGGGACTTTACGAAGTTTTGGTTGTGAGGTGGAAGAAATAAAACCTGCAGGAACTCTTTTCAGGCCACAGGTTTTGGTGGGTCATTATTCCAGAAATGAAACCCCAGTAATAATAATCCATCTTTTGCTGAAATAGACTTCCTTGATCGTTGTTCCGGAAAGACATGTCCTTTCTTCCCTTTAAGCTCCGGGTTTGTTTTGCTTCTCTGTAACCTGAAAGCTTCCGAGAATCCTATTTAATGTTGTCTCTGTTTGATAAACAAACAGCATTTACTTTTCTCTCTCTCTCTCTCTCTCTCTCTCTCTCTCTCCCTCACTTTTTTTCTCTGCTTGAGAATAGCATGATTATTTTTTATAGATAAAGCCACTGAGCCCTTCTGGCTGTCATCTGTCATGTTGGGTGCTTGATAGCAGTTTACCGAGGCTAACCAGTCATGATTAGAGTCTGCATCATGGAACAACCTCAAAATCACTACACCGTAAGAGCTATACACTATTCTAATGAAGGTGAGATAGATGCCAGGAAATCTATTGGAAAACGTCGTATCTAAGGCGCATAGAAAATTAAAGATAGAATGAAATATAGGGAGCTCTACATGGTTTATCTACGGAGGAGATGGTGGACAGATAGTGCGACAAATCACCCCCAAAGTTGGCTCCGTTTCCAGCGTTTTAATCTGGCTTACGCCCTGCCATTTTCTTCCGTCATGCACAGCTTGTCCGGAACGGAGCCACCCAACGTTGTCTTTGTTTTCTTCTCCACCCACGAGGCCGAAGGACCACAGGCATTTAAGCTGTCACTGCACTTCTATACACTGTGCATTCCCCCTTTTCTTTCATTCTTTTCTTCTGCTCCTAACTCGGGTTGGTGATGGTGGGCATGAAACATTCAATGCTCCCACCAAGCACAAGCAGCAATGTCTGGTCGTCACCACCACCTCCACCACCACCACCAATTCCACCCACCCACGCATTGAGTTCTGACGCTCGGAAAGAGAAGTAATATGGATGGAAAGCCAGACAGAGAGACAAAGCCTGGGCCTGTACCACGTGCTTCCTCTTCCTATTTATTACCTCTTCACCGGCGGAACTCCCCACCAATTCAATACCCCATACCCACTCGCTGTTGTTCAAGCTACTGCTCTCGTTATGCTACTACCCAACGACCATGCCAAGGGCGGTGACCGCACCCCTCCCCGTCGTCGTCGCCGTTAGTGGAGTCTTCTCGCCTCGCGGATGGACTGACCGCCGTCTAAAATGAGAATCCGCCGTTATCTGTTTTCCCTCGTTGTCGTTGTCGTCGTCTTCCGCGGGTGGGCGCCGCCGGTGGCGGAGGCATCGACGTCGGAGAAGGAGATACTTCTCGAGTTCAAGGGGAACGTGACGTCCGACCCCGGTGGCGCGCTCGCATCCTGGGTCGCCGCCGGCGACCCCTGCCGCGACTTCGCCGGCGTGTTCTGCAACGACGCAGGGTACGTGGTGAAGATCCTTGTCCACGGGGCCAACCTCGCCGGGGCTATCCCGGCCTCGCTGTCCGGCCTCGGGTCCCTTCAGATCATCTCCCTCTTCGGCAACCGCTTCTCCGGCGGAGTGCCGCCGGAGTTCGCCGCGATCCAGACGCTCCACAAGCTCAATGTCAGCCGCAACGCCCTATCCGGCGGCGTCCCGGGGTTCCTCGGCGGCCTTCCGGGCCTCCGCCTCCTCGACCTGTCCTACAACGTCTTTTCCGGCGAGATTCCGGCCGCCCTCTTCAGCCAATGCGTCAAGACGCGGTTCGTGTCGCTCTCCCACAATACCCTCTCCGGCCCGATCCCCGCTGACATCGCCAATTGTTCGAGGCTGGTCGGCATCGACTTGTCCTTCAACAATCTTACCGGAGAACTTATCCCTCAGATCTGCGAGCCGCCTGACATCAACTATATCTCCGTGAGGGACAATTCGCTGTCAGGAACCGTCACCGATAAGATCTCAATGTGTCAAAGCCTCGAACTTTTCGATGTCGGCAGCAATTCCTTCTCCGGAACGGTGCCTTTCAATCTTCTTAGCCTCCAAAATCTTAGCTACTTCAACATGTCATCTAATAAATTTCAAGGGGAAATACCAGAGGTTAGTGTTTGTAGTGAGAAATTAGGGTTCTTTGATGTTTCCGGCAATGAATTGAGCGGTGGAATTCCACCGAGCATAGCAAATTGTGGAGCGCTCAGGTTTCTTGACTTAGGGCTTAACAATCTCAGCGGAAGCATTCCGCTGGAAATTGGGAGCTTGAAGTCGCTCTCTGTACTTAGGCTAGGGAACAATGTTGACATCGGGGGTTCGATTCCTGCCGAGCTCGGAGGGATCGAGTTACTTCAGATTCTGGACATTCAAAATCTTCAGCTCTTCGGGGAGATTCCAATCACCCTGAGCCAATGCAGATTCCTCCTTGAGCTGTGAGTTATCGCTGGGAAATTTCTCCTAATCCGTGATTTCTTTTTATGATCATTTCTTTAGACAATCAATGAGTTCCAGTGCTGTGATTTTGCAGGGATGCATCGGGCAATCGCTTGGCTGGAGGAATCCCAGACACCCTCTATAACATGACCTATCTCAAACACCTCGATCTGCACCGAAACCAACTCAATGGGATCATCCCCCCAACCCTGGGCCAGCTCTCAAAGCTTGAGTACCTCGATCTTTCGGAGAATTTGCTCACTGGAGTGATACCTGACTCTCTTGGAGGTCTGACGTTGTTAACTTTCTTCAATGTGTCTTACAACAACCTCTCCGGGGCCATTCCTTCTGCAACCACGATCCAACAGTTTGGACCTTCGGCGTTCTTGAACAACTCATTACTCTGTGGGCCTCCGCTGACTACCGCTTGTTCTTCGGGCAACGTTTCTCGAAGAACAAGACTATTGACTGTCCCTGCTATTATAGCCATCGTTGCTGCTGCTATCATACTTATCGGCGTCTGCATTGTCACGGTCATGAACATCCGGGCATATGGGAAGAAGGTAGTGGAGGAGGAGATTTTGGTTTCTGAGAGCACTCCTCCTGCTTCAACAGGCTCGAACGTGATCATTGGAAAGCTGGTTCTTTTCAGCAAGACTTTGCCGTCTAGGTATGAAGACTGGGAAGCAGGAACCAAGGCATTGCTCGATAAGGACTGCATGGTTGGTGGTGGATCCATCGGCACTGTGTACAAAGCCTCATTCGAGGGTGGAGTTTCAATCGCAGTGAAGAAGCTCGAGACCCTAGGCAGGATACGGAACCAGGAAGAGTTCGAGCAGGAGATTGGCCGACTTGGTAGCCTCGGGCACCCCAATTTAGTTGCCTTCCATGGTTACTATTGGTCATCCACTATGCAGTTAATTCTATCAGAATTTGTTCCTAACGGAAACCTATATGATCACCTCCATGTTTCTCGTCGTCTATACTCGGGCAGCGGTAGTTGCAGTGGCAGTGGTGAGTTGTTGTGGTCTAGGAGGTTCAATATAGCTATTGGAACAGCAAGGGCTCTTGCATATCTGCATCATGACTGCAGGCCCCAAGTCCTGCATCTTAATGTCAAGTCTACTAACATACTTTTAGATGAAGGGTATGAAGCAAAGCTATCGGATTATGGGTTGGGGAAACTGCTACCGATCCTGGGTAGCTATGCTTTAACCAAGTTTCATACAGCAGTGGGTTATGTTGCTCCAGAACTGGCTTCTCAGAGCTTGAGATATAGCGATAAGTGTGATGTCTATAGCTTTGGGGTAGTTCTACTGGAGATTGTGACCGGGAGGAAGCCGGTGGAAAGCCCAGGGGCTGCTAAGGTGGTGGTGTTGCAGGATTATGTTAGGGGAGTGCTGGAGGATGGAACAGCATCTGATTGCTTCGATCGGAATATGAGGGGTTTTCTAGAGACCGAATTGATTCAGGTACTTAAGTTAGGGTTAATTTGCACTTCCGAAGCCCCATCGAGGAGGCCAAGCATGGCAGAAGTTGTGCAGTTTCTGGAGTCGATCAGACCCAGTTCATGATCGGACTTGGCAGGGTAATCATGAATTGGGTATTTGATGACTAATTGATGAAACAGGAGACTGGATAAAAATCCCTCAAAGCCATTAGAAAAAATTACATTCTTTTTTATTTCTGATTTTTTTTTTCTCTGATCACAATTGCCATTGTATTTCCATGCGAAACTTCAGATTTTTCTTGGAGTAAAAAAATATTTTTTCATTCGTTGCAATCTATTCAATAGATTCTGCAGATAGGAGTAAGCATGGTGTTCAAACATTCATTTCCACTAGTTGTTATTGGTGGAATGAGCGAGTACATTTTGATGAAGGTACAACTTGATCCTCATCTTGTTTCTGAGCCTCATTTAGTTTCCATGTGGAATCAACTCTGAAAGTTAATACTGCAGCCAATGGCAAGAAGCAACTTAAGTTGACATTGATTAATCTGCTGTGCTGGTTCCTTCAAGGCTCACTGTTTTGCTTGCTTTTACAGTACACTGTGGTAGAGCATGACACTGCCTGATTGATTTCAACCAATGCAAGGACACATCAAGCATGGTGGTGATCAGTCTGCTTTCATGCATTCGATTCAGAACCTGTAGTGAAGCAATAAGAACAAAATCAATGTTCACTCTTATTCAGGTATGCATCTTTCCGCAGCCTTGGCATGTTCTCTTCCCAGCTCGTGCCATCAAAGTGAGGAGCAGCCGCCTAATCGTGCATCGCTTGGAAAGCTTCTATAGGAAGGCATGGCCATCTTTCCCAGCTTTGGCAGCAGAGCCATGGTTTTGGGAGGAGGTAAAGCATTGGGGCATTTGGATCAGTAAGCCGCGTCGTTCTCCAGTATCCGCAGTTCCGGGCCACGGATGGTTTCCTCCGTGTGCCTCAGCCATGGATGGTCCAGTGCACACAGCTCATCCACGCGCAGAATCTAGGCGCTAGATCGAGTCCGTATCCTTGGCCACATAATCCAATCGACGTGAGCTGGGAAAATTATTGGCACAATCTTTGTCATTTAATCCGTATTCTCGGATTCCATACTTCCCAACGATTTTGTTTGGTGTGCTCACGACACACGAAACGATGGTACACCATTTGATTCCTAACTCAACTCCGCAGGGTTAAACTGAGCATGTTTTCACTTCCACTAATTTAGCTTGCCATTCAGTGAGGAAAAACGTTGAAGACGATCGATGTTGGTTCCACTGACAAACATAGAAGTATGAAGCTGAATTTGTTCAATCGACTCAATCATTTTTCAGAATATTGGCAACACTATCAAGTGTTGGGATGGAAGAGGTAAGAAATGAAAACTAAAATACTATAATTAAAAGGAAATGCTTTCAATAAAAAAAATTGATGTAGTATTAAATAAGAGGTAAGATATAAAACATTTCAAAATATTTTTAAGTCAATATACTCATGCTTCATGAACTATAATTCTATTTATAGGACATAGTGATAATTACCTCATCCCATTATGTAATCTATGATTGAGTTAGGTGTAGGAATTATCCCATAACTTTTAGATCATGGACTACTATTTAGAATATATCTATAACTATCTAAAACAAGACAACTACCTATATAACTACTATAAATCAATTTTCAATGCTCCTTGATTTATAGTTACATACATTGATTTGAAACATAAAATAAACATGCTTTTGAAATGGAAGCAATTTGGTGAGAATATCCATAACTTGTTCATCTATTCCATAATACTTTATTGCTATGGCTCTACTTGCAACATGATTCTGGATGAAATGATAGCATATTTCTATATGCTTCGTTTTTTCATGAAATGTTAGATTCTTCATCATTGCAATTGTGACTTTATTGTCACAAAATATTTTCGTTTGCTTCTTTTTACTCTTGATGAAGATCTTCAAGAAGTCTTCTAAGCCATATTGCTTGACAAGTTGTTGATGTTACAGTTACATATTCTGCTTTCGATGTTGATAACACAGTTATTGCTTCCTTCTTTGAACTCCAAGATATATCTTTTGATTTGAGGCTGAAAATATTACCAAAAATACTCTTTCTATTATTTAAAGCTATTATCCAATCACGTGAAACCAAATAATTTATATTTAAAATTATGAAAATACCAAATGTCATAATACATAGTTCTATTAATATAACGTAAAATTCTTTTAACAACTCCAAGATGATATTTGCTTGGGTTATGTAGAAACCTAGATACTACACCAATAGAGAAGGTAATATTTAGTCAGAGTTAGATAAATCAAACCTCCAACAAAATTTTTATAGTATTTTATATTTGTTAAACATATACCATCTTCAAGTTTTAATTTTTTATTTACATTTATAGGTGTTGCTGCAACATTGTAATTAATCATATTAGATTTTTTGAATAGATTCATTGTATACTTTCTTTGTGAAATAAAATTTTCACCTAATCCTTACTTCATTTTCAACCCAAGAAAATAATGCAATAGACCTATATCTGACATTTCAAACTTATTTATCATGTATTTTTTTAAATTCTATTATAAAAGAGTTATATGAACCTATATATATAATATCATCAACATAAAGATAAACTATAAGAATATTATATTCACTTTCCTTCTTTAGATAAAAGATAGGTTCATTATTGCTCATATTAAATTTATTTTGATAAAAATAATAATCAATTTTGATAAAAGATACATGCTTTTGGAGCTTTTTTAAACCCATAAAAAACTTTCTTTAACTTATACACTTTTTTTTCATATCCTTTAAGCAAAAAATATCTAGGTTGAGTAACAAAAACTAAATCTCTATTTAAAAAGGTAGATTTTATATCAAATTGATAAAGCAAAAAAAGTTCTCACGGTTTCAAATAATAATTAGAGTAAAAGTATCATCAAAATCAATACTTTGATATTGCGAATATCTTTTTGCTACAAGCCGAGCATTATGTTTTTGAATACTTCCATCTGCATTATATTTTGTTTTGAACACTCATTTCAATCCAATAGTTTTCTTTCTTTTGGTATATTTATTCACTCTTAGGTTTCATTTTTCTCAATTGACTTGATTTTCTCCTTCATTGTTTTTTACCATTCCTTTTTTACAACGGCTTCCTCAAAACTTATAGGATCTAAAATAAATAAAGCAAATATTAAATCATAAATTTCTATTAGTGATCTAAATTTTCCTATAGGGGTTTCATCTATGGAATCATTTGATAAATTTGAATTACTACTAGGTAAGGTTAACGATAAACTTCTTGGAATAAAATTTATTAATTGATTTTGTCGAGTGTGCTGAAATCTGAATTTGTGTTTCATTTTTATTGGTCTCACAATTTTAACTTATCATTTCATTAAACATAATATTTATGTTAATAATAACTTTGTCACTAATAGAATTATACAATTGATATGTTTTGGATTATAAGGAATAACTAATCAAGATATATTTTTCAAATTTTTCATCAAGCTTATGATGGTTTTGTGAATTTACGAAAGCATTATCAATATAACAAAAAATTCTTAGATAGCTTAAACTTGACTTCATATTACACCAAGTCTTAAAAGGAGTTTAATTTATAACAACATTTATTGGTGAAATATTCAACAAATAAATTACTATTATAACTGCTTCTTGGAAGATGCTTTTCTTTAAGCAAAATTCTTGTTTTTTCAACTACAATTTGATTCTTATGTTCAGCTATGCTATTATGGTGCTGTTAATTCCCTACAAATATCATTTTCTTTATAAAAAAATTAAACTTATTAGATGAAAATTTATTTTCTCTATCTATCTGAAGTATCTTTATACATTGACTACTTTATCATTTTACAAGTGCCTTAAAATTTTAAAAATTATCAAATATTTCATATTTCAATTCTAAAAAATATATCTAGATCATACGACTATAATCATCAATAAATAATATAAAATATTGACATTCACTAAATAATTTTATATTTATAAATCTATAGAAGTTAACATGAATTAATTTAAGATAATTAGATGTTCTTCATGTTTTTCCAACAAGAAATGATTTCTTACTTTATTTGTCATAAATGGATCCTTCATATATATCAAATGTATTAATTTTGGGCATTCTAAAAATTATTATTATTTATTTAACAATCTTAAACCTTTAATGTTATGGTGTTCGTATCTTAAATACCATAAATATTTACTCATTCTTTTGAGTTGCAACAAGAGCATACTTTTCAATATTTGAAATATCAAGCAGAAACATCTTATTTTGTGTTATGCAAATATTTACTTTACTATAATCAAACTAAATTTTTTATTTTTAATAGTGCATGAACCATAATAAAATATAATTAAATATTTATCATATATCAATTGTCTAACACTCAATAAGTTATGTGATAAACTAGGAACAAAAAAATTATTATCAAGGTGTTTTATCTTTCTTTGGCTTATCTTCACCTCAATTATTCGTTTTCCTTCCACTTGGATTTGCTTGTTATCACCAAGTCTAACTTTCAACTTATGAGTTTTATCAATAACTCTAAATATTGATCTTATGCCTAAAATATAATTAAAATATTCACTATTTAAAAATTAAATATCATTAACTTATAAATGAGTCATAAACAACTTACTACTGTCTTCATATTCCTCTATATAGTTTGTTTGTTTTCTTTTTTCTAGCAATCTACCTTCATGCGATCAAATTTTTTACAATAGTGATATTGAATTCTACTCTTATATATATTATTATTATTATTTGATTGATTTTGTTTATCATGTTGGGAAATATAAGGGTAACATCACATGCGTAGTGGAAGAACAAAAAAAATAAAAACCCTAAATTTCCCAATATATGTTTGTCATTGTAGTGCGCAAAACCTACGACATAGAAAACCATGTATGAGACAATTATGTTACGCAGGGAGATCATATATCCTTGAATCCCTATAGATCTGTTGGAGATGATGAAGGAGGTTAAGTGTCCTCCTCACGATGACGCTCCTCAAATCTTTACGCTTGTTATCTGAGGAGAAGAAGGAAAGAGGAGAATAGGAGGTGACAACAAAAAAATCTCAGCTTATAGGCTTTAGTTCCCTCTTATTTATAGAGGCCCCCAATTAACCATAATGAATCTTGCCCTATTGGGTACTAGATCTCCATCCAATTACCTAAGTCTCTTATATCTTATTAGCTCTTATTGGATCTCATCAATGAGATCCAATAATTTAGGGACTTATTGGATATCCAATAAGATATGAGCTCCAGCGAATATCTCATATTCGAACCTTTATTCGTCGCAACACCTACCATATGTGTGTGACCCTTTATGCCTAATATCAAGCTAATCGTGAGTCATACCTATCAGAACTCCTTCTGGCTCAATGAATTATTATCTTCATAATAATTTACTCGACTCATCGATTGCGAACGTACTAGGCCACTACGCCGTAGTCCTTAGACGATATAGGAGAATCTAATCCTTTGGATATATCTATCCTTGGTTATTGTGTAACTATAGTCCCTCATCCATCTAATATCTCAGAGACCATATAGCTAGCATGGTGCTACCAGACCCATACAGTTTCTCCTTGAGTCTCGCTTTAATCAGATTCCTTCGGAGAACTCTTTCTCTCTCAATCCGAATGACCTTGACTAAGGATTTGTTTGAGCAAGAACACATAGGATATTTTTCTTATGATACCGAGAGCGGATGATCCTCTATCGATACTCAATAGCTCTCGTAAGATTAGTTGTTACTCCCAATAATTAATTGTACTAGATTTAGAACATTCGAACATATAAGTCTGGTATCAAAGAGTGAAGTACTAATATAGGATATCCTTGGTATCTCAAGTATAAGAACCATATATACTATTGGGACTATGGAATCATTGTCTAATAATAAGACATCATTAACTGCCTCGTATTCCGTGAGCAGATCAATTAGTATGGATAAAGAATATGTATTATATCACACGTGTCATCACTCACATGATTGGTTTGCAGAACACCTATGACTAGCACATCATGCCTATCAAAATGTCCTCTTCCTCTTTCTATTCTATTTCCTCTACCATAAAATTCTCCTTTGCCACGTCTTCTTCCTATTGATTTTTTATCTTCCTTTGAAGTAGAAGACTCCCTCTTAACCTAAAATACGTTTTTTTCACTTTTCTAAAGTGACATATTCAACCTAGTTTCATGTACTCATTATTTCATTAAATGAAAATATATATAAACCTTTTGACTCTTCAATTGTAGCAATAATATGATCAAAATTCAGAGTTAAACTTTTTGAAACTTTTATAATAATTATATGATCACAAAGATTAAGATTTTATTTGATTAACAATTTCAATCACTCGAAAAAGAAAATCTTATACCGATTTATTACTTTTCATGAACAAAATTTTAAACTCACGACAAAGGGTTTGAAGTTTTATCGTAATTATTTTTAACGAGCTTTGAAATTTATTTTAAAGTATCAACCAAGCTTGTTTTGAGATTGTCGCTGATATAATTCTTGAGAAGATTATCTCATGTACAACTTATTAAATGAAGAACAATGTCTTTGAGTCATTCTTTCTATTATCCATCAGCTTGATTTCTTCATTTGGATCTGCATATCTATTTTCTATTAAGTCCCAAAGATCTTGAGACTTGAATAAAGTCTTCATCTTAATACTTTAAAATTCATAGTATTTGCTTGAACAAGGGGATGAGACATAGAATTATTATTAAAAACTATAATGCCTAGTTAAAATTGAAACTTAGCGATGATACTACAAATGTTAGGGATGGAGGAATAAGAAAATGAAAAAACATATAATGATGCAATTAGAAGAGAATGCCCTTAACAAAAAAAAAAGAAAAAAAAGGATATAGTATTAAACAAGAGGTAAGACATAAAATGGGACATTCGCAAGCATACACACTCTTCCTTGTTTTATAAACTATAGTTCTATTTATTAGACTCACACCCTATCATGTTACTCATAATTAAGTTGGATATAAAAACTATTTTATAATTTTTAGATTATGGATTACTATTTAGAATATGTTTATAACTATCATCAATTTTTTAATGATAATAATAATAATAATTATTGTGATCGGCCTATTCCTCTGTTTCTTGTGATTATGCCAACCCTTCTGAATTTTCTTTCCGGCACAGTCGATATCATCAAACTTTGGGTTGCCGTGTCAAACTTCGTCGAATGTGAGGTAAGCAGTGGCGTCATCCAAGTCTCCATTGGAGACTTCCGATCTCCATCCTGTAGTTTTAGGCTGATCCACCACAGAGTTATCGGCAATCGACACAGAACAATGGCAGCAGCGTCGGAGACAACAGGGGAGGTGAAGCTGTTGGGACTTTGGAGGAGTCCCTTCGTGACCAGGGTGGGGATCGCTTTGAACCTCAAGAAAGTAGGGTACGAGTTCGTGCACGTGGAGGTACGGGGGCAGAAGAGCGAGATCCTGGTGAAGTCCAACCCTGTGTACAAGAAGATCCCCGTCCTCATCCACCAGGGAAAGCCCATCTGCGAGTCCGCCATCATCGTGGAGTACATCGACGAGATTTGGACCAGCGAGCCTCCCATCATTCCCTCCCACCCCTTCGACCGCGCCGTCGCTCGCTTTTGGGCCGCCTACATCGATGACAAGGTTGGTCTCCACGCCTTCCCTTATGGCATCCATTTCAACGTGCTTAAAGATTGAATTTTACGTGGCACTTAATTCCTTCGTTTTCTGGCAGTTTCTTGCGCTAGTTAGGGCTCTCGCTTTCGGCGCAACCGAAGGGACGTCCAAGGCAGAAGCAGCAGACGGAGGGGCTGAAGCTTTTCAGCTGCTGGAAGAGGCTTTCGCCAAGTGCAGCCACGGGAAGGAATACTTTGGTGGTGACACCATTGGGTACTTGGATATCGCCCTGGGGTGCTGGCTGGGGTGGATCAAGGCGGTGGAGGAGGTGAGCAACATCAAGTTCTTGGACGAGAAGAAGGTTCCGCTGCTGGTGGGATGGGCGGAGCGTTTCTTGCAGAACAAGGCAGCGAAGGGAACCATGCCGGAGGTAGACGAATACGTACAATTTGTTAAAAACATTTCAGCGTCTGCTCGTTAACAGAAGTCGATGGTTCTTCGTGAGCGTGATGGCGAGCTGCTAAATTTCTTCGAGAATTGCAATCTGCTTTCTTCTGGCTCGTTAGCATCAACAGTTCACTGTAACTCGCAAATAAAAGACATTTGGTCGATAACTATTTCGCTCTCCCAAGCGCAGTTGGGTTTATGAATCTTCCTCGAGAAAAGTCTGAAATAATAAAGGAGATGGAACCATTACTTTCCTTATTTTCTTCTTTCTTTCTTGAGCTGGCTTTCTGCTTATAATTGAGTTAGTAGATGGGATTGTCTAAGACACATCTTTATTAGGTGTAGAAAACTATATGTAAATCCAAGTCTCAATTTAGAGCATGAATCAATATTCTTATAAATCAATCCAAATATTAATTTATTTTCGATGTAAAATTAAATTGAGATGTTACGTTCATATAATCTTTTGCTCAAAATTTTGTTTTCCTCTTTTGCAGCAGCAACTTTTGAGCATACCTTTTACAAAAGTATTGCATGACTAAGGCAAAATCAATTAAATCATTAATATCCTTCTTGGTGACAGTTGATCATGTTGCATGGTACCGTTACAAAATATCAGCTTATCATCTTGTAGGAAAGGAGATGTTCGATCTTCTCCACCTACAAGATTACAGAGAAGTAGGCAGAAACGATTAATCCAATAATTCATGATGGAGTATCCGTGGCAGAACCCACGGTTGCCGTGTCAAATCAAACCAGATTAAAGGCTCGCAGTGGCCGTCACACTCCTACCGACCTCAGAATATATATCATTTCACAGCACAAACTTCCCGATTTCCATCCACCCATAAATATTATATATAGGTCATGACGCCCAGAAATCAACGACAGGAGTAGAGAGATTAAAATAGTCATCTCGAGTTGAACATCCGTATGAAACCGACAAGATGGAAAATACGGTAGTCATTCTTATATACGCATAGCCATCGCATGGTCATTGGCAATCGGCACAAGCTTGCGCCCTGATCTATCGCTGAGGCAAAATGGCAGCAGCTTGCAACAGGGGAGGTGAAGCTGTTGGGGCCCAAGATGAGCCTCTTCGTGATGAGGGTGGAGATCGCTTTGAACCTAAAGAAAGTAGGGTACGAGTTCGTGCAGGTGGAGGTACACGGGCAGAAGAGCGAGATCCTGGTGAAGTCCAACCCTGTGTACAAGAAGATCCCCGTCCTCATCCACCAGGGAAAGCCCATGCTGCGAGTCCGCCATCATCGTGGAGTACATCGACGAGATGTGGACCAGCGAGCCTCCCATCCTCCCCTCCCACCACTTCGAAACGCGCCGTCGCTCGCTTTTGGCCACCTACATCGATGACAAGGTTGGTCTCCACGCCTTCCCTGTGGCATCCATTTCAACGTGCTTAAGATTGAATTTGATGTGGCACTTAATTCCTTCGTTTTCTGGCAGTTTCTTGCGCTAGTTAGGGCTCTCGCTTTCGGCGCAACCGAAGGGACGTCCAAGGCAGAAGCAGCAGACGGAGGGGCTGAAGCTTTTCAGCTGCTGGAAGAGGCTTTCGCCAAGTGCAGCCACGGGAAGGAATACTTTGGTGGTGACACCATTGGGTACTTGGATATCGCCCTGGGGTGCTGGCTGGGGTGGATCAAGGCGGTGGAGGAGGTGAGCAACATCAAGTTCTTGGACGAGAAGAAGGTTCCGCTGCTGGTGGGATGGGCGGAGCGTTTCTTGCAGAACAAGGCAGCGAAGGGAACCATGCCGGAGGTAGACGAATACGTACAATTTGTTAAAAACATTTCAGCGTCTGCTCGTTAACAGAAGTCGATGGTTCTTCGTGAGCGTGATGGCGAGCTGCTAAATTTCTTCGAGAATTGCAATCTGCTTTCTTCTGGCTCGTTAGCATCAACAGTTCACTGTAACTCGCAAATAAAAGACATTTGGTCGATAACTATTTCGCTCTCCCAAGCGCAGTTGGGTTTATGAATCTTCCTCGAGAAAAGTCTGAAATAATAAAGGAGATGGAACCATTACTTTCCTTATTTTCTTCTTTCTTTCTTGAGCTGGCTTTCTGCTTATAATTGAGTTAGTAGATGGGATTGTCTAAGACACATCTTTATTAGGTGTAGAAAACTATATGTAAATCCAAGTCTCAATTTAGAGCATGAATCAATATTCTTATAAATCAATCCAAATATTAATTTATTTTCGATGTAAAATTAAATTGAGATGTTACGTTCATATAATCTTTTGCTCAAAATTTTGTTTTCTCTTTTGCAGCAGCAACTTTTGAGCATACCTTTTACAAAAGTATTGCATGACTAAGGCAAAATCAATTAAATCATTAATATCCTTCTTGGTGACAGTTGATCATGTTGCATGGTACCGTTACAAAATATCAGCTTATCATCTTGTAGGAAAGGAGATGTTCGATCTTCTCCACCTACAAGATTACAGAGAAGTAGGCAGAAACGATTAATCCAATAATTCATGATGGAGTATCCGTGGCAGAACCCACGGTTGCCGTGTCAAATCAAACCAGATTAAAGGCTCGCAGTGGCCGTCACACTCCTACCGACCTCAGAATATATATCATTTCACAGCACAAACTTCCCGATTTCCATCCACCCATAAATATTATATATAGGTCATGACGCCCAGAAATCAACGACAGGAGTAGAGAGATTAAAATAGTCATCTCGAGTTGAACATCCGTATGAAACCGACAAGATGGAAATACGGTAGTCATTCTTATATACGCATAGCCATCGCATGGTCATTGGCAATCGGCACAAGCTTGCGCCCTGATCTATCGCTGAGGCAAAATGGCAGCAGCTGCAACAGGGGAGGTGAAGCTGTTGGGGCACAAGATGAGCCTCTTCGTGATGAGGGTGGAGATCGCTTTGAACCTAAAGAAAGTAGGGTACGAGTTCGTGCAGGTGGAGGTACACGGGCAGAAGAGCGAGATCCTGGTGAAGTCCAACCCTGTGTACAAGAAGATCCCCGTCCTCATCCACCAGGGAAAGCCCATCTGCGAGTCCGCCATCATCGTGGAGTACATCGACGAGATGTGGACCAGCGAGCCTCCCATCCTCCCCTCCCACCACTTCGACCGCGCCGTCGCTCGCTTTTGGGCCACCTACATCGATGACAAGGTTGGTCTCCACGCCTTCCCTTGTGGCATCCATTTCAACGTGCTTTAAGCTTGAATTTGATGTGGCACTTAGAACCTTCGTTTTCTGGCAGTTGCTTGCGCTGCTTAAGGCTCTCGCTTTCGGAGCAGCCGAAGGGTCCTCGAAGGCAGAAACAGCAGACCGAGTGGCAGAAGTGCTTCAGCTGCTGGAAGAGGCTTTCGCCGCGTGCAGCCACGGGAAGGACTACTTTGGTGGTGACACCATCGGCTACGTGGATATCGCCCTGGGGAGCTACTTGGGATGGATGAAGACGGTGGAAGAGATAAAGAACGTCAGGCTTTTGGACGAGAAGAAGGTGCCGCTGTTGGTGGGTTGGGCGGAGCGCTTCTTGCAGGACAAGGCTGTGAAGGAAGTCACGCTGGAGATTGACGAATTCGTACAACATGCTAAAATGATTTTAGCATCTGCTCGTTAAAATTCTATATGACTTGGGTTTCAGTTTGTGATCATTGTGCGTGAGATTTGGGTTTATGTTTTGTGATCGTTGCACTATGTTTTCTGCTGGTTTGTAGGAATTGCGCTATGTTGTTGGCGTCCGTATTATTTAACCAAATAAGTTATTGCCATATGGATGATTTTGAATAAATGAAATATTATATTGCATGGCGACCACAAATTAACACGAAAAGAGAGTGGACAGAGTAAAGTCGCCATCCTCGAGTTGAATGTCAAACATTTCTTGGCGTATACGCAACGACAATATCCTTGGAATATATACGTTTATATATTTTGGACCAACACAGGCTTGTCCTCCGGTCTATGACGGGAGCAGATGGCAGCAGCGTTGGACCTTCGCCCCTTCGTCATGAGGGTGGAGATCACTTGCAGCTAAAGAAAGCAGCGTACGAGTTCGTAGAGGTGGAAATATTTGGGCAGAAGAGCGAGATCGATAGAAGATCGGAGGTAAATATGAAATCATAATTTTATATTTTTTTATATATTTTAATTTTTAATTTAAAAATTAATTATAGATTTAAATGTATGATTTGATTGAGTAATCTTAGTGATTGATGGAGAGTACTATCTCCCTTCAAACCTAAATGTTATCAAAATTACTCGTTTTTCTCTGCTCTCTCTTCTTTTACCTATTCTTTATTGTGCTCGGAGATCGAGTCTTCGTGTCCATGTTGACAATGAGCAGTTATTGTCATCTCCTCCGTCCCCTCCTCACATCACATGCATTACCGCAAATAGTGATCCCTAGTTGATCTGCAATCAAAAGATGGGCCGCAATCATCCTCCCCTCTTGCTCCAATGAACCCTCCAAGCAAGAAGTCTTCTCCTTACAGGACAGTAGATGATCTGCCTAGCACTCATGTCTGCAGCAGCCAGTGTGACCAGATCTATCAACCTCAATTTGATCTGTTGCCTCCGACAATTTTTCTACTTCTCCAGTAATTGTGATCTATAACTTGCCTCCTGCATCTTGTCATCACCGTCGACGATTTGCCTCTTCTAAAATCTACAAATCTTGCACCTTGCTATCACCATTAGCAATCGGCAGATTTACCACTACCACCAACCACAGGCGACAGCATTCGACTAATCATTCTCCTCCAATGATCGTTCGGTTACTCCTTGCTCACTAGATAGCAAATACTCACAGAAATACTGATCAGCAACTACGAAATGCTCAACTAATCTGATCCACAGCGCTCAACTAATTGTCTTCTGATTTGATCTACTATAATCCAATGGTACTAGACCTCCTGTTGGTGCACGGTGCCAACTACTTATTCAACGATAAATAGTGTAGCATCTAACCACATATATGTCATCTTTCTCATTCAGCTCTATTACTCTAATTATTGTTTCCTTATGAAACAATATTTCATCTCAATCTACGTTAATACGTTAATACAATAACTTTAATCCCTTTCAAATTTTTGAATAGGATCTATTAGACTACCTCAACGGTTCTCTTAGTTATCTATCAAAAAAATATCTAAATACTTGAAAAACTCATCATGATAAATCTTGATCATAAGTTATGACTATAAGAAGATCACATTATTCTATAAGTCATCCAAGCCTTAATCGTTGGCTCTACAGCACCACTAATCTCTTTGTATAGTACTATAATAGAAGCATAGTGTAAGTTATAAATCACCCTCGCTAATCACTTTTGCACTGTCATGCTAAATCTTTTATCTGCTTTGATAAAAATAAGAGGGAAGTACTATTGCTAATTATATATAAAATCTAAAAATTATTAAGGATGACTTGACTTAATATGTTATTTCCTGAGTGATGAAGAAATCATTGTTCATACGATCAAGGAGATGAATATAAAAAATTGGCTGTATCAATTTGGGCATATAACTTATCAATGTCATTTGAAAAACTGTATGACAAATCGAATGATTATGAAATATATCTAATACGAGAAGAGAGGATGACAAGATCAATTATCACAGTTTAATTCAATCAAAAATCTAAAAAAAGATAATCAAAGCAACAAAAACTTCATAAAGAATTAAATAAGATGTCTCATGGACTCATGGATAAATGATAACACATGGAGCTATCATCCCCCATTACACTATCAAAATAATAACTATGGTAACAAATTCAAATTAATCAACTCAATAAATAATTTTAATTATAACTATTAGTAGTTATGACATCCTAATAATAATAATCAGCAAAAAGTCATCTGCTAGCTCTATGATAAAATTGAATATATAACAAAAGTTTGTTGGTCTCGACCCAAGTCTATTGTTATATCCAATTGGCCTCGAGCAAATATCATAACTACTCGAACTATTCATCTAAATAATTGAATTGTTGGCTCTGGTACTTCCCATTATATCACTTCTAATTTGTAAAATTCCACAGTAACTATGGAAGTAATAAAGACATCATCGTTAAGTTCTTTCTTGACTTATTTTTTATCAATAATCTTAGCACGGGAACACGCTTTAATGTCATAAAAAAGACATCACAAATCACCTAATTAATCACTCTTGCTTCAATTGTTGCTTCAATCAATATGTGACATCACACCTCGGTCATCCGTCATCATCCATGCAACAACATCTAATTTCTCGTTACTTCATTTAAACTTTCATATCTTACTTTAAATCATTTGAAATTATCTATACTAATGTCTAGGGCTCTACCTTAATTATTTTCTTTGATAATTTTAGATTTTATATCATTTTTATATTACTTTATTAAATATACATGATTATATCCTTTTAAACATTTATATGAAGTTACTATAGTCTTTACTCATTCTAGAAATGTGTCGAGAACATCTTCTAAACTACCATTAAAACAGTTTACTCTAATAGAGAAAGTGAATACTAAGCTCTAATAATTTACATTTCATTATATTGTGTACAATATCTTAAGTCACCACCACACACATCTTAACTAGTTGACTCTACGAAAGCATCGGTTGAAACTAATTTCACCCTTCTACACTAAGCCTCTATGTTACTGACCTTTTGGTCAGTAGTTTTTTAAACTATAATCTACCTCATTAACTAAATGCTCACCCCAATCTTATAATACCAATCATCATTTGAAAAACTATTTTACTATTTTATAAAATCTTAAACTTTTAAAACTTCAAAGTATGTGGTTATTTATATTATTCCTAGCTATATTTCTATGCTTTATATAAGTTAACATCAAGATTTAAACCTTACATCTTCATTAGGTACTCCATTGAGTATAATATTTTTTAATACTATGATCCTCAAATTTAAAAGGTCTTTGTATTATGTCAAATTATTTTTATTGAGTCTATTTTTTCCTTCTATAATCTTACTCTTTTAGTAGTACAAATCACTATAATAACCATTCATCACTAGGTTTATATGAGTACACCTCAAATCCCCTCAAGCACACTTCCCACCACATCAACCAGTAGTTCTCTAGACCTATATTCTCTTATTACTCCAGTTCAACAGCACCTCACCCCCTCTATAAATTTTTTATCTACTTTTCAACTAACTCATTCTGTAATGCCTAATGAAGCAACACCCTTATCATCATAAATGATGTCTTTGTCCTCTCCTCAACTAAGTGACATAGAAGTGCATAAGCCTGATCATATATGTATCACTAACTCTTCACCAATTTTTATGCATTCAACATAACCCAATAATACTATCGAGCTTAGGCATTATATGACAACACACTCCAAATATAATATTTTTAAACCACAGTAAATTTTTATCTCGATGCTACCACTAGTTCTCTATTTGAGCTTACTAAACTCAACCATTACTCAAGCCCAAAAATCTCCACACTAGTATAAAATTTTATGTGAGGAATATGATGCTCTACTCCATAATGACATATCATCCTATATAAAATATCATCAGGTGTAAGTAAATATTTTGAATTAAGTAAAATACAAATAGATCTATTGCCAAATACAATATACATTTAGTGATCAAAGGTTTTACCAAAGATCAAGTGTTGATTTCAGAGGATTTTCAATCTAATTATTAAATTAATGATAATTTGACTTATCTTAAGTTTGGCTATTACGCAAGATATCATATATGCCAACTAGATATTAGCAATGTCTTCTTATAATGAACCTTAACTTACTATGTCTTTATTTAGTAACCTTTTGATTTCATTCATCTTCAATATTCAAATTATATTTGTAAACTATGAAAAACTATTTATGAGCTTTACCAAGCTTCAAGAGCGTAGTATACCAAACTTGGCTCATTTTTTTATTTTAATCGATTTTGTCAACTCCATGTTTGATACATTTTTATTCTTAAGATAATAAAAAGGATATACTATATATCTACTAGTATATATCGTTGACATTATTATCACAGATAATAATTCCATGGAAATCAAATAATTTCTTAAGCAATTGATATATCCATTCTTCATTAAAGATCTAACAACCTTAAGCTATTTTTTGGGAATAAAAGCAATTACATATCTTTTGGACTTTTTTCTATCTTAAAAGAAGTACATTTGAAATCAAAGATAAATATGTCAATTGTCAAAAAAGTTATCACCCCACTTTCCACTACTCAAATTATATGATGACAGTTCTACTACGGATCCCATACAACAGCAATATGTGCTTGGTTTATTGTAGTATTTATCTCTTACACATATAGATATTTTATTACAGTTAATAAATTATCATAATTCATATATTGACCATCGATTGTGCATTGGTCTACACTAAAATGTGCCTTATAGTAAGACTTTCAATCATATACTTCTTTTTCATAAATATTTATCACTTTATCTCTATGCATTTGTCGATGTTAATTGGGTAGACAACATTGATGATAAAACATTTACGTCAGCTTGCATTGACTTCATTGGAGCAAATATGATCAGTTGGAGTTTCGAGAAATAAAATACAATTACAAGATCCACCACCGAAGCTGAATACCAAGCCATTATTATTATCAATACAGAACTCAACTGAGTCACCAAACAGCTACATGAACTTGGTATCACCTCTAAATCCATTCCTATAATATAGTGTGATAATATCAGTACCACCTACTTATGTGCTAACCTGTTTTCGATTCACGTATGAAATGCATTGCTATCGATTTTTACTTTATTAGAAATCAAGTAATCAAACATCAACAATGTATTTTTTACGTTGACACTTTCACAAAGCCTCTCTCTTCCAGGATATTTCAATTGCATCAGTCCAAGATTGACATCCTTATGGGAGCTCAATCATACAAGAACATAATAGAAGATAATGACAGAGACAAACATGAAATGATAACTTTACATTCCTTATATGATATAATCCTCAATCAATCTATGATTTAAGAATTAAACATATTACTCTAATGAATAAAATTAATTATATTAATTTAAAATTTATATAAATATATATTTCTTCAATAAATAAAATAAATCATTTCTATAATAAATTTCTCACGTTTCACTAGTGAAGTCAAACTCTGCGCATAAGATCACAGGCCTCATCCACCAGGGCAAGCCCATCTCCAAGTCCATGGTCATCGACCTGCAAGCCCCCCATCCTCCCCTCCCACCCCTTCGACCGCGCCGTGGCTCGGTTCAGGGGAACCTACATCAGCGACAAGGTTTCTTTAAGCTTCCTCGATGGATGCACCTATTTGTACGTGACGTAGAACTTCCTCTGTCTTCGTTCTGCAGTTTCCTCATCTGGTTAGGATCTTGAAAGGAATCTCGGAAGGGACGCTCAAGGCAGCAACATCAGCTGCTGGAACAAGCTTTCGCCAAGTAAAGCCGAGGGAAGGACTTCTGTATGCCCATAGCTCGTTGAGGCTCTTCTATATGCTTCCCTAATTCGAATATCCAAATCTCATGGCTTAGGATTGTGTCAGCACTACGACTAACACTACAGCATCAGAATATCTATGGGCATACAGTAAAAGAAAAGACAACACAACAGTTTCTATGTTAGTCTTCTTATGGAGTACATTGGTTCGTTCGTCGGAATGTTTAGCTGAAACATTGAAGCTCACATTGTTTCTCATGAAGTTTGTAATGACAAAATTAACTCGACTTGGTTGGCTGATTCCCCCTCCAAGAAACTCACGGCAAAAGAACAGTATAGTGGTCTAAGAAAACGACAGTGCGGCGGCGGCACTTCCAAAGCAACAGAAAAAGAGCCATACGAATCCTCATTTCCTTGGACACCTATTGCTTTGTTGTGTCCGACCGTCCGTCGAACACCTGTCCCGCACAAGAGACTTCAATCCTTATTTATGGTTCCCAGTCTCTGGATGCAACATCTTCACCTGAAGCGCACATGGATTTCTTCTCTAGTTTTGTCTCTCTCGCTGCTGCAGTAGTAGGCCTTGTGTTGCTGGCGACCCGCACCTGGAGAGCCCTCAACAGCAACCGGAAGAGATACCCTCCGGTGGTCGGCACCATCTTCCATCAATTCCTCAATTTCCGAAGGCTTCATGACTACCACACGCAGCTTTCTCTCAAGCACAAGACCTTCAGGTTGCTCTCTCCCCTCTGCCACCAGATCTACACCACCGATCCCGCCGTCGTCGAGTACATCCTCAAGACCAACTTTGATAACTACGGCAAGGTATTAGTATTGTAATCTCCCGACTTCAATGACTAGTTCTCATCGGAAAATTAAGCAATTATATTCCATTTTAGTTCAATAATTAATAAAAATAATAATTTCTTATTGAGATTTTTATTATAAATTTTAGGATATCTCTATTGGCAACTGTTTTATTATTTACAATCTCATCTTAATAACTTTTAATATTTCTAAGATATCCTATGCACGAAAAACATAAATAATCAAATTCAATGATATGAAGATCGAATAGGAGGAAGTGAAAAATAGTTTTTTATGTTTGTTAGATCAATTTAATATTTTTAGGATTTAAGATGTCAAGTTATATACCCAAAAGATGATATTTGAGCAGTATGAAAGATATCATCTTTTGGATTAGTCTATATTAATCCAAAAGATGCAAGCCAAGCCAAGGAGGGACTGTAGAGTAATTAAGGAGTTATATTTAATAAAATTATATTTTGTTAGTTTTTTAATGGTTATATGAAGTAAGGGGTTACCAAAGGGCAATCTCATAAGTTCTATTAATTAAGATAATGACAGCATTAGACTTGGTAGATTAATAATTATGTTTATCCTAATTCGATTCAGGGATGGTATAACTACGGAAACATGAAGGATTTGTTCGGAGACGGTATATTTGCAGTAGACGGTGACAAGTGGCGCCACCAACGAAAACTTGCGAGCTTTGGCTTCTCTACAAAAGTGTTGCGAGAATTTAGTGGTGCTATTTTTAAGCGTAACGCAATCAAGCTTGCTCACGTCCTTTCTTCCTATGCCACTTCCAATGAGAAGTTTGACATGCAAGTAAGTATCAGATCCCTTATTGTTCTCAGAGGATCCACATGCATGCTTCACGCGTTAATCAACAAGTTAACGTAAGTGCTTGTGATCTGCAAACGTCAACAGGACTTGTTGATGAAATCCGCCATGGATTCCATATTCAAAATCGGATTCGGATTGGAGTTGAACTGCTTGGATGATTCTGATAACCACGGCAGTGAATTTGCCAAGGCATTTGATGTTTCGAACGAGTTCATCATGATGCGATACGTAAACGCCTTTTGGAAGGTCATGAGATTTCTGAACATCGGCGGTGAGAAGACTCTAAAGTCAAAAGTCAAATTGGTCGACGATTTTATATACAAACTGATACGCATCAGGGTGGAAGAAATGTCAAACGAAGGAAGTGATTCGGTGAGTTAATCCTTCAATGACGCCCCTCCTTTTGTGGATGATCTGACAGATGATTAATCACTCTTTTTGTCATAATAACAGGAAGGGAAAGATGATATCTTGTCAAGATTTTTGGAGGAGAGCAGAAAGGATCCACAAAATATAGATTTGAAATATCTGAGGGACATAATTCTTAACTTCGTGATTGCTGGAAAAGACACCACGGCAGGCACGCTCTCGTGGTTCTTCTACTCGATCTGCAAGAACCCACCGGTGCAAGAGAAGATCTATCAGGAAATCAAGGAAGTGATCGAAGCCAGTGAAGATGCAGCTTTTGATGCATTCGCGGAGAGCATAGATGACGAGGCACTCAACAACATGCACTATCTTCATGCCGCCCTCTCTGAGACACTAAGACTATATCCTGCAGTTCCCCTGGTAAGTCAAAATGAAAGAGAACGTTGACTGTTGAAGCACACTAAGTATGTATGAAATGCAGGAAAACAAGGTGTGCTTTGCTGATGACGCTCTACCTGGAGGCTACAATGTGAGAAAAGGTGATATTGTGTTCTACCAACCTTACGCGATGGGAAGAATGGAATACCTGTGGGGAAAGGATGCCGAGATATTTCGGCCGGAGAGGTGGCTGGATGATGGTGGTGTATTCCAGCCTGAGAGCCCCTACAAGTTCTCAGCCTTTCAGGTGCGGAAACATCAGGATATTAGGGTTTGGCCTCCTCGAGAAAGAAGCTTGCATGCATGCATGCATGCTGATCCAAATCTAAATGGCTATGTTTCATCGCAGGCTGGTCCGAGAATTTGCTTGGGGAAAGAGTTTGCCTATAGACAGATGAAAATATTTGCAATGGTGCTCCTACGCTTCTTCAAGTTCAAGCTTGATAACGAGAAGAAGGATGTTGAATACAGAACCACGACGACTCTCCACATTGATCAAGGCCTATACCTCCAAGTACTCCACAAATAGAATACATGTAGCAAACTTTCTCCAGTAGTATTCTTAAGCCTTGTAATCAAACTCATTAAGCTGGTGTTCTTATAAACATGTGGGATTAATTTATTTTTTATAAAATAAAAGTTATTATATGAAAATAAAATATATATATTATGTAAGAAAAAAAATCTAAAATCTTAATTTTATTTTTATTTTTATTGGTGGCTCCGCCTATCACACTCGGATACCATATGCTGGCTAAATTCCCAACTGACACAGTAGTAGCAGGCTTCTTCACCATGGATTTCTTCCCTGGTTTTATGTCACTTGCTGCTGCAGTACTGGTCGGCCTTCTGTTGCTGGCTACCTGCACCTGCGCAGTCCTCATCCGAAGCAGCAGCAGCAGCAGCAGATACCCTCCGGTGGCCGGCATCGTCTTCCATCAAGCACTAAACTTTAGGAGGCTCCATGACTACCACACGCGGCTTTCTCGCAAGCACAAGACCTTCCGGTTGCTCTCTCCCCTCTGCCACCACATCTTCACCGTTGATCCGACTGTCGTCGAGCACATCCTCAAGGGCAACTTCGAGAACTACCGCAAGGTACGCAGCTCGATCGGCAACAAACAAATAGCGGTGCTTCGATGGTGAATCGCAAATCAATGTTTCGAAGAAACTGTTCTTCTTTTCTGTGCTTAATCATAAATCAATTCATTAAAATTTAGTTCTTCAAAGATCTTTGTATCTTTCATCCTCCATGAATCCTTTTTCCCATCCTTAATGTCTAATTTAACATAGAAATCAAAATGTCTTAGTCATCGCAAAAGGGAAAACATGTTGACCGAGCTCATAAGCTTTGTCAAAGCTACAGTTTTAAGGAATTCCTAATTTGCCATTAGTAACTAAGAAAGCCAAGTAAAAAAAGAGATGGAAATTTTCCCTTCCCAAGACCTACCTATATTTCAACAAGATCCACTTTGAAGGCTCTTCTTTTGCTAATTCAAAGAAGTATCATCACTAAAATATACATCAAAAAGACAAATAGGAAGTATTGCTCTATATCACGCAGCTATCCGGCTGATGAAAAATTGACGTCAAGTCATATTATTTATCTTCTTTTCCATGATGTTGCATGCTATGTAAAAATGTATACTATAACCATTGTACGAAAGAGCACAACATATGTTAGATAAAAATATAAAATTATCATGCTACACAAACAACTATCTATATAGCAAAATCATATCAATGTTAAGCTTCCTTTTGATCGGTGAATCTTCGCACTGATATCGTATGATGGAATTGCAAATGAAAACAAAATTATTACCATGACTTAAGATTGTATATCACACACATAAAATTTCAGAATTGACAGGCTGCAACACACCTGTTTTCTCCTCAGTTTATCCAGCCGATTAGCATCATGAATTCAATTTGTAGAAGAATTACCTGATGAAGCATTTACAATCTTTTGACGTTGACTTTCCTGGTCAACTTCCACTCTTAGTCCCATTCGAGAAATTTCAGGTGTGATAACTGGTTCCTTCTGCTCAAGTTCAGCTACTTTGTACTGGTTTTCTAGATTTCCATCCAGCAAGTATCGCACTGACAATGTTGCCCATTCTCTCAATAAAGGCCAACATTCATCAACAACAACACCGTCGCAAGAGCAAAGAGATTCCGTCTTGCTTTCTGATATCATCTTGTCGGAAATTGCAAATGACAGAAACTACATCTGTCTCAAACCCTACGTAAGGACAGACTTTCAAATATGTGGATGTCTGTATTGCCCGGTTCTTAGCAATATACGAGGGCTCCAGTTCTCGAAGAAATCTTAAAAGAAGTTGTAGGAGGCCTGCAGATAGCAGTGAGTTAGCAGGGTCCTCTGCAGCTGGTGAGGAATGAACCTTCCAGCAACATATATTCCTCAGAATTACAAATGAGTACTTTAGAATAATAATTTATATTTTGTTATGTTATATAATCACTATCACACACGACTCTACCGAACGAAAACATCCATTGAAACTAATTTTACCCTTCTACACTAAACCTCCATGTCACTAACATTTTGCTCAATAATTTTTTAAACTATAATCTATCTTCGTCACTCTAATCCTATAATATAAATCATCATTTGAAAAATTATTTTATAATTTTATAAAATCTTAAACTTTTAAAACCTTAAAGTATGTTGTTGTTTATGTTATTCATGACTATATTTCTATGGTTTATACAAGTTAATATCAATATCCAAATCTTGCCTCTTCATTAGGTACTTCACTGAGCATAATATTTTTTGGTGTCATGATCCTTAAATTCAAAATGTCTTTATATTATGTCAAATTATTTTTGTTATGTCTATCTTTTCATTCTAAAATCTTATTTCTTTAGTAGTACAAGTCACTATAATAATCATTCATCATTATGTTCGTATGAATACAACTCAAATCTTCTCAAGCACACCTCCCACCACATCAATCAGTAGTTCTATAGACCTATGTTTTCTTATGACTCCAGTTCAATGGCACCTCACTCCCTCAGAAAATTCTTTATCTATTTTTCAACCAACTCATTATGCAATGCCCAATAAAACAACACCCTCATTACCATAAATATAATATTTTTAAACAACATCAAATCCTTGATCTCTATGCTGCCACTAGTTCTCCACTCGAGTCTACTAAACTCAACCATTACCTAAGTCTAAAAATCTCCACACTAGCATAATAATATATCATCATGTGTAAATGAATATTTCGAATTAAGCATAACCCAGATTGATCTATTGCCAAATACAAAGCATATCTAGTAGTCAAAGATTTTACCAACGATCCAGTATTGATTTCAGAGGGATCTTCAATCCAATTACTAAATTAATGATAATTTAACTTATTTTGAGTTTGACTATTATTCAAGGCCAGCAAATATGCCAACTAGATATTAGCAATGCCTTCTTATAATGGATCTTAACTTACTATGTCTTTATTTAGCTACCTATTTATTTCATCCATTCTCAATATCCAAACTATACTTATAAACTATGAAAAATTATTTATGGATTTTATCAAAATTTAACAACTTACAACTTGGCTTATTTTTTATGTTAATCGGTTTTGTCAATTTTAAGCTTAGCACATCTTTATTCCTAAAACAACAAAAAGGACGTACTATATATCTACTAATATATATCAATGATATTATTATCATATATAATAGTTTCATAAAATTCAAATAATTCACTAAGTAATTAATAGATCGATTTTCCATTAAGGACTTATGAACTTTGAGCTATTTTTTGGGAGTGAAAGCAATGCATGTATCTTTTGGACTTTTCTATCTTAAATAAAGTTCATTGAAATCTTTTATTAAAGATGAACATGCGAATTGTCAAAAAAAGTCGTCACCCTATTTTCTACCACTCAAATTATATGATGACAGTTGTACTATGGATCCCACACAATAGCAACAAGTGCTTGGTTTCTTATAATATTTATCTCTTACACATCTAGATATTTTATTTATAATTAATAAATTATCACAATTCATACATCGACCATCGATTGTGCATTAGTCTACACTAAAATGTACCTTATGGTATCTTAAAGAGATTCTCAATCATATACTTCTTTTTCGTAAATACTTATCACTTCATCTCTATGCTTTTATCAATGCTAATTGAGTAGACAATACTGATAATAAAGCATTTACGTCAACTTACATTGACTTCATTGGAGCAAATATGATCAATTATATTTTCAAGAAATAAAACACATTTGCACATCGTTACCAATTTCATTGGAGCTTTAGTGGTGGATGAATACTAAGCCATCATCATCCTACAGAATTTAATTGAGCCACCAATGAGCTACATGAACTTGATATTACCTCTAAATCCATTCCTATAATATATTATGATAATAACAGTGCCACTTAGTTTTGCACTAACACGATATTCGATTCACGCATGAAATGCATTGCTATCAATTTTTACTTTGTCAAAAATCAAGTTATTAGATATCAACTACGAATTTCTTATGTTGACACTTTTAACCGACTAGTAGATTCCCTCACAAAGTCTCTCACTCGTAAGATATTTTAATTATATCAGTCTAAGATTGACATCCTTGACGGGAGCTCAATCTTACAAGAACATGATAGAAGATAATGACAGATACACATATGAAATGATAACTTTACATTCCTTATATAATATAATCCTGAATCAATCTATGATTTAGGGATTAAACATATTACTCCATTGAATAAAATTAATTATATTATTTTTAAAATTTATATAAATACATATTACTTCAATAAATAAAATAAAAAAATTTATAATAAATTTCTGCGCATAAGTTCTCAGGCCTCATCCACCAGGGCAAGCCCATCTCCGAGTCCATGGTCATCGTCGAGTACGTCGACGAGGACAAGACCTGCGAGCCCCCCATCCTCCCCTCCCACCCCTTCGACCGCGCCGTGGCTCGCTTCAGGGGAACCTACATCAGCGACAAGGTTTCTTTAAGCCTACTCGATGGATGCACCAATTTGTACGTGATGTAGAACTTCCTCTGTCTTCTTTCTACAGGTTCCTCATCTGGTCTGAGGATCTTGAAAGGAATCTCGGAAGGGACGCTCAAGGCAGCAACATCAGCTGCTGGAACAAGCTTTCGCCAAGTAAAGCCGAGGGAAGGACTTTTGTATGCCCATAGCTCGTTGAGGCTCTTCTATATGCTTCCCTAATTCGAATATCCAAATCTCATGGCTTAGGATCGTGTAAGCACTACGACTAACACTACAGCATCAGAATATCTATGGGCATACAGTAAAAGAAAGACAACACAGCAGTTACTATGTTTGTCTCCTTATGGAGGAAATTGGTTCGTTCGTCGGAATGTTTAGCTGAAACATTGAAGCTCACATTGTTTCTCATGAAGTTTGCAATGACAAAATTAGCTCGACTTGGTTGACTGATTCCCCCTCCAAGAAACTCACAGCAAAAGAACAATGTAGTAGTCTAAGAAAACGACAGTGCGGTGGCGGGATTTCGAATCCAACAGAAAAAGAGCCATACGAATCCTCCTTTTTCTTGTACACCTATTGCTTTTTCTTGTTCACGTGTCCCGCACAAGAGACTTCAATCCTTATTTATGGTTGCCATTCTCTACATGCAACATCTTCACCTTAAGCCCCCATGGATTTCTTCTCTAGTTTCGTCTCTCTCGCTGCTGCAGTAGTAGGCCTTGTGTTGCTGGCGACCCGCACCTGGAGAGCCCTCAACAGCAACCGGAAGAGATACCCTCCGGTGGTCGGCACCATCTTCCATCAATTCCTCAATTTCCGAAGGCTTCATGACTACCACACGCAGCTTTCTCTCAAGCACAAGACCTTCAGGTTGCTCTCTCCCCTCTGCCACCAGATCTACACCACCGATCCCGCCGTCGTCGAGTACATCCTCAAGACCAACTTTGATAACTACGGCAAGGTATTAGTATTGTAATCTCCCGACTTCAATGACTAGTTCTCATCGGAAAATTAAGCAATTATATTCCATTTTAGTTCAATAATTAATAATAATAATAATTTCTTATTGAGATTTTTATTATAAATTTTAGGATATCTCTATTGGCAACTGTTTTATTATTTACAATCTCATCTTAATAACTTTTAATATTTCTAAGATATCCTATGCACGAAAAACATAAATAATCAAATTCAATGATATGAAGATCGAATAGGAGGAAGTGAAAAATAGTTTTTTATGTTTGTTAGATCAATTTAATATTTTTAGGATTTAAGATGTCAAGTTATATACCCAAAAGATGATATTTGAGCAGTATGAAAGATATCATCTTTTGGATTAGTCTATATTAATCCAAAAGATGCAAGCCAAGCCAAGGAGGGACTGTAGAGTAATTAAGGAGTTATATTTAATAAAATTATATTTTGTTAGTTTTTTAATGGTTATATGAAGTAAGGGGTTACCAAAGGGCAATCTCATAAGTTCTATTAATTAAGATAATGACAGCATTAGACTTGGTAGATTAATAATTATGTTTATCCTAATTCGATTCAGGGATGGTATAACTACGGAAACATGAAGGATTTGTTCGGAGACGGTATATTTGCAGTAGACGGTGACAAGTGGCGCCACCAACGAAAACTTGCGAGCTTTGGCTTCTCTACAAAAGTGTTGCGAGAATTTAGTGGTGCTATTTTTAAGCGTAACGCAATCAAGCTTGCTCACGTCCTTTCTTCCTATGCCACTTCCAATGAGAAGTTTGACATGCAAGTAAGTATCAGATCCCTTATTGTTCTCAGAGGATCCACATGCATGCTTCACGCGTTAATCAACAAGTTAACGTAAGTGCTTGTGATCTGCAAACGTCAACAGGACTTGTTGATGAAATCCGCCATGGATTCCATATTCAAAATCGGATTCGGATTGGAGTTGAACTGCTTGGATGATTCTGATAACCACGGCAGTGAATTTGCCAAGGCATTTGATGTTTCGAACGAGTTCATCATGATGCGATACGTAAACGCCTTTTGGAAGGTCATGAGATTTCTGAACATCGGCGGTGAGAAGACTCTAAAGTCAAAAGTCAAATTGGTCGACGATTTTATATACAAACTGATACGCATCAGGGTGGAAGAAATGTCAAACGAAGGAAGTGATTCGGTGAGTTAATCCTTCAATGACGCCCCTCCTTTTGTGGATGATCTGACAGATGATTAATCACTCTTTTTGTCATAATAACAGGAAGGGAAAGATGATATCTTGTCAAGATTTTTGGAGGAGAGCAGAAAGGATCCACAAAATATAGATTTGAAATATCTGAGGGACATAATTCTTAACTTCGTGATTGCTGGAAAAGACACCACGGCAGGCACGCTCTCGTGGTTCTTCTACTCGATCTGCAAGAACCCACCGGTGCAAGAGAAGATCTATCAGGAAATCAAGGAAGTGATCGAAGCCAGTGAAGATGCAGCTTTTGATGCATTCGCGGAGAGCATAGATGACGAGGCACTCAACAACATGCACTATCTTCATGCCGCCCTCTCTGAGACACTAAGACTATATCCTGCAGTTCCCCTGGTAAGTCAAAATGAAAGAGAACGTTGACTGTTGAAGCACACTAAGTATGTATGAAATGCAGGAAAACAAGGTGTGCTTTGCTGATGACGCTCTACCTGGAGGCTACAATGTGAGAAAAGGTGATATTGTGTTCTACCAACCTTACGCGATGGGAAGAATGGAATACCTGTGGGGAAAGGATGCCGAGATATTTCGCCCGGAGAGGTGGCTGGATGATGGTGGTGTATTCCAGCCTGAGAGCCCCTACAAGTTCTCAGCCTTTCAGGTGCGGAAACATCAGGATATTAGGGTTTGGCCTCCTCGAGAAAGAAGCTTGCATGCATGCATGCATGCTGATCCAAATCTAAATGGCTATGTTTCATCGCAGGCTGGTCCGAGAATTTGCTTGGGGAAAGAGTTTGCCTATAGACAGATGAAAATATTTGCAATGGTGCTCCTACGCTTCTTCAAGTTCAAGCTTGGTGACGAGAAGAAGGATGTTGAATACAGAACCACGACGACTCTCCACATTGATCAAGGCCTATACCTCCAAGTACTCCACAGATAGAATACATGTAGCAAACTTTCTCCAGCAGTATTCTTAAGCCTTGTAATCAAACTCATCAAGCTGGTGTTCTTATAAGCATGTATATTCTGTTGTGATATATTTGGAAATCTAACGTCGACGAGCAATATCTAAAGTTTCCCTTAATTTTTCTTGGGTTGACATGGATTTTGTGATTTGTGATAAAGATTTTTGAACTTCGGAGAACATTAAATCACTTTAATTTGTGCTGATTTGTTGATATATTCATTCTGATCTTACTATTTTTTAAAGTTGAAAGGTCTTTCCCCAACATTTTGATTTCAAGAAGTCCAATTTGTGGGTCCTTAAAGCACAATTATGAGCAGCTGACTTTATCTACTGGTCGTTTCGGAAGGTGATGGCATCATAAAAGCTGGAGGACTAAAGCAAACGTTATTCAAGCCGGCCATACTTTTTCTCAGCACCAAATAAGTGTTTAGAGTTTTGATCATCTTAACCAGTGATTAAAAGTTTCTGATCAACGAATCCATATAAGCCAACTCAAGTCGAGTAAACATAAAGTTTTCTTCTTCCGGCGTGACTAAGCCGTCACATTATGGGTTTTAACACCACTATTACACAATTCACCCACATCAAATCTTTCTTCGTCCACAAAACGTACGTAAGTGGCTCATTAAATGTGATGCACTCCGTTGCCGTCTCCAACCTTCCATCTGTAACATCTCCACCAATGACTTTTGGGCAAATGTCTCAAATTTTTTTAAATATTTATTTATTTTTCATAGAGAATGCTATTTTCAATTTATTCTCATCGTACCATTTTTTATTTTTTAAAAAAATAAAATTATTCCTAAGCTTCGACCTTAGTCTCCACCTCATTGATCGGTATTGACGTACTCACATTTTTTTATTGTGCCTTAATCTATGTTGTCGTTCCCTTCTTGTCTCCGTATCTTTATGTCTTATATCTTTCAGAAAAACATCTTTGATCTACTCTTTTGTCTCTTTGATTCTAAGATATTTAGTTAAAATAAACACATCTTTGTTTATTTCTGTTTGTTACTTTCATCCCTTATTATCACTCAATCAAGAGAATAAAATATTTTAGAAGAAAAATATAAATGATATTTGATAGTCATGTAAAAGAGGAGAAAGGAAAAACTCTGAACATTTTTTTTTCTTCAATCTTTTCTTTTTTATTAAAATTGATGATGGAAATAACAGGATGAAAATAATATCTTGTCGAAGACGAAAATAATACGACAAACGAGAATGAGAGCGACAAGATCTTATATGAAGGCCGAATTAATTTATTTTTTATAAAATAAAAGTTATTATATGAAAATAAAAAATATATTATGTAAGAAAAAAATCTAAATCTTATTATTATATATATTATTATTATTATTGGTGGCTCCGCCTATCACACTCGGATACCATATGCTGGCTAAATTCCCAACTGACACAAGTAGTAGCAGGCTTCTTCACCATGGATTTCTTCCCTCGTTTTATGTCTCTTGCTGCTGCAGTACTGACCGGCCTTCTGTTGCTAGCTACCTGCACCTGTGCAGTCCTCGTCCGAAGCAGCAGCAGCAGCAGATACCCTCCGGTGGCCCGCACCGTCTTCCATCAAGCTCTATACTTTAGGAGGCTCCATGACTACCACACGCAGCTTTCTCGCAAGCACAAGACCTTCCGGTTGCTCTCTCCCCTCTGCCACCACATCTTCACCGTTGATCCGATTGTCGTCGAGCACATCCTCAAGGGCAACTTCGAGAACTACCGCAAGGTACGCAGCTCGATCGGCAACAAACAAATAGCGGTGCTTCGATGGTGAATCGCAAATCAATGTTTCGAAGAAACTGTTCTTCTTTTCTGTGCTTAATCATAAATCAATTCATTAAAATTTAGTTCTTCAAAGATCTTTGTATCTTTCATCCTCCATGAATCCTTTTTCCCATCCTTAATGTCTAATTTAACATAGAAATCAAAATGTCTTAGTCATCGCAAAAGGGAAAACATGTTGACCGAGCTCATAAGCTTTGTCAAAGCTACAGTTTTAAGGAATTCCTAATTTGCCATTAGTAACTAAGAAAGCCAAGTAAAAAAAGAGATGGAAATTTTCCCTTCCCGAGACCTACCTATATTTCAACAAGATCCACTTTGAAGGCTCTTCTTTTGCTAATTCAACGAAGTATCATCACTAAAATATACATCAAAAAGACAAATAGGAAGTATTGCTCTATATCACGCAGCTATCTGGCTGATGAAAAATTGACGTCAAGTCATATTATTTATCTTCTTTTCCATGATGTTGCATGCTATGTACAAATGTATACTACAACCATTGTACGAAAGAGCACAACATATGTTAGATAAAAATATAAAATTATCATGCTACACAAACAACTATCTATATAGCAAAATCATATCAATGTTAAGCTTCCTTTTGATCGGTGAATCTTCGCACTGATAATACTGGTTATACTAATATTTATACATATATCGTATGATGGAATTGCAAATGAAAACAAAATAATTACCATGACTTAAGATTGTATATCACACATATAAAATTTCAGAATTGACAGGCTGCAACACACCTGTTTTATCCTCAGTTTATCCAGCCGATTAGCATCATGAATTCAATTTGTAGAAGAATTACCTGATGAAGCATTTACAATCTTTTGACGTTGACTTTCCTGGTCAACTTCCACTCTTAGTCCCATTCGAGAAATTTCAGGTGTGATAACTGGTTCCTTCTGCTCAAGTTCAGCTACTTTGTACTGGTTTTCTAGATTTCCATCCAGCAAGTATCGCACTGACAATGCTGCCCATTCTCTCAACAAAGGGCAACATTCATCAACAACAACACCGTCGCAAGAGCAAAGAGATTCCGTCTTGCTTTCTGATATCATCTTGTAGGAAATTGCAAATGACAGAAACTACATCTGTCTCAAACCCTACGTAAGGACAGACTTTCAAATATGTGGATGTCTGTATTGCCCGGTTCTTAGCAATATACGAGGGCTCCAGTTCTCGAAGAAATCTTAAAAGAAGTTGTAGGAGGCCTGCAGATAGCAGTGAGTTAGCAGGGTCCTCTGCAGCTGGTGAGGAATGAACCTTCCAGCAACATATATTCCTCAGAATTACAAATGAGTACTTTAGAATAATAATTTATATTTTGTTATGTTATATAATCACTATCACACACATCTTTGACTCCACCGAACGAAAACATCGATTGAAACTAATTTTACCCTCCTACACTAAACCTCCATGTTACTAATATTTTGCTCAATAATTTTTTAAACTATAATCTATCTTGGTCACTCTAATCCTATAATATAAATCATCATTTGAAAAATTATTTTATAATTTTATAAAATTTTAAACTTTTAAAACCTTAAAATATGTTGTTGTTTATGTTATTCATGACTATATTTCTATGGTTTATATAAGTTAATATCAATATCCAAATCTTGCCTCGGTCCTGAGCATAATATTTTTCGGTGCCATGATCCTTAAATTCAAAAGGTCTTTGTATTATGTAAAATTATTTTTGTTAAGTCTATCTTTCCATTCTAAAATCTTATTTCTTTAGTAGTACAAGTCACTACAATAACCATTCATCATTATGTTCATATGAGTACACCTCAAATCTTCTCAAGCACACCTCCCACCACATCAACGTAGTTCTCTAGACCTATGTTTTCTTATTACTCCAGTTCAATGGCATCTCACCCCCTCTAAAAATTATTTTATAATTTTATAAAATTTTAAACTTTTAAAACCTTAAAATATGTTGTTGTTTATGTTATTCATGACTATATTTCTATGGTTTATATAAGTTAATATCAATATCCAAATCTTGCCTCGGTCCTGAGCATAATATTTTTCGGTGCCATGATCCTTAAATTCAAAAGGTCTTTGTATTATGTAAAATTATTTTTGTTAAGTCTATCTTTCCATTCTAAAATCTTATTTCTTTAGTAGTACAAGTCACTACAATAACCATTCATCATTATGTTCATATGAGTACACCTCAAATCTTCTCAAGCACACCTCCCACCACATCAACGTAGTTCTCTAGACCTATGTTTTCTTATTACTCCAGTTCAATGGCATCTCACCCCCTCTAAAAATTATTTATCTACTTTTCAATCAACTCATTATGTAATGCCCAATGAAACAACACCTTCATCATCATAAATGATGTCATTGTCCTCTCTTCGACTAAGTGACACAGAAGTACATGAGCCTGATCAATTACGTGTCACTAACTCTTTACTAATTTTTATACCTTTAACACAACTCAATAATATTATCGAGCTTAGACATTACATGGCAACACGCCCTAAATATAATATTTTTAAACCACATCAAATCCTTGATCTCTATGCTGCCACTAGTTCTCCACTTGAGCCTACTAAACTCAACCATTACCTAAGCCTAAAAATCTCTACACTAGCATAATGATATATCATCACATGTAAAATATCATTAGGTGTAAATGAATATTTCGAATTAAACATAACCGAAATGGATCTATTGCCAAATACAAAACATATCTAGTAGTCAAAGATTTTACCAACGATCCAGTATTGATTTTAGAGGGATCTTCAATCTAATTACTAAATTAATGATAATTTGACTTATTTTGAGTTTAGCTATTATTCAATACCAACATATATGCCAACTAGATATTAGCAATGCCTTCTTACAATAGATCTTAACTTACTGTATCTTTATTTAGCAACCTCTTTACTTCATCCATCCTCAATATCCAAACTATATTTATAAACTATAAAAAATTATTTATGGATTTTACCCAAATTTAACAACCTACTATAAGCTTATTTTTTATGTTAATCGGTTTTGTCAATTTTAAGCTTAACACATCTTTATTCCTAAAACAACAAAAAGGACGTACTATATATCTACTAATATATATCAATGATATTAATATCATATATAATAGTTTCATGAAATTCAAATAATTCCCTAAGTAATTAATAGATCGATTCTCCATTAAGCTATGTTTTAGGAGTGAAAGCAATGCATATATCTTTTGGATTTTTCATGAAATTCATTTGAAATCTTTTATTAAAGATGAACATGCGAATTGTCAAAGAAGTCGCCACCCTATTTTTTACCACTCAAATTATATGATGATGGTTCTACTATGGATCCCACACAATAGCAACAAGTGCATGATTTCTTATATTATTTATCTCTTACACATCTAGATATTTTATTTACAATTAATAAATTATCACAATTCATACATCGACCATCGATTATGCATTGGTCTACACTAAAATGTACCTTATGGTATCTTAAAGAGACTCTCAATAGTATACTTCTTTTTCGTAAATACTTATCACTTCATTTCTATGCCTTTGTCAACGTTAATTGGGTAGACAATACTAATAATAAAGCATTAACGTCAGCTTACATTGACTTCATCGGAGCAAATATGATCAATTATATTTTCAAGAAATAAAACACAATTGCACATCGTCACCAATTTCATTGGAGCTTCAATGGTGGATCTGAAGTTAAATACTAAGCCATCATTATCAATGAGCTACATGAACTTGATATTACCTCTAAATCCATTCTTATAATATATTATGATAATATCAGTGCCACTTAGTTTTGCGCTAACCCGATATTCGATTCATGTATTAAATGCATTGCTATCGATTTTTACTTTGTCAAAAATCAAGTTATCAGACATCAACAACGTATTTCTTACGTTGACACTTTTGACCAACTAGTATATTCTCTCACAAAGTCTCTCGCTCGTAGGATATTTCAATTGCATCAATCTAAGATTGACATTGTTGACAGCAGCTCAATCTTACAAGAACATGATAGAAGATAATGACAAATACAAATATAAAATGATAACTTTACATTCCTTATACAATATAATCCTCAATCAATCTATGATTTAAGGATTAAACATATTACTCCATTGAATAAAATTAATTATATTATTTTAAAATTTATATAAATACATATTACTTCAATAAATAAAATAAATTATTTTTATAATAAATTTCTGAGCATAAGATCACAGGCCTCATCCACCAGGGCAAGCCCATCTCCGAGTCCATGGTCATCGTCGAGTACGTCGACGAGGACAAGACCTGCGAGCCCCCCATCCTCCCCTCCCACCCCTTCGACCGTGCCGTGGCTCGCTTCAGGGGAACCTACATCAGCGACAAGGTTTCTTTAAGCCTACTCGATGGATGCACCAATTTGTACGTGATGTAGAACTTCCTCTGTCTTCTTTCTACAGGTTCCTCATCTGGTCTGAGGATCTTGAAAGGAATCTCGGAAGGGACGCTCAAGGCAGCAACATCAGCTGCTGGAACAAGCTTTCGCCAAGTAAAGCCGAGGGAAGGACTTTTGTATGCCCATAGCTCGTTGAGGCTCTTCTATATGCTTCCCTAATTCGAATATCCAAATCTCATGGCTTAGGATCGTGTAAGCACTACGACTAACACTACAGCATCAGAATATCTATGGGCATACAGTAAAAGAAAGACAACACAGCAGTTACTATGTTTGTCTCCTTATGGAGGAAATTGGTTCGTTCGTCGGAATTTTTAGCTGAAACATTGAAGCTCACATTGTTTCTCATGAAGTTTGCAATGACAAAATTAGCTCGAATTGGTTGACTGATTCCCCCTCCAATAAACTCACAGCAAAAGAACAACGTAGTAGTCTAAGAAAACGACAGTGCGGTGGCGGGATTTCGAATCCAACAGAAAAAGAGCCATACGAAACCTCCTTTTTCTTGTACACCTATTGCTTTTTCTTGTTCACGTGTCCCGCACAAGAGACTTCAATCCTTATTTATGGTTGCCATTCTCTACATGCAACATCTTCACCTTAAGCCCCCATGGATTTCTTCTCTAGTTTCGTCTCTCTCGCTGCTGCAGTAGTAGGCCTTGTGTTGCTGGCGACCCGCACCTGGAGAGCCCTCAACAGCAACCGGAAGAGATACCCTCCGGTGGTCGGCACCATCTTCCATCAATTCCTCAATTTCCGAAGGCTTCATGACTACCACACGCAGCTTTCTGTCAAGCACAAGACCTTCAGGTTGCTCTCTCCCCTCTGCCACCAGATCTACACCACCGATCCCGCCGTCGTCGAGTACATCCTCAAGACCAACTTTGATAACTACGGCAAGGTATTATTATTATTGTAATCTCCCGACTTCAATGACTAGTTGTCATCGGAAACTTAAGCAATTATATTCCATTTTAGTTCAATAAATAATAAAAAATTAATTTCTTATTGAGATTTTTATTTTAAATTTTAGGATATCTCTATTGGCAACTGTTTTATTATTTACAATCTCATCTTAATAACTTTTAATATTTCTAAGATATCCTATGCACGAAAAACATAAATAATCAAATTCAATGATATGAAGATCGAATAGGAGGAAGTGAAAAATAGTTTTTTATGTTTGTTAGATCAATTTAATATTTTTAGGATTTAAGATATTAAGTTATATACCCAAAAGATGATATTTGAGCAGTATGAAAGATATCATCTTTTGGATTAGTCTTATATTAATCCAAAAGATGCAAGCCAAGGAGGGACTGTAGAGTAATTAAGGAGTTATATTTAATAAAATTATATTTTATTATTTTTTAATGGTTATATGAAGTAAGGGGTTACCAAAGGGCAATCTCATAAGTTTCTATTAATTAAGGTAATGACAGCATAAGGCTTGGTAGATTAATAATTATGTTTATCCTAATTCGATTCAGGGATGGTATAACTACGGAATCATGAAGGATTTGCTCGGAGATGGTATATTTGCAGTAGACGGTGATAAGTGGCGCCACCAACGAAAACTTGCGAGCTTTACCTTCTCTACAAAAGTGTTGCGAGAATTTAGTGGTGCTATTTTTAAGCGTAACGCAGTCAAGCTTGCTCACGTCCTTTCTTCCTATGCCACTTCCGCTGAGAAGTTTGACATGCAAGTAAGTATCAGATCCCTTCTTGTTCTCAGAGGATCCACATGCCTGCTTCTCCCGTTAATCAACAAGTCAACGTAAGTGCTTGTGATCTGCAATCGTCAACAGGATTTGTTGATGAAATCCACCATGGATTCCATATTCAAAATCGGATTCGGATTGGAGTTGAACTGCTTGGATGATTCTGATAACAACGGCAGTGAATTTGCCAAGGCATTTGATGTTTCGAACGAGTTCATGATGATACGATTCGTATACGCCTTTTGGAAGGTCATGAGATTTCTCAACATCGGCAGTGAGAAGACTCTCAAGTCAAAAGTCAAACTGGTCGACGATTTTATATACAAACTGATACGCATCAGGGTGGAAGAAATGTCAAACGAAGGAAGTGATTCAGTGAGTGAATCCTTCATTTACGCCCCTCCTTTTGTGGATGATCTGACAGATGATTAATCACTCTTTTTGTCATAATAACAGGAAGGGAAAGATGATATCTTGTCAAGATTTTTGGAGGAGAGCAGAAAGGATCCACAAAATATAGATTTAAAATATCTGAGGGACATAATTCTTAACTTCGCGATTGCTGGAAAAGACACCACGGCAGGCACGCTCTCGTGGTTCTTCTACTTGATCTGCAAGAACCCACCGATGCAAGAGAAGATCTATCAGGAAATCAAGGAAGTGATCGAAGCTAGTGAAGATGCAGCTTTTGATGCATTCGCGGAGAGCATCGATGACGATTCACTCAACAACATGCACTATCTTCATGCCGCCCTCTCTGAGACACTAAGACTATATCCTGCAGTTCCCCTGGTAAGTCAAAACGATAGAGAACGTTGACTGTTGAATCACACTAAATATGTATAAAAGTGCAGGAAAACAAGGTGTGCTTTGCTGATGACATTCTACCTGGAGGCTACAATGTGAGAAAAGGTGATATCGTGTTCTACCAACCTTACGCGATGGGAAGAATGGAATACCTGTGGGGAAGGGATGCCGAGATATTTCGCCCGGAGAGGTGGCTAGATGATGGTGGTGTATTCCAGCCTGAGAGCCCCTACAAGTTCTCAGCCTTTCAGGTGAGGAAACATCAGGATATTAGGGTTTGGCCATCTCGAGAAAGAAGCTTGCATGCATGCTGATCCAAATCTAAATGGCTATGTTTCATTGCAGGCTGGTCCGAGAATTTGCTTGGGGAAAGAGTTTGCCTACAGACAGATGAAAATATTTGCAATGGTGCTCCTACGCTTCTTCAAGTTCAAGCTTAGTGACGGGAAGAAGGATGTTGAATACAGAACCACGACGACTCTTCATATTGCTCAAGGCCTATACCTCCAAGTACTCCACAGATAGAATACGTGTAGCATACTTTCTCCAGAAGTATTTTTAAGCAATGTAATCAAACTCATTAAGCTGGTGTTCTTATAAGAATGTTTATGCTGTAGGGATATATTTGGAAATCTAACGTCGACGAGCAATATCTAAGGTTTCCCTTAATTTTTCTTGGGTTGATATGGATTTTGTGATTTGTGATAAAGATTTTGATCTTCATCGTATAGAGAACATTAATTCACTTTAATTTGTGCTGATTTTTTATATATTCATTCTATATTACTATTTTTTAAAGTTGAAAGGTCTTTCCCCAACTTTTTGATTTCAAGAAGTCCAATTCGTGGATCCTTAAGCACAATTATAAGCAGCTGACTTTGACTCCGAGTCTACTGGTCGTTTGCGAAGGTGATGGCGTCACAAAAGCTGGAGGACTAAAGCAAACATTATGCAAGCCGGCCATACTTTTTCTCAGCCAGTCATTGATCTCTTTTCTTTTATTTGGGGGATTCGGGCATCAAATAAGTGTTTAGAGTTTTGATCATCTTAACCAGTGATAAAAAGTTTGTGATCAACGAATCCATATAAACCAACTCAAGTCGAGTAACATAAAAGTTTTCTTCTTCCTGCGTGACTAAGCCGTCGCATTATGGGTTTTAACACCATTATTACACAATTCACCCACATCAAATCTTTCTTCGGCCACAAAACGAACGCAAGTGGCTCATTAAATGTGATGTACTCCGTTGCCGTGTCCAACCATCCATCTGTAACATCTCCACCATTGACTTTACCGATGACTTTTGGGCAAATGTGTCAAAAAAAAATCTTAAATATTTATTTGTGTTTTCACAGAGAATCCTCGTTTCAGTTTTATTCTCATCGTACCATTTTTTTATTTAAAATATAAAATAAAATTATTCCTAAGCTTCGGCCTTTATCTCCATCTCATTGACCGCTATTGTCGTACCCACATTTGTCGATTGTGCCCTTGCAGTTGTTGTAATTTCCTTTTGGTCTTAGTATCTTACGTCATATATTTTTTTATTAAAAAAAATATTTTTACTCGCTTTCACCCCTTGTTATTCTCAATCTAGAGAGTAAATTATTTTGGAAAGAAAACATAAATGATAGGAGAGAGAGACAACTAATGATGGACATCTTTTTTTTCTTTTGATTTTTTTTTATTATCAAGATTGATGATGAAAATAAGGGGACAGATATAATACCCCTTAACGACAGACAGACGAGGGCAAGAGAGACGGGACAAAAGTGACGACAATTGGATTGTACGAAGGTGAGATTAATTTAATTTTTATAAAATAAAGGTTATTATGTGAAAATAATATATATATATATATATATATATATATATATATATATATATATTATGCGAGAAAAAAAAAACAAAAACTTGTGATTTTTATTTTTATTTTTATCGGTGGCTCCGCTTATCACACTCGGATATCATATGCAGGCTAAATTCCCAACTGACACAGTAGTAGCAGGCTTCTTCACCATGGATTTCTTCCCTGGTTTTTTCTCTCTTGCTGCTGCAGTACTCCCCGGCCTTCTGTTGCTGGTTACCTGCACCTGCGCAGTCCTCATCCGAAGCAGCAGCAGCAGATACCCTCCGGTGGCCGGCACCGTCTTCCATCAAGCTCTATACTTTAGGAGGCTCCATGACTACCACACGCAGCTTTCTCGCAAGCACAAGACCTTCCGGTTGCTCTCTCCCCTCTGCCACCACATCTTCACCGTTGATCCGACTGTCGTCGAGCACATCCTCAAGGGCAACTTCGAGAACTACGGCAAGGTACGCAGCTCGATCGACAACAAACAAATAGCGGTGCTTCGATGGTAAATCGCAAATCAATGTTTTGAAGAAACTGTTCTTCTTTTCTGTGTTTAATCATAAATCAATTCATTAAAATTTAGTTCTTCAAAGATCTTTGTATCTTTCATCCTCCATGAATCCTTTTTCCCATCCTAAGTGTCTAATTTAACATAGAAATCAAATCATCGAGACCTTTTTCCTTCTCGTTTACTAAGATAGCAACATGATAGAAGAACTCTGTATCAGTAAATATCGACTAATTCTGGTTCAGGGATGGTATAACTACACAAATTTGAAGGATTTGTTTGGAGATGGTATCTTTGTAGTGGATGGTGATAAGTGGCGTCACCAACGCAAGCTTGCTAGCTTTGGGTTCTCCACCAAAGCCATCAAAGATTTCAGTGGTGCTGTTTTCAGAAGTAACGCAGCCAAGCTTGCTCATATTATTGCTTCCTATGCCAACTCCAACGAGAAGTTTGAGGTTCAAGTAAGTACCCAAGTCAATTGTGTTCGTCGCCGCAGTGAACTGCTTGTGATCCGTAAACGTCAACAGGGCTTGTTCATGAAATCCACAATGGACTCCATATTCAGGACTGCGTTTGGGGTGGAGTTGAATTGCTTGGGTGGTTCCGATCATGCCGGCAGCGAGTTCGCCAAGGCATTTGATGCTTCAGGTGAGATCATCACGCTGCGGTACATCAATGTCTTTTGGAAGATCATGAGATTTCTGAACATTGGCTCTGAGGCAACTCTCAAGAAAAAGATCAAAGTGGTGGACGACTTCGTGTACAAACTGATACATCTCAGGATTCAGCAAATTTCAAGCACAGCAAATGATTCAGTACGTGAAATACATACTTTTATGCACACTCCAATCTCTCTGTTTCGTTTGGATGAATCCACCTTGTTAATCTCTGTTATGACAACAGGCAAAGAATGAAGACATTTTGTCAAGATTTTTGGAGGAGAGCAAAAAGGATCCACAAAATATGAGCCTCAAGTATTTGAGGGACATAATGCTTAACCTTGTGCTTGCCGGAAAAGACAGCACCGCAAGTACGCTTTCATGGTTCTTCTACTTGATCTGCAAGAACCCCTTGGTGCAAGAAAAGATTTACCGGGAAGTCATGGAAGTGATTGAATCTAGCGAAGTTGATGCATTTTCGAGAAATTTAAACGATGAGTCCCTCAACAACATGCACTACCTTCATGCCGCCCTTTCAGAGACACTAAGATTGTACCCTGTAGCTCCGATAGTAAGTCGATCGAAATAATGTTGATATCTAAATGTATTGTTCCAAATTAAGCTTGCATGAATGGTGATTGTTGAATCATACACAATGCAGGACAATAAGGTTTGCTTTTCCGATGACATTCTACCTGGTGGCTATAATGTCAGAAAAGGTGACATTGTGTTCTATCAACCTTATGCGATGGGTAGAATGGAATTCCTGTGGGGTGAAGATGCAGAAATTTTTCGCCCAGAGAGGTGGCTGGATGATGATGGCATCTTCCAGCCTCAAAGCCCCTACAAGTTCTCAGCTTTTCAGGTGAGGAAACAAATGAGTACTACAGGACCTTATGCTTAATTTCCATTCTTCTCAAAAGACAAGAGTAGCATATATGCTGGTGTATCGATCATTAACTTCTTCTTCAGGAGACGGAAGGAAAATTTTAGTAGACTCAAAGCTCAATACTGCATGTTCTACACGATGTTTAAGCCCTTATTATGCTATAATAGTTAGAATTACAGATAATTTTCTCTGGTGATCGAGCTGGTTCATGAGTTCCTTTGTGATGTTTCATTCAAGGCTGGTCCGAGAATCTGCGTGGGGAAAGAGGTGGCCTATAGACAAATGAAAACATTTGCAGCGGTGCTTCTGCGCTTCTTCAAGTTCAAGTTCAGTGACGAAAAGAAGGTCGTCCATTACAAAACATCCACAACCCTTCTCGTAGATGAAGGTCTCAACCTTGAAGCACTCCATAGATAAAATTTATATAGCTACCAATTTGAGCAATGTCATATGGCTCATAATGAAGTTGTTGTATGTGAGAATAATCATAGAGTTTCACTCTTCTCTTGCGTATAACAATGTTTTACGATGACTTTGTATTGGATAAATATATATTATCTCTGTATCGATACATTTGGTATGTCATTTGTGCAATACTTTGTTGCAAGATTAGGTCCACATATAAAAGTTTAATCAGCAAGCATACATTGTAGTTCTTAGGGGAAACGAAACTGTTTCCTCTACTATTACAGAGTTCATTAGGGGAAACGTCATACATCTTTGGGTTATAATCAAAGCAGTTTTTACTTACCATTTGCTTATGATTTCAGAATTTCTATTATAAATACAGTAATGTCTTTATCTTACCTTTATTATAGAGTTTATCCTATATGATCATATTCATTCTCGGTAATGAATATGATTAATATATGCTAATTAGTACTGCTAAAGTTTTTTTATGTGTGGACTTCCATTTATATTTCATGTATATATTTCAGATATTATAATTATTCTTCTTATGATTGATCGAAGAATTTATACATCCAAAACATTGATTCATTGAAGATGTATCAAAAGATTATCCAATAATCAATCTAGTAATATCTTATGAAAATAAAGATAGAGTTCGAAATGTTATCCGGTAAAATTTTACCAGTTGTTGGTGTCAACAACTTTATGCCGTGGCCTTGGGGCTGACACGGCTTGGTTTAGGTCCGAATGATCGGGGATCTCGCTGAGCAGCCTTCGGGATGGCTGAGGTAGCCGGCTTCGGTGGTCCGATCACGATTGGGTCGTTGTTTCCTCTGAAAAGGGGGGGGCTCCGCGCCTGGGTGTTCGATGGAGGGGCACTTCGTCTTCGTCCCTACACACAGGTCGGGTCGCGACCCCTCCGACGATCAAATTAGTTCTAAGTCTAAAAGGGGTCTTTCTGGGGTGTTTTTTTTCTCCTTTCCTTTTTCCCGAGCGTGAGGGTTTTTATATGAGAGTTTACTGTTTCTTGATGTGCCCGGCTGTAGGGAGCAGTGTCGTACCTTCGATAACGTCTGACATCAGCATTGGCGTTGCGTGAGGGATCGAGATTCTGCAGGATGACGATGTGCCTCGGTCGGCGTTTCGGTCTGCTTTGGCCAGGCGCTGCCAAGTCAAACCGAGGCAGGCGACTCCGTGGCTCCTCAGTCTGCGTGACCTAGGAGACATCACCATGGGCAGGTGACGTTGGTTCGTATCCCATCATTATTATTATTCTCATCACCGGACATATTAATAATTAATATCACCGATAAAAGATTATCCAATAATTTTTTTACCGGTGGTAAAATAATCATAATTAATAATAGGATATTAGGATCAAATTCCACCTTCACCCCCTCTATTTATTGTGATCAAATAAATCCTGGCGGAGAAAAAAGAAAGGCAAGTTTATAAGATTCGTGCCGAGCACGGAGACTAAAGTCTCTGATTGCATCTGCCGTTCGATTTGGGGCCAAAAAGGTAATAACGCATAATATTGGGAACACCGGCTAAAAATAGTTGCAACCGCAGACATTAAGCGCAGCATCCGAAACTGGAATTGGGCGTAATCTGTAATTAGATCCTTATTGGATTGAGATCCTCCAATTTGGAGAGGTGGGAGGACGCAAGGAAATGGCGACTCCCGGCGAGAACGATCATCAGTCGAGGAAGAGGAAGAAGAAGACGGCGGTCGGCAAGGAGATCGGCGGGAGGTGGCCGCCCATCAAGCCCAAGAGGGATCTCCAGATCAACCGCCTTAGGGGCACTAACCTATTCACGGTTTGATTTCCCATCACCACCCACGATGAATCTTCCTTTATCTTCTCATGCTCTTAATTGCTTTTTATCCCCCTTTGTGCTGGTTTGATTTGTGTTTTGATACTCTTTCTTATTTATTTGCCATGTTTCTTGGATTGTGGAGGGTATTATTAATTTTCTTGAGAAATAATGAATATCAAAAGAAGCCATATATGTGTAGTGATTGTTGTGAATCCTTTACCCAGTGTATTCTACATGAAGAATATCATGTTGTCTAGGTGTACTTGGAGCACTTCACCTACTTTGATTACATGGGACATTGCCAATCTAATACATATTGGTTAATCATGCACCGAACTGAACCATTTAACTATTGAATTACATTCAAGTGGGCATTTGTTGTTTGGCTTAAGAAGTTTTTGGTAACATGAAGTAAGAGATGCTATTTAAAGCACTATCATCAGTGGTATCTCCTTTTGCAAATACTTTTCAGATACCAAACTTCTTCACTAGTTCCGAATCAAAGGCCTTCGTTCGAGCTGCGGAGTCTATTGGCTTTATCCACCAAGGAAGCCTGGGTCCAGCCAAAGGTGAAGCCTATAGGGACAATGATCGGATATCAGTTACTGATCAAGGACTTGCTGAAAGCATATGGCAGTTAGGCCTTAAAAGAATATTTGATGATATTAAACTTCAGGGAAAAGTTGCTATTGGTCTGAATCCAAATATTCGTTTCTACAGGTTATGACCTAATCTTTTTTTATGTTTCTTCTATCTTTACATTATTCTGTGCTGTTGATTCTACATTCATTCAACATTAAAAGAAATAAAATGATCTTTCAGTAACCTTAGTAAAGGGCTCCTTGATGTCTGGACTGCCACATTTTGTTTGAAAGAAAAAATGTCATTCATGTCAAAAAAAAAAAAAAGTCGCTAGAGGGATTAGGCAAAAAGCTTACTGCAGCAGCTTAACAAAGAAAAGGAGAATCCATTAGTTCTACCAAAATTTACCAAGTCACGGGCTTCAGAATTAGGGTTCCTAGGCAGGTGGTCAATTTGAACAACAGATAATTTGGCTAACAGAAATCTAGTATCAGGTAAATAGCTAAAAGATGCCAAGTGATTTCAGCAGTACTTTTTACAAAATTGATAATGTTCAGTGCATCAAGTCGAATCCATAAATTACTCCAGCTTACCCTCTCCGCTTGTTTAAGGGCTGCCAAACGAGAGAGTGCTTCCACAATTATGGGTGTGCAAGCATTACAGTGGACACAACCAACAGGACTGTGTTGCCGGTTGTCGTGAAGATGAGTTCCAATAGCTGTATGGAAGCCAGGCGAAGCCATCGGATTCCAGAACGCAATCATAGTTAGCGTATTTTGGGTCATAAATGTTAGAATTAGTATCCCTAGCCCCCTCAGAAAAATGACTGTCATAAAGTCATTCATAAGAGCCAGTGCTTTGTGTACTAAAAGCAGAGGTTTGGACTGGCAGTTGTGAGATATGACTTTTTGTATTAAGCCATAGAAACCAAGGGAGTATGAAATAAGTGAAAGAGTCCGTCTGGAGGTTGTTCTGTCAGTTCCCCTTTTTAACGGAATCCACTTCATGAGAATGTGATTGATGGTGTTAAGCTTTTGATGAAGGATAAGCATAGGATTAGGTTTGGAGAAAGAATAATCACAGAAGGTAGACTGAAATTCCACATTTTGTTCCAACTAGACTTGCAAATATAATTATTCCACAGGATAGAGAGTGATTCGTAGTGTTTGCTATTGCCGTTCAGTTGGATGGTCCAGGATTTGCTTCTTTCGAGGTCTTTGTTTGAAGGAAAATGGATACCATCCTTGTGGCACACACTAAAGCCAGCTGGAATGTTCCTTGTGCTATCTTTTGATTTCTAAAATTGTTGATAAAACAAATTAATAGTGAAATACAATGAATGTAGACGTATTGGAGAATTTACTTATGAAACCACGAGCATTAGGATATGGTTAAGGTTCTTTACTGGATGTATATAATGCATTTATCATGGCAGAACTATTAGTTATTATGCAAAATGTGTAACTTGTTTTACATTCTTCAGATATAAGGTAGGCCAGCGGTTTGGTCAACATATTGATGAGAGTGTTGATCTTGGAGGAGGACACATAACACAGTACACCTTATTAGTATATCTCACTGGCAAGGGCAGCAACCACGACACATCCATCCAATCTCTAGTCGGAGGGGAGACTGTCTTTTATGATCGAGGAATTGTAGAGGAGGTATGTATCAACCATGGACCGGAGACAGTAACCTTTCATATTTCCTTATCACAATGGCATTTACATTTCCTTTGCGATATCTTGTTCTTAGTGTCATAAATGTCCAGAAATTTAAGAGCGATGTTCTTTATTGTGTTCCATGCTGATTGTTCTTCATTGCAGGTCGCTCCAGAAGAGGGAATGGCTCTGCTCCACATTCATGGAAGCAAATGCATGCTACATGAAGCCCGTGTTGTTACAAAAAACGTCAAATATGTGTTGCGTTCCGATGTGGTTTTTGCCTGATGCATCCAAAACTTATCCCTTTGGGTAAGGCACGGGCTTGCAAAGCTGATCTTTCTCTTTTCTATTGGCTTGAGAGTTAATTTGTTGACCTTCTCCTTTCTATTTACTTCATAGAAGAGTGGTGAAACTGAGTCTTTTGAAGCTTCGGCATGGTTTGCAGGAACAAACTCAAGTTGCTGTTATATTTATTGATCATGCTTATACTGCCTACTGTAAGCGAGGATCATAACCTATCTACTGTCGATCAGGCATTGAGACCTGCGACCAGGGGATCTCTTTCAAGGGTGGTGATGTGGAATGCAGATTTAGAGAAATGAAATCTAAGCTGCCATCATGCGATTGTAACCAATGAGACTTGTGCCCTTGGCATAACGATTGATGTTTCTCTTGCACAACTATATCGATACACTGTGTAACCTTGCATGGATAAGGATTTTTTTTTATCCCAATCTCTGCCTCTGCTAGATTTTATTTAATGGTCCACTGTCTCGTGTCCTCTTAATCGAAGGCATATCCCACCCACCTGCTTGGTTGCAGGTCATCTTATGTCACATTTTATCCCTCTCCAGATTCCAGATCCAAAGCTTACTCCCAGTACCACAGGATTTCACATCTATTTGAAGCGCAAGTTTCTCCCATCTCTTATATTCCACATGCAAACTGAAACGGGCGTACAGCTCTTGCTAAGAACATGGTCAAGATCTGGTTCCGCTCCTAAGCTATTTGATACGGCTTTTCCCTCTTTTTGTTCTTGAAACTGCTGTTTCGGCACGAAAATAATTGCAATGTGTAACTGCAGTTTTTGGTAGGAGAAACTTCTGATATAGGGAAATTTGGGATAATATGAAGAGTTAAAACGAAAAAAAAAAATTACTAGACAATTGTCAGAAGTTTGGGCCAAAAGAATGGGCTCCAAAAAGAATACCGAGGTTGTGAAACAAAATTAAATTGCTACTAGAGCGAAATTGACAGCCCTGCCAGTGTATGTTATCTAAAACAGCTCAACTGTTCTTTAAGTCATGTCTCATAGTTCAAAGCAGCAGAAGCTTGGGAAAAGAATGAAACTCCTATCAACAGGGCTGCAGTCGGATATTACAATTTTACGCATGCCTTCTTTTTTTTTGAGAAGATGTGAATGACTAATAACCCATAGAAAAGGGAAGTACAAGAATTTGCAATGTCTCTTCACTGAAAACATGAAGGGAATCATCCATCAATCCAGATTGGTGACATGTAGCTTCTCCTGCAGAATTAAGGATTCGTAATCAGCACAGTAGCATCAACAAGGATCACCTTCTTGTGCCTGCTATGTAGATAATTTTTGGACATCCAATTTCCAGATATAACTCATAGCTATGATGTCACAGGTCAAACGTTGATATGACAGAATAATAATAACACCGAACAAATATTACTTAACGAGAATCAAATACAAGTTCCGGAAATACAAAGAGTAGAAAACCAGCATCCGTCCTCCCTTCCAGGATAAATGAAGAAAAAAAACATACGATGTGCAGAGGGAGGGTAAAAATAATAATTTAAGTGCAAAGATTTGTGAGCTACAAAGCGGTTCTATGAAAAACAACAAACATATTAGATGTTCAAGGATTGATATGGTAATGCTGCACATACCGTACATGTACTGAGGCAAACAAGTAGGACATCCATTTAAACGAGACATTTATCCACTGGCACAATCATCAAAGTGTCCCAATATCCACATGACATCCACCTGCAAAAGGCAAGGACATCCAGAGCAAACTCTTCAATGGTCAAAAAGCTAGTTAGATGCTTCTAAACATCAACACTAATTTGTCTGCAGACTCAGAAAAGCCATCTCGTCATTTGGAAAAGCCATTTGCCTAACCATTATTTCAAGATTTTCGAAGCTCCTTGTTAGTTAAAAAGCTGGAAAAAATGTAGAAAACATTTTTTTGTACAGAAAATATAACCTATTCTGGAGGGTCCCAAGTCCGATTAGTGTATGATGCCTAAACTGAAAGCAGGAAGGTCATCGTCTTCTACTTACCAGAATTGTTTATCTTGCACTACTACCTGATGCTGTCATCTGTTTAGTGGTGGCGAGTGACATTACTACTCTATAAGAAGTTGCAAGATTTCTCCACAGTTTGGAAGGTCTTAGGCTGTTTCCATGGTTTCAAACTTAGGATTACCTGTTGGACTATAAATAGAACCTAAGACTGAGACTTTTTTCTATGTGGCAGAAAGGAGGAATTTGTTTCTTCTGTATGTTGAATGGATGTCGATTGCTAACATCGGAGAATGCTGGAAGTAGGCGTTTTAATGTACCATTGTTCTATAGGATGTTCATCCACAGTAAATGAGAAATGGTTACTGGAAAAATTATTTGGAAGAAAATAAAGTACAGATCTGTCTCCAGTTGGTCTTTGTGAATTACAAGACAATTTCTCAAAAGAAAAGGTTGGATTACTGATGATAGATGTATCATGTGCAATAGTGAAATGAAATCATATGACCATCTGTTAATTAAGGGGTGAAGTGGCAGATGAGGGTTTGGAGTTTCTTTAAAATCTGTACCAGTGCACCTCCTATGTTCTCACTGGTTGAGCAACAGACAACGTAGAGAAAAGCTTCTATTTATTGTGTTCTCTTGTTGGCTGGGATTCTTTATCTTTGACATAACGTGGGTGTTACGCATGAAAGTCAACAGGTGCTTCTGAGGAATTGTTCAAGGCCAGCCAAGCTGAAAGACATGGGTTTAAGCTACTGGTAAAGATGCTTCATAAAGAATCTAAATAAAAGATTGAGCAACAGAGTCATAGCTGTTGACTCTTGGACGATCAAATGCATACACAGGGTACCCTATACTTTGAATTTTGTTATATCAGCAGTTAAGACAATTTCAAACACTGGTTTATCTAGTCCCACAAACCACCCAAAATGTCAGATTAGTGATTTTATCCAAACGAGTCAAGCTGCATATACAATAATATCTCAGACTCACATTCATGAAATTATATGTCCACATATTGGTAAATAATTTTTTTTTTTATTCTCTAGTGGGTTGAGTACTTTCGCCCACTAGTATATCAAGAACAGAGTTGAATAAAGATGGAATTAGCTAAGGCAAAGAAAGCTCCAAGAATCAATAAAACACCTGTTAGGATAGTTTTAAAATAATATAAATAGAAATCAGATGGAGAAAAATAGAAGCAAACAATAGAGGTCCTCATTAGTCAAATATTAGGTCTCGTTCTTTATCCAAATTGCCCGCTACCAGGTGGTACCAAAGTTTTGAACTTGATACAAGGCTGTATCAGGTGAAAGCGGAAAGCTTAGTCTTCTAGCCTACAAACACAGGGAACATTGGTGCAAGCAGAGTCCCATCGTCAAATTCCTAACCCAAATCGCAGCGGCGGAGAATATTAGTTGCAAGAAGAAGGGGATTAAATCCAAGGTAGAGAAAGAAGATCGAGATCGAGGAGAGATCGCCGTGGCGACGTCGAAAGGAGTCCCATCAATTGATTGTAGGGTGTGGAGATGTTGTCGCACTGTCACGCACTTAGTTGGTTTTGCCTAAGTCGTATGACACCCTTGCGTGTCCATCCGCAAAGGTCAACCTCCCCGAAACCTCCTATGGTCCCTTAGGACCTACAAAAGAGAAAACGAGTTAGAGAAAGCGTCTCACTCGGGATCCACAAGCAATTATTTCATTAAACACTTCATAGCCAATGCAAATTACAAACAGACTTTACAAGCTCTGAATGGTCGCACAGCAAAGGGTCTAAAATGATCCACTACAGACTGAAATCCCCACAAGTGCCCACATGACACAACCTTTATTTGCAAGCCTAGGACGACCACCAAAACCAAAGAAAATGAGACTGCTAAGCCTACTGTAAGCCCTTTATATGCTGTGTAAAGCATAAACAAAACCGAAAGACACAGACATACATAAACATTACATCGAACACCCCATTTATAATTTTGTTCGTGACAGCACAACGACAACGAGGAGAAGTGGCTGGTGGAGGGCATCATCAGCATCCAACACAATGCCTTTTATATGCACCGTGCCTTGGTTGGAACCCAATCCCATTATGATGCACTAATTGCTAAACCTAACCTTCACCAGTCGCCCAACGTTGTTCTGCTTCTCATTTGACCCTAATCTCATATCCTGTGTTAGGATTCCAATGACTTAAAGGATGCGCTCAGGTACTCGATGCAGATGCTTTCGGAGTTGCGAACCTCTCTGCTCTCCCTGCACCCCCGTACAAATACTATTAACTCTGTGAGTTGGGATATCTATTTGATCTTGCTTGTAGTGAATGCTACTTGTGTAGAAGCTAGATCTTAATGTGTTTCTTTTCCAGGGACTAGGAAGATATGTGGGCGATGGTTTTTAGTTATTTTAGGCGTACCGCTCGGTACACCCTAGCGTACCGTCGGTACACCTCGATACGTACCATATCGAGTAAGGCTCAATACGTCGGTACGAACCGAAATTGTGAACCTTGGTCAATACTATGTATATATAAAAGTAAACACGAGTCACAATCAAAAATATATTCAGTGCACATATGATGGTTGAGGCAAGAATAGCTAGTATTGTGAGACTTATTTACTACCTAAGCACCAAGATAATCAACTGTGACAACAATGACACTGAGAGATACAGAGGAAAAGAAAAGAAAAACAAAAAGAACTTTGTGAGACTAAATAAAAACAAGATAACAGTCGATATTAGAGATAAGCACACAACAAATAATATCCCAATTTGAGTCCAAAAGGATGCAGACAAAATGAAGATTCAAGTTTCTAGTAGAAGAAGAATTAAAAATGAAGAAACTACTTCTATAAATTGATAAAAGTCATACTAGATAATCAATAATAGAGAAAAAATCTAGGATGGCAAGTTATAGGTATGCTTAATATAGAAGTGAGGATAGAGAGAAGTTACTTGAAAAACAAAAGCAAGTAATAGGAACTCATGATTTTGTTACTTTTATTAGCATTCCAGACATCATATTATCACATGGTTACATTTCACAATTTAATGAATTTTATACTTATTTGATGGGATGGTTAAGAGATCCTACTAGGATTTGGAAAAAATTTAGAAACAAAATTAAATATGTCAAACTATCTCATTCAGCAAATTTTACAAAATAAAAGTCTGGTGAAATCCATTTTGGTTATTTACACAAGAATGAAGAAGATATTAAAGGATTTAGTTATTTACACAACAATGAAGTAGATATTAAAAGCTAGAAAGATAGAAGAGAGACTTGCAAATATTCCTATTGGCCTTAAAAAAATCAATAATAACATACTAAAAAGAAAAATAAAACAATAAGATCCTCATACCGATGTATCGACCAACTATCAGTATGGTACATACCAAGCTATACCGAACATATTGATGTACCTACCACCCATACCGGTCTCCTGTCGAACCAATGCATATCGCCTGTACCAAGCGATATGCCATGGTACAACAAACCTTGATGGAGACTATACATAAGACAAATGATAGAGAAAACAAATTAGAAGAGAGGCTTTGCACACAATTTTTATTGGCTATATAAAAGGCACAGGATACAATTTCATAAAGCATGATGTCATGAACTACAAAAAAAGAAAATAGCTTTGAGTAGTTATTTATTTGTGGATGATGATGAAGATTATATAACTGTGAAGAACAAGATACTTGAGACAATTGCATTCCTGATGATGAAAGAACTGTATAGCAGGTGAGCAGGGTTCTTATTTCTTTGCAATAGAAAACACTCAGCATATGTTAACAATAAGTTTCTGTAATGTACATATTTAGTGATACTATTATCTTAATTAATAAGAAGGACCAGATATTACCTTAAATCAGCATTAGTGTAAGAAGCTCTATGTAATCTGCAGCAGAATAAGTTAGAATAAGATGAAAAGTATGGAACACAATTCGATTTATATGCCATGAACTAAAACAAATTGAGATAAATTCATAAAGACCAAAAAAGTAAAAAGTTTCATATCTGTAACTGAATCTTCAACAAGGGAGATTAAAAAAGACAGTGCACATAGGATGAAAGTAGTTGGTCAACATGGAGTCATGTATCTTGTGTTATGTGCTCACAAATGTCATTTAGGATACCAGATAAATTTTTTAAACAACCTATGAATCAACAAAAATTGGACATGTAGTAATGACTATGGATCTTTAAAATACTACACTTATAGATCTAAGATGAGTTCTTAAAATTGATTACTTTGATGTAAATTCCTTTTTTATTGTGTTTAAGGAGTCTTAGACAACCTAATACATTAGATAATTTACTGAGAGCATTTTTTATCATAAAAAAATTGTAAGCCAAACTATCATAAAATGAAAACCGAACTATGTGCTTCCCCATAATTTCCATAATAATTTTGATATTAAATTATAATTACAAGTTTTCTTCCCTCACCACCAAAAGATAAAAACAAAAAGATCTAGGTTTCTTTATGATGTTTCACATTGGTGTTGGAATAAGAATATTCCACCTTTCAACAACCTATAAAGTCACTACCAAGCCCTACCAGTCCAAAATTATGAGTTCAAGCTAGTGCTAGCTACAACATGCAGGCTAGTTTATCCTCTGCTAGTCAGCTCCTTTTGATCTCCAAAATAGCAAGTGATTCTGTTACAGAATGACAAAGCCCTTCTAAGCCCATTTCTAGTCAAGTTAGAATGCAGAGGGCTAATCAAACATCCTCTCTAAATCTTATCAATAATATATTTAAAATTTTCATTTTTCTTGTATATTTTCCTATATGCTCATGCATCACTTGTTGACTCCAGCAACTTTTATGATTTTCTGATATTGCCAATGACAATATTATCCTCATAGAAAGGATGTTTATTAGCTTTCCAAGGGGAGCTGACCATTTTGTAAATTTTCTCAAGTACAGCCACACAACAATACCTTCGAGCAATCTAGTCTGGAATCTTAATTATATTATTACAGCCTCAAATATTTTCACAGGTGTCTTTATAGTATGACAGCATCTCCTATTGTCCAGTATGCACTTCCCTCTTATTCACATTAATCTGATCATGATGATGTTCATAAACAATCCACGATGACAGAATCCTCTGTTGCATAAATCTAATCTGATCATGATGATGTTCATAAACAATCCATGATGATAGAATCCTCTGTTGCACTAATAGACCATGAACCAATTTTGTGCACACCTTTTGAAAACATGATTGCGGACATGGACAAGCATGTGGCAGAAAGACATCAACGAACCAATGTCACCGTAGCACAATCTTCAGATCCAACTACCAAGAGTGCTACCATTTTATATCATCAAAGAAGCCTTGATGCCTCTACCTACTTCCATAACCTGAAGAATTTTATGGAGGTTCAAATAAGTCCTTAAATCATCCTGGAAAATTCACAGGCCTGCTGAGATTAACAATGGAGCGCCAGCCTAGCAACTATCAAACTCGTACATAATCTGTTAGGAGCTGTTCAGCTGTTGGAAAAAGTTCTATCCATTGTATATCATCAGTTAAGCCTTGGTACCTTTTCCTTATTTATAACCTGAAGGCAAGGTTTGCAATTTTGTCTGGTACAATACAGTTTGGTAAGGATGGTATTTACTGGTCCGATAACTTTCTGATATTACAAACCAGGGTAAACTGGATGGTATGCCTGGTTCAAAGCCTATACTGCCCGCTACACTCGATACAGGACCTATATTGGACAGTTTATTTGTTTTTTCAGCCATTTTTTCAGGATTTTCTTGAGGCTATGTCCTAATGTGTCCACTCAATACACACGGATCGGTATGGTACCACTGTGAATCCTGACCTCTACACTATAGGTACACGTAATTACAAACCTTGCATGAAGGATTTTTTTAGAAGCCCAAATAAGCCCTCTAATCATCTTGGAAAACTCACAATAGGTTGAAATATTTTAACCAGTACGTGGTTAACCCTATACGTAATTTACCGGGTGCTATTCAGCTATTAGAAAGCATGCCAAGGGGTAGGTTGCTCAAGCATCTAATATCTCCTCAAGTTCTAAAGCAACGGAAGTCAATTTTGCCCACCATATAAAATTTGGCTTCAGTAAGTGGTGATAAACAAGGGCAACATATAAATTCTATCAATTCCTAATTGTTGAATGTACAAATCATAAAGGTGACTAAACTTATCTTTTATGACATCAACATCTTTCCAGAACATGTTAAAATAATGGACAGCAAATTCAAAGTCATATACGAACAATAAGATCCCCACCCTTCACCTCATAGTTAGGATGAATGTAAGGAACAGAGAATTGTTGAGCAAACACATGAGGGTTAGTCTTCACCAAATGATATTCTACTTTTCATCTTTAGTTGAATATACATTTTCATCATTATATTCTAGCTTGTGTTTCCAGGAATCCCTAGAGTCCAATTATGAGCCTATCTAGCATCTAAGATTCTTAATATGATTATAGCATAGGGTAGCCACGTTGTTTAACTCCTAATATTAATATTTGGAGAGTTATAGTTGTCTCTTTTTGATAGGATATTGGACGAGACAGGATTACCAAAAGAACATCATTTCTCACATAAGACCTCATATTATAAGGTAGCTATATATGTGGTTGTAGGCCCTTGAGATATGGTTTAGAATTTATTTATTTTCTTTACACATAAATAGTAAATTAGTTTAGAGCGGTTACTACTATTCTTGTGTTTTATCATGGGAGGCCGTTTCTCCACCTCAAACTGAAGAAAGACTTGATATAAAAGGGCTAGATCCTGTCAATTTATACCCCAACTGCTGCTAGGCAGCACCAAATACATCCCATGATTCCCACAACTCTCCCTATCCCACAATGCCACTGATTCCCAAAACCATTTCAACAACACATTGTCCTAAATTTTCTAACAATAGAAGTCCTATAAATCAGCCTAAAACATAATCCAAAAGCCACAAAATCCAAATGCCTGAATCTAATTGTCAGTAAGATTGAAAGAACAATTGGAAACAAGCTGAATCCATTACTCAGTTGTATTATATATGTTCTGTACATATCCTCTAAGCTTGTTTGTGTGATACTATTGTTACTTAGCATTATGCTTATAGCTTTACAATCTGGTAATCAGTATTTGTGTTTTTGTTTTCTCTCCATTTCTCAGCTTCATAGAGCAAACTTCATGCTTGCCATCCACATCACATGTACTTAACTCGTTACATAACTAAATTCAGTTTTGCCTACAAAGAAACCCAAATGTCTTAGTCATTGCAAAAGGGAAAACATGTTGACCAGGCACATAAGCTTTATCAAAGCTACAGTTTTAAGGAATTCCTAATTTGCCATTAGTAACTAAGAAAGCCAAGTAAAAAAAGAAGATGGAAATTTTCCCTTCCCAAGACCTATATTTCAACAAGATCCACTTTGAAGGCTCTTCTTTTGCTAATCCAAAGAAGTATCATCACTAAAATATACATCAAAAAGACAAATAGGAAGTACTGCTCTAGATCACACAGCAGTATGTATCGATTGATATTTATCAGGCTGATGAAAAATTGATGTCAAGTCATATTATTTATCTTCTTTTCCATGATGTTGCACGCTATATACAAATGTATAATATAACCATCGTACGAAAGAGCACAACTTATGTTAGATAAAAATATAAAATTATCATGCTATACAAATAACTATCTACATAGCAAAATCATATCAATTTATAGAGAAAAAAGTATATCAACATATCATAGCAACAAAAGATAAGAAGCATGAAAATGTTAAGCTTCCTTTTGATTCGTGAATCTTCGCACTGATAATACTGGTTATACTAATATTTATACATGTATTGTATGATGCAGTTGCAAATAAAAACAAAATAATTAAAACGACTTAAGATTTTATATACATATAAAATTTCAGAATTGACAGGCTGCAACACACCAAATAAGGAGAAAGAAAATCACTTGATGAAATTGATTCATTGTTTTCTCCTCAGTTTATCCAGACAATTAGCATCATGAATTCAATTTGTAGAAGAAATTACCTGATGAAGCATTTACAATCTTTTGACGTTGACTTTCCTGGTCAACTTCCACTCTTAGTCCCATTCGAGAAATTTCAGGTGTAATAACTGGTTCCTTCTGCTCAAGTTCAGCTACTTTGTACTGGTTTTCTAGATTTCCATCCAGCAAGTATCGCACTGACAATGTTGCCCATTCTCTCAATAAAGGCCAACATTCATCAACAACACACTGCTGCAAGAGCAAAGAGATTCCGTCTTGCTTTCTGATATCATCTTGAACCTGCTTCCTTCCGTGTAGGAAATTGCAAATGACAGAAACTACATCTGTCTCAAACCCTATGTAAGGACAGACTTTCAAACATGTGGATGTCTGTATTGCCCAGTTCTTAGCAATATATGAGGGCTCAAGTTCTCGAAGAAATCTTAAAAGAAGTTGTAGGAGGCCTGCAGATAGCAGTGAGTTAGCAGGGTCCTCTGCAGCTGGTGAGGAATGAACCTTCCAGGCACATATATTCCTCAGAATTACAAATGAGTACTTTAGAATATCAGTTCCAAGCCAACAAGTGGGAGAAACATAATTGCTTTGGGAACTAGCATCAACAACTGAAGAAGCTTCTTTCAAAACTTGCAGAACACTAAGAGCAAAATGTTTGGAAATGCTGTCAAGATATCCAGGCCAGCCAGTCAAGTAGTCTGATAGTGTTTCAAGTAGGAACACTTGCACATTAGAAAATTTCTTATATGTGCAGTCAACACCACCGGAACCATCCAATATAATTGTTGAACTTAATCCCTGAAACACTCTGGTGAAATATATTCCCTCCATACATGCTTTACCTAAGAGCCAATAGAAGTACTCCTCTTTATGACAACCTGCAAACCAGAACAAATCATGGAGCCAATATTTTAAATAAACAAATACAAATTCACCAACCTTGTAGGTATCTTTCACAATGCTGGAAAGAGAGATGCCAGAAAACATAAATAATTTGACATGTGTCAAAAAGTCCATGATTTGAAGAATATAGACAACAACGAAAAAATAATTGGGTCTGGCAGCATCTACTTCTAAGCAATTTGAAGCTTCATACATTCTGGACCTAACAGCATTAGAACAAAAATCAAGCACAGAGACTATTTTAACTCGTATTGAACGCCTCCTCATGCAAATTCTTTGCCCAAGATCACTGAGATTTAGAATTTAAGTTTCGATTCTTGAATAATAGACTTGAAATTATGAAAAACAAATGAAACGGACCAAAGAAAAAAAAACAGAAAAAGGTAATACCTTGTATGTTTCAGACAACAACCTAGAAACAAGTTTAAAGAAGACAAGTATAAGACATATCTAGGGTTCAGCGCTTAATGCCAGCAAGATTTTAACATCTTTAAGAAAGATAATATGGTTTCGAAAGATTTTAAATTTGTGAGAAAGAAAAGTCAGAAACTGACCTCGGGACATGGTGTAGACAATGTCCAAGACGATCGGCAAGCCTCGCCCGGCATCACAAAGCTCTCCCAATCTCCGGCGCCCTCCCGTGGCAGAACAGCACGTATCCAAGACCATGCAGAGGCTATTGCACACCGCAGGGTCGTACATCTCGGCAATTTTGCGGAACCAGACGGGAAAGAACCGGGCCCAGACGGCGGCGCGGTGCGCCTCGCCGGCCGAGGCGACATTGCCCAGCACCTGAGACACCGTTCGCACTACCTCAGTCGACACCGGGAGGCCGGTGAGAAAGACGGAGGCCAACCTATCGACCCCGCCCGACTCGACGAAGGCGTCCTGGTTAGCTGGCTCGTCGGCGCAGAGGTTTCGGACGAGGCGGAGGCGGGAGATGAGGACGGGCGCGGTGGAGGAGGAGAGGCGGCAGAGGACACCCGCGAGGGCTCCGTCGGCGTTGAGCCGAGCGCGGCCAGCCGGGGTCCTTGATAAATTCACCATTGATTCCACGAATTCCACACGATCGTAGTCATCAGCCGGATGCTCCATGGCGAGGGTATCCCCTGACCCCTGCGCTTCGTGCCGTGCTGCCGTGAAGCCCTTCTCGTCGCGCGCTTTTGTTTGGCGGTCCCGTAACTGCTCGCCCGAGTTCGAATCCGAAAAACCGCAATTTCTTCAGTAGAGAATAAAAAAATGTTCATACAATAAAATAAAATGGTCGGAAACGCACTTTGGGAAACGAACTTGAGACCTCGTTTCCGTCTTTGATGCCTCAAGAATTTATTATTTGAATATGCCGCTTTAATTTATTTTACATTTGCACGCGTTAGTCTCTTGAGTCTGCGCCTTATCAAAATGCATATAGTTCGTTTGGTGCTTCTAATGGGTAGGTTTATGGTTACATCAATAGCATGGATGATCAATGATATGAAAATAATAATGTTATCAGTACCTCATAAAAAATCTCGACATTTTGATGTCAAGTGACTGACACTTGAGTACCAGATAATCGATACATTAGTAGTGTCATGTGATTGATACAGGTATATCATGTTTAAATACCCGTCTAATGTGGGTGACATGACTATGATATTTCAACATTATCAAATACGTCTTGCCTCTCATGCATGTTTTAGATTTGACACAATACAACTTCACATAGGTTGAAGAATACATGAAATCACCATTGACATCAATGCACGAATATGACATTCTAAAAGTCATGTTATAAAAGATCCTCTCAAATATGTTCTTAAGAGAGAGCTCTCGTTCTGCTAGTATTTTTGGCTCATTATATTATTGATACTTTGTGGATACTCAACTCTAGCTTAAATATTGAAAGGGCTTTGTCGAGAATATTATTCATAACGTAGTTTATAATATTTGACATCTTTTATATTCGATCATCCTTCGTATTCTCATGAGATAAATACGGAATAAGACTCTGATTAACTCCAACTATATATCATAAAATTAAATTTAATTAATATTTATATTATATTTTATTATGATCAAGAGCGGTACTAAGGGGGGATGAATTAGTGCAGCAAAAAATTCTTCGATTTCGGAAAAATATTTTAAACGTACGAGAGCGTAAATATAGTGAAAGCAAGAGGAAGAGAATATGCAGTTTGACGGTTAAAGTAAATTACGTAAAAGGAAAAGCAAACCAGAATTTATAGTGGTTCGGTTAATGTGACCTACATCAACTTTCGGATTCCTCCTTCGTCAAGATCACTGGTGTCCACTAAAGGTCTTCCTTCAATAGGCGAAGGCGAATTACCTTTTACAACTCTTTTCTTCTTTTGTCGAGTTTAGGAGACAACTTTTACAACTTTCTCTCCCTTTTTTTTTTTAATGGTTACAACTTCAAAATGGAGCCAAAAAGTATCATATCCTCGGATTTCGGGATACTGGCGGTACCACCATCATTACTGGGCGGTACTATCGCCTGACACATGACACTGGGTGGTACCACTATCTAGTCTGGGCAGTACCATCACTTGACAGAGCTTGGAGACCGCGCTCTAGCGGTACCGTTGCCTGACAAGGGCGGTACCACCGCTGACAGTATTAACTACTGGTGGTACCACCACCTAGACCACTTAGGAGAGTCGGTCTTCCATGCGGTGCCACCATCGACCATGATTTCATGAGCTGAATGGGCTTTTCAATTCGACCCAATTTAGCCCTATTAAGGGCTTAGTTGGACCCAATTTACCACTTAGGAGAGTCGGTCTCCCAATCCTAACTCAATTTACGATCTAACTATAATAATTAAGACATAATCAAAGCACTCTTGTTCCGGTATGTCAATTGCTCTTCCGACGAGCTTCTGATGAACTTCCGACAAACTCCCGGCAAGGTTTCGGCGGACTCTCGGCAAGCTCCTGGACTTGTCGGTTGGTTCCGACAGAACCTCCGACGAATGTCTGGACTTCCGACGAACTCTTAAACTCCCAACGAGATCTCGATCTTAACTCCGGCATAACACTTGCTTTATGTCTTACTGTTATGATAGTTAATTATGTATACTTTTCTCAACATATAGATTAGATCAAACAATTATTAATTGATTTCATCGTCAAAATCCGAAATTTAATATATTTTATTCCAAAATTTATTATGATTGTGTCGAAGATTAATAGAAGATTTTTTATTTTTTATTTTTGCAAAAGATGAGTGATGAAGTTAGGTTTCCAACATAAGACCTAAAGTTTATTAGCAAGCTACGTGACATCTTCAAACATGTCAGCTGAAGTTTTTAACCTCAACTTTTGGTAAGAGGGTATGGTATACCACACCAAACTAATATTTAAGGTGTTAAAAATATATTAATTGAGATTTTGAACTCTTAATCTTTGATAAGAGGGTATAGTAAAATATGTCAAACGATATTTTAAATTTTCAACTTTTGGTAAGATGGTTTGGCACATCAATATCACACTAATATTTAAGGTATAAAATATATTAATCGAGGCTTTGAACCCTCCTAAGAGGGTTTAGTATATTATTACCAAACTAATGTTTAATGTATAAGATGTATCAATTGAGATTTTGAACTCTCAATTTTTGATAAGAGAGTCTGGAACACTATCACTAAATTAATATTTAAGATATTAAAAATATGTTAGTTGGGGTTTCAAACCCATTACTTTCGACAAAACCCATAGTCTTTGATAAGAAAGTATAGTAAACAATGAATATTTAAAACATTGATAATATATCTATTAATTTATTATTATTTTTTTAAAAAATAAATATATTGTTATTAAACTAATATTTAAGATATAAAAAATATTCTTAGATATCGATTCCTCCATCTTTAATAAGATGATACGGTAAATCATTTCATTCGGTATTTCTTTATTACAAAATGTTCGTCTTTGATGCTGTAACCACTGTCAGATGTTTCGCCTTTACCCGACCACCATCATACTCGGTCCCACCTCCCCTCTTATTTACCCCTACTGTGGTTACTCAAGACCCAGAGAGAGTGCGGTGGTGCCCACGAAGAGAAAGAAGTAAGAATCACGATGGCGGTGAGAGGGACAATCTAAACCGACCCTTTTTGTATCAAAATAATGTACGGCTGTTCTCTCAAATCAAGTTTCGAAAGACCACGTCTAATATTCCAAATATTATCTTTTAATTATTTCTTGCTAGTTCCAGACATCTGTTGTGGTATTCTCATTGGCGTAAATGGAAAACCAGTCAAGAACGCTGTTGTCGTTCACAGCACATGTAGACAAACACACACGGCTTGGATTTGACGAGTCTTCTTCTGACCTTGAAGACCATCGTTGTGCTTGCTGACTCACGCATGTCCTTATCACCTGTTCTGTGTTTGCTTATGCTTGAGACCTAATTAAAATGGTCCCTGGAAAGGCCTCCGCTGGCTTCCTGTCCTATTCTCGATGCAGCACTTGCGAGACGAGCATGCCGACTCGGAAAATGTCATTCCACCATAAATCCATCCATATACATATATTTATAACACGTCAGTCAATTTGGTTGTTCTTGTGCTTCATTTTCAATCATGTCTCTAAGATCCCAACTAAATCTAATAAATCTATGAACCCGAAAAGACGATCACATGTTGTCATTGGATTTCGGATTTTCGACCCGTTAAACAACTCTCTTTGTTCCTCCGTTCTTGTCATCTTATGAACAATATCTTGCTTCCTTCGTTGCACGCCATGCTTTGATCTCGAGGGTATTTGTTTATGGTTTTATTAATAGTCTATCAAAGAGAAGGAATCATAGACCATCGTAGTAGACCGTGCATATTTACTATATTCGGTAAATCCAGGTAGATATAAATTATATCCCCATGTTCAGGCTCATTCGTCTCGCTGGCAAGCCAGCAAGCAGGGAAAGGGAGAATCAGGATAAGGGCACTCCTGTGAGACCCGTTGCGTCAGCCAATATGGCTTGGCGCTCCCATGTTTGATGACTTGGGAGGGACGCGGACCTTGCCCTCGTCGAAGGCCAAAATGAACGTGCAACATCACGGCTCTCAGATCTAATCAGTTGCCAGTAATTCACAGCTCACCGACACTTGTCGTACTTCGCGTCTTACTTACTCTACGATTGGAGGTATCGATCGGATCCCACAACCGCGCCCAATCACAGGGAAGGTAGCTGGACAACAAAACACTTGCAGCAGAATTCAAATGTCCTGGCTATCTATTTTCACCCTTATTTTTTCTCAGATCACGCGCATTACCAATACGAAGACCGCCGACACCAGGAGAGGCGAGCGTATACTTTGCAACCACATGACAGAAGTTAGCTCGCACGCCACCTGACTCCCCCTTGGAAATCCACGTCACGTGCTTCTCGAAACATAAAAAATGAAGCTCCACGTGACGTGGCACCGCCTCCGTATCCGAGATATTCTCCTCCCCAATCCCCTCCATAACTCACGCCCCTGTTCGCTGTCTTCAACCACCAAATAGGTTGTTGCAAGGTGCTGTTATTACAACTTTACAGGTTACTTAGTGAAACCGTTGCGGTGATACAGCTTTGAATCATTCTTCCCAGACATGATGATGCACATATTTATCATTTATGTCGATACAGCTTGGGCTTGATTGATATCTTTGAGATGTGTGCAGATGGCAACAAACGATGGGAGTTCTGTCCGCTGATGCTACGTTTCACCAAGTGGACGGTGGGATTTCCTGGGACTATTAGGGCCACTATTCGAGACAAAGCTCCTGTATTCAAGGGTGACGATATCAACTCTGCTATAATTGCCCCCACAGGGAACGCCTTTGGGTGCCACCGCCACTGCTTCCCTCAACCCACTCTGCGCCTCTGCGTTTCATTCAATCCTCAGATCCGGTAGGTTCGATCGATGGGTCTGACGACGGAGAACGGCTCCACGGCAGCCGGGAAAGAGGCCTCCGGCCTCAAGTTCCTCATCTACGGCCGCACCGGGTGGATCGGCGGCCTGCTGGGCGGCCTCTGCACCGAGCGCGGCATTCCCTTCGTCTACGGCGACGGCCGCCTCGAGAACCGCGCGCAGCTCGAGGCCGACATCGCCGCCGCCTCCCCCACCCACGTTTTCAACGCCGCCGGTGTCACCGGCCGTCCCAATGTCGATTGGTGCGAGACCCACCGCGTGGAGACCATCCGCGCCAACGTCGTCGGCACCCTCACCCTCGCGGACGTCTGCCGCGAGCGCGGTCTCATCCTTGTCAACTATGCCACTGGGTGCATCTTCGAGTACGATGGCGCCCACCCCCTTGACTCTGGGGTCGGGTTCAAAGAGGAGGACACGCCCAACTTTGTTGGGTCTTTCTACTCCAAGACCAAGGCCATGGTATGTGATGATGCCTTCCTTAAAATAAGTGATACGCCACCTTGTCGATACAGATCTGATTGTCTTCTTTAGGATGCATTAAATCTGTGTGTCAGTTGGTTGAGATCTTGAGATTGAGGACAGCAGTATATGGTTTGGGATTATGGACATTGATAGCTTGCAGGTTGCTGAAGGAGTTTTCTGACGCGAATGAATCGTGTTTAAGAAACAATTTGTTGATAATATCCATTTGGGTCAAGGATGATAATGTCGGTAGGTGGTTCTGGGAAAGCTGGTGCACTTCGAGATCTGATCGGACCATATGTACTATAAAGCAAGAGTTAATCTAGCTTGGGATTGATGCAATGGAATGTTTGTGTTCTTGCAGGTAGTGTATGGGATCTAGTTGATTGCAGTAGTGATAATAGTGACGGGTGTGACTGGTTAAGTGGATGAATCAAATAGAATCAGGAATTGAGGAAAGAGGAGTGACTAGGAAAATATGAGAGGGCCACCATTGGGGGGTCGTAGTCCAAGCAAGATCAAGCATATCTTGCTCGATCTCAGGTTAAATTAATTTTATGTCATAACTTTATTTCAAGTTTGGTTTACTTGTTACATAATTGTTCTCATCTGTAAGCGAAATTTTAAGTTGAGCTGAAATTGAGCCTGAATTGAATGGTTCGCTGAGGTACATCTTAATCATGAACCAAATTAATGCATAAAAGAACCAGATTTTCTATTTGATATTGTATTGAGATTTTCATGTTCAATTCTAACTTGATGTATTAATATATTTTTAATTTATATAGATGTTCATAAATTGTACAAAACATATCTTTGTGTAAAACATGTGTTCATAGATAAAATTAAGAACAATATAAATAAGTAATATAAACATGCCTTCATACATCTGATACAAAACTTAAGTATTCAGAGTCTAGTAGTTACTACTTGGAGTTGTGCCAACATTGGTCTGTTGAGCTCCTTTTGAAGCTTCATTTTCATAATGTGCTTTCTCCTACTCCTGGATCTATCTTTAATTCATGCATTTAGCAGTTATTTCTGCTGATCTTTGAGTCCTTCCTTGATGTTTATCTTGATTTATAGTTAAATTCTCTAGCTGATACTTTTAGATGATGCCTGTTGCTTGTGGTATCGTTGCATTTTCCTTCACATTAGAGATTGATATTATTCATTGTCTAGGAGATTACTTCCAGATTGTGTATTTAATACATAAGATGAAAACATGGATAACCTGCACGCAAGGCCAGGCAAGTGCTCTTTCCAATTTTTATGCCTGATTGTATTATCAACATCCCAACATTACTGTTATCTATATGAATCACAAATAGCAAGGACTTAGATGCATCCGATCTTTAGAAAAATAAAGATTTACAATTTTGGTAGGCTCTGAGGTTGAGTTCAATGGTACTTGAGTTAAGCAGCCGATTTAAGATATTACCAGACTAAATCATATTGATAGATTCAGTTAAATCTTTCTGGAGATGAAGATACTTGGTGGATTGACCATTGCTTCTGAAATAAGATCAGTTCTTCCCTCTATTTTAAATAGGTTGGTGCATTTACCATGGTGCAATATATTTGTTCACTATTTGTTTCACTATGTTTTTCTTTAGTACCACCATTCAATGTGTGTTGTTGGTTGATCCTATCAATTTCTTAAGGTGTGCATCTTTGACAGGTTGAAGAGCTGCTGAAGAACTATGAGAACGTGTGCACCCTCCGTGTTAGAATGCCGATCTCATCAGATCTGTTAAACCCTCGTAACTTCATCACCAAAATCACCCGCTACGAGAAGGTTGTTAACATACCCAACTCCATGACCATTCTGGATGAGCTTTTGCCTATATCAATTGAAATGGCAAAGAAGAACCTCACTGGCATATGGAACTTCACCAACCCTGGTGTCGTTAGTCATAACGAGATCTTGGAGATGTACAGAGACTTTATCGATCCAAAATTTACATGGAAGAACTTCAACCTGGAGGAGCAGGCAAAGGTGATCGTTGCCCCCAGGAGCAACAATGAACTGGATGCCACCAAATTGAAGGGGGAGTTCCCAGAGCTTCTGCCCATTAAGGAGTCGCTGATCAAGTACGTCTTTGAGCCAAATAAGAAGACATCCATGGCCTGAGCGGTTGGTCTCTGTGGTTTTCTTTCTTTTTTGCTTCAATAAGGTAGTTGTTTCGTTTTGTTGGGTCAATGTATTCATCAAATGATGAACGTGCAATTCATATTTAATTACGGGTTGTTGCCTTGTGTTCTATCACGCCTTGTACTGGGAATGATGTAAGAGAAGTGCGTGTTCGAGAATTATGTGCCCCGTTGTTGCTGTTATGTATATCACAGGAGCTAGCGAGGGCATTGCGCGCTATGCACCATTTCAATTATGGTTGTTTTCATTGATGGTGGGAATTAGCTCAGAACGTGGTATTTGGGTTTCTCGTTTCCAAGAGTAATATTGCTTTTGCAAGTGGGCTGAGGTCTGAATAATTTATATCTTTTTTTTTAAATTTATTCTTGTTTAGGCGAAAATAACTTATATCTTTTTTTATATTTTATTCTTGTTTAGGCCAAATAACTTATTGTGTATGTGTGTTCCAACCGTCAAAGGGGGCGAACTCGGTCGATCCTACCTCGAGTCAATCTCTATTTACCCATAACATCCAATATGAACCAATTTCAACGGTAGTATTGATCCGAATGAACACATTATTGTCTTTTGTGTCCAGATGTCTCTCTATGACACCTCAGGTGCTCTGATATGTCACGCATTCTCGATGATGTTAATAGGCCCGACATATGAGTGGTACACTCACCTAAAGTCACTCTTGGTTGGCTCCTTCGTGCAGCTTACAGAGTTTGAACTCCTGAGCAAAGTGAGGAAGAGACACTCTTCAATTTCATCATTCGATTCACCAACGAAATATGAGACATCCAAGAAGTTCATTCGTCACTTATGATTTAAGCCTTCATGATGGGACTCAAGCCCTCTTGCCTTTTATGGTCATTGGGGGAGAGGCTACTAATGATCATACCCAAGGTCCTTTAGAGGGCTAACCAATACATAACTACTAAGGTGATGGTTTCAAGTAAGCATGAAGAGATGTGGAAGACGTCATGGTAGGAGCAACCATTATTAGCACCATCCTCAAGGTCACCTTGGTGAAGAAAATAAAACCAACTCGAGGCATCTCCACCGAGACTCGAGTTGACCCCCCTTAACATGACGAGAACTAAGATCTTCTTACAAATAAAAGAAAAAAGGTTCTTGAAGGACTCTCAACCAATGAAGACACCATTATAAAGGAGGGACAAATCCAAGTATTGTCGTTGCTATCGTGACTACAGTAATCATGAACGAGCCAGTAGACTCAATCACTTACATTATGATCTATGTGTGCATCAGTGTATCTCTATGCCCAGTGATCATTCATCTCGTCATCGTTGGATTTGTCAGCACCTCGGTGCATCTCCATGCGTCTCGATCGTCCGAATTAGCCTCGAGGGTCTCGTTGCCACCTCTAGGCTTTCGTCGTGCCTTATTATGTAATTAAATATAATTACAAGCAAGCAACAAAAAATGAAAAATGAAGGCTCACATGCCCCAATAATAATCACATACATCATACAATCTATGATTATCCTTCCACATCAGATATCACATGTATATATCATTATATAAGATTACTAGATAAATAATAATAGTTAATTAAACCTTTTAATTAACAAATATTTTATGAAACTCGGGATATATAAGAAATTTTTTGATTTATGAAGGGTATTTATGTAATTTTGGTAGGACAAACCTTAAAAAATTTGAAATTCAAAGGGACAAATTATCCTTTTACTTAAAAAAAGGACCATTGCCTTGTGCGAGGTGGCAACCGCAACAGGTCGCGGCCATCACTTTCCTGCTACCGATGCTAGTGCGACACCCATAACCCATTGCGATTGCCACCTTGCGTGAGGCGACAACCACCTCAAGCGCAGGTGGTTGCCTCATGCAAGGCAGTCGGCCCGCAAGTGGTTGCCTCTGCGGGCACGCGCCACCCTGCCCATAGGCGCCCTGTGGGCAGAAGGCTGCCAACCAATATCGCCTTTACTTACAGGTATTTTGCTTGCAGGCACTACCCTTGCGGGTGGGCACTGCCCCTACCTGCAGGTGGCCTGCTCGTGGATGCCTTACCCATGGGCGCTACCTCAATGGGCAAGTGACTCCTCTGCAACTCTTACGTGTGCCACATTCGGTCGATCCACCGGGCAGCAATAGTTGCTATCCTTGTTTCCTTCATTTACGTCAACAAATTTGATGTTGAAAGACCATTCTAAGACAACAAAAGAAGGCATCTTTCGGATTTGATAACTATATCAAACGCAACAAGAATGCGTAAAATAATTCTACGTGATTAAACACAATACATTTAGTTTATAAGTCAATCATTGCACGACGAATCTAGCTTTGATACCACTATTGGGAAATCGCGGATCGGCATCTCATGCGTAGTGGAAAACAAAAAAAGAAACTAGATTTTCCACAGTCAAGTGCTTGGTCATTGTAGGACGATTGGTACGCGAGAAAATCGTAAAATCAAATATTGCATGTATTATGTGAAAAGTGTTACTTAGGGAGATCGTATATTCCTGAAATTTCCAAATACGATAGAGAGGATGAAGGAGCACTCACGTACTTCTCTCTAGCGGTGATCCACATGACAAATGCAATGATGATGCTTCTCATATCACTATAGGATCTCCCTCTCCACACGCACCACAAGACTACTGAAGCCAAGAAGGAGGATATTAGATTTCTATCCAATTACTCAATCTTATTGGATCTCATCCATAGGATCTAAACTAGGGGCTCCGTGGATATCTCATATCTGCAGCTCTAATCGTCATAACATCCACCGTATGTATGTGACCCTCTAGGTCCGATACTGAGCTGGATATGAGTCGCTCTTGTCAGAACTCTTTCTAACTCAGAACTCCTTCTAATATAGTGAATTATTATCTCCATAATAATTCACTTAACTCATCGACTATGGACGTACTAGGCCACTATGCCATGGTCCCCAGATAGTATAGAGGATTTAATTCATCGAACCTATCTATCCTCAATTGTCATGTATTTATAGTCTATCAATCATATAATATCCCAAAAACCATATATTGGGTATGCTAATGTTAGGCCCATATAGAGTATTGTCCGAGTCTCGCTCTAATCAGATTTTCTTAAAAAACTTCTCTTTCAGTCCGAATGACCCTAGCCAGGGTTTGTCTGAGCGAACATACATAGGATATTCCTCTCATGAAACCGAGAGTATATGTTCCTATGTTGATACTCAATTGTCTTTATAAGATTGGTTGCAATTTTCGAGAACCGGCTATATTAGATTTGGAACTTCCAAACTTGTAAGTTCAACGTCAAAGAATGGAGTACTCATACAAGGTATTTTTGGTATCTTAAGTCTAATGACAAGATACACAGTTGAGACTATAATTAAAATCATTAACTATCCAACATTTCGTAAGTGGATCAATCAGTGAACTCACTCTCCAATGAGCACTTGCACTGTACCTCTTGTGTCCCCACACGAGCGACTATGAGACCAATTACCTCCATCATATAGATGAGTATACAATGCATCGGTCTATCTAGTTATCTCCATGTCCTTCTCAAGTAACCTATGATCGGGATGATTTAGGATATGTGTTTAAAAGTGAATCAATCTCATTATCGTGATCTTATCACGATCTAATTTCTATTGCACAGATCCAATGACATTACAATATACATCCAAATAATATGTGATAAAATGCTAGTAATAATAATGTCGTAGCATGTCATAAGTGTCATCACTCACGTGATTTGCTTGTAGGGCACCTATATAGGCTAGACCTCTTTTGACTATCACCTCCTATTCTTCTTCCTCCCTCTCTTCTTTAGTCGACAGTCTCAGTTTGAGGCATGTGGACAACAAGAAGGACCAACCCATTCTTGATCATATGGTGTGCGTGAAGAGGAAGATTGTGTAACGATTTGAGAAACGTTTTTGTCATATCTACCGTGTGGATCACTACTAGAGGAGAGGATAATTGACCTCTTTCATCATTTTCTACATATCTAGAAGTTTTTAGGGATATACGATCTCCCTAGACAATAAATCTGTCTTGACATGTGCGGTTTTCGGTTTTGCATTTTGTTTTTGCACACCAATCTTCACACGATGATGAAACATTTTTTTTAAAAAAAAATCTAGGATTTTATTTTTTTGTTTTCCATTTCAAATGAAAAATAAATAAATCGACGAAGTAAAGTTGAAGGAGCTGGTCGTAGCCTAACTTACCACCACTTAATTTCAATGACAAGTGTAGATTTGGATCTCCGAGGGTGAGCAATACGATTGCTTCACTATCCCCGGACATAGGGACCCATGGTAGTACTGCTTTGTAACCAGCCCTTCACCTCACACCTTTTACATCTCATTCAGACCTTCCTATTGAGGCTACAATGGTGTCTCCGAGGTTAGGTCCAGTGGGTCAACCATCTACAAGGTCATAAAAGGTAAGGGCTTCCCCTTGCATAGGTTTAGCATTGATCGTGGCTTGGAGCTTTAGTCTCCTAGAGGCATTGGTGTTGCAATTGGGGGAGGCTCCATTTCCCGAGCTGACTCTTCAAGCATGTCACCCCTTTCAAGGCACGAGGTCTTCTTCGCTATAACCTTATGTTTCATTTTTGGTTGGTCATTGCTACCGTGACATTCAAATCGAGGTGAATCCAATGCCTCTATCAGTGACACATGAGTGATCGTCGTGTCCAAATGGGGCTCCGCTACACCTAACGAAGAGCCGAGCTTCTTCCTTTTTAAGGTGTGCAAACTTATACTTATAGAGGATCCAATTCATAAAGTTAAAGATTGAAAAGAAAAGTCAAGTAAAATCAGGAAAAGTTCAAGTTAAGTAGCCAAGCTGATACCCATGTTGATCAGACACTCCTCATCTATCTTTCGGACTACCTCGGAGGAAGAAAGTATATCTCTCAATTGAAGCATTGATCTGCTTCCTCATCTGATAGGAAGGGAGAAGTGTTATCAATACAGTGTGTCAACTATATGAGGCTGAACCCCTAGTCTTGACTTGGCCTCATGAGGAAGAAGCGCTTCTTCTAACATTTGTTGTTGAAAGGGGCATCACTAACCTCAAAGCCCCCTCGAGTGGCTACGTAACAGTTACTTCTCCCCCTTGCACAACTGAAAATAAGTTGTAAAGAGGGTGTGGGTCAGAGTAATATTGGTACACTAGTATTCTCCGATGAACACCATTAGATAATGACATGAGTTGGGTGCGATTTGGAAAAATAATATCCCCTACTATTAAAGGCAAGACATTATCATTGGGTGAAAAGAAAGGCGAAGGCCCACTTCAAGGGCATTATAGGACAAGTAGAAAGACCTTGGGACAAAATTAAAAGGGCACTAACCAGGTTGAGGAACTTGTAAGTCGAACTCGATCGATATACAATAACTAATTCGTAAGAATACTAAGGGAGGTGTGCTCACCACTAAATCTTAATCATGAGAATTCCTCATGGACTCCAAGTCCTGAAGAACCCTTGGGTTCATAGGAGAGGCCCCTTCCGATAAAGAGAACCCAACCTCCTCTTCCCTCGGGCTATTTGAAGATGAAGCATAAACCTCGATCGACTAGCGATTAAAGGATCGAGAAGAACTTATACAATAGAGGAGAGACATCTTGACCTAAGACAAAAGAGTAGAACTGATGTCGGGATGAAGGACTCAAAGACTGACCTACCTTGTTGGGAATCGGAGCGAGAGGGGAGACACTCCTAAGGAGGCCCTCGAGACAAGGCTGAGAACTCTCGATGCTCAGATCACTCTGAACTCTTGTGACTAAGATAAAGAAATGAATCCCACCATATAGGGGGAGGGGATTTATAAGGATGAGACTAGTCTCTCTCCTCCTATGATCAACACAAGTATCCCTTAGAGGGTAAATCTCAAACGGTCTATCGTAAGGGGAAGGTGTAAGACCTACTATGGTGGAGAGAGGATTTGAAATTCACCACGATAGAATAAGAACTCAAAATTCACCATGGTGGGAAGATTTGAAATCCATCATAATATAAAAAGGGTTAAAACCCGCCACAAATGAGAGAGAATTTGAAGCTCACAATGATAGGAAGGTCCGAGACTTGCCATAATTGAGAGAGAATTTAAAATCTACCATAATCAAGTGAGAACTCAAAGCTTACCATAATAGGGAGATTCAAAATCTATTATGACAAAGAGAAGATTTGAAACACATCATGATAGGATGATCGAAAATCTACCACGATGGAGAGTGGGCTTGAAATCCACTATGATCAAGGAAGATTTTAAAACCTGCCATGGCAGAAACATCCAAAATCCACCATTGCAAAAAGAAGGCTTGAAACTCGTCATGGTGAAGAACTTGAAGAGGGCAAAATGTGCCCAAGGAGTGTGAGTCGGGAAACCCAATCTACACCAAAATAAATATGCTATGGCAAAGGCATAAAACAAAATATGCCCGATAGGTGTGAGTCGAAAAACCCAACCTATGTCAAGATAAATCCATTATAAGTGGAGGCATAAGGTGGAATGTACCCGAGGCGTATAAGTTAGGAAACTCGACCTATGCTAAAATAAATCTGCTATAGTAGAGGCATAGGGCAAAATGTGCCCGAGACATGTGAGTCAGGAAACTCGACATATGCTAAAATAAATTCGAAACTGTGGAAGTGTAGGGCAAAATATGCCCGATGCATGTGAGTTGGAAAACTCGACATATACCAAGGTAAATTCGTTACGATGGAGGTATAGGGCAAAATATGCCTGAGGCATATAAGTCAGGACAACTGACCCACGTTAAGATAAATCTGCTATGGCGGAGGCACAGGACAAAATATGGCTAAGGCGTGTAAATCGGGCAACTCAACCTAAACTAAGGCAAATCTGCTATAACATAGGCATAGTACGAAATATGACCAAGGCATGCAAGTTGAGAAACTTGACCCATATCAAGATAAATCCACTGCGATAAAAGCAAAAGGCAAAATATGACTAAGGTATATATGTTAGAAAACTCGATCTATGCCAAGGAAAATCCGCTACAATAGAAGCACAGGATAAAATATGCCCGAGGCATGTGAGTCGGGAAACCCTAGCCATGTTAAGATAAATCTACTATAGAAGTATAAGGAGAAATGTGCTCAGGACATGTGAGTCAGGAAACCCAACTCATGCTAAAGTAAATCTGTTATGACATAAGCACAAGGCAAAATGTCCCCGAGGCATATGGGTTGAAAAATTCAACCCATGCAAAGATGAATCCACTATGACGATAGTGAAATGTCAGATAAGCCCGAGGCATGTGAGTCCCAAAACCCACCCACACCAATAGGTGTCTTCTTCGCGCTATAAAGGAATAAGTTAGCGATAGGCCTATCAGGTGAATTGAACGCTACGCTCCATACCCCTCTAGTAGGAGCTCCAAAGCACGCCTTAGGAGGGAGACAAATGATAGAAAATTTATTAACAACCAATCATAATCCAACACCTGTTGTCATGTGGAAGTAGCGTAGAAAGAAAATGCCTCAATCACTCTCCACTTGTCCGACCCCATGGACAACAGTCCAAGGGAGGCCGTTCGAGCCGATCTTCTCTCTATCGCCCATGTAGACAAAACGCCAAGGGGGGATATTGGGGAAGTTGCATGTTGTCCCCTTTGTGGCTTAGATATAAAAGTCAACCTCCGACGCCATACCAGAGAACTCTTTTCACAAAAATTCATATCCTAAAAAGATATTGAACTAACTTGAACATTGAAGGGACTGAATCGAGAAACTTCTCCCAACATCGATCTTAGTGTGGGCAACCCCTTAGAAGCTTGACCCCCCACCTCGGGGCCACCTTGGAATCACATCGGATTGCCTCAAATATCCACAACGATTTTTCCTATGTATATACATATATTCCATGATTAATTTTCAAATAATATCGATAATGACCTAACCAACACATGTTGGCTTCATGAACTCCTAGTTATTTTAATTTATGTTTTTTATCCTACTAAATAAGAGAAGAGTAGATGGACTTGAATTTTTGCCTGGTCTTCTACGTGAAATCCAACTAGAATTTTGTATTCTCCATGATCACTAGTAAACATTATTAGGCCTGCCTATTTCTCGTCAACATTCTCCATTATGCAGCACCTCTCTAAATATGCACTGAACAGTCTCTCTCTAGAAATGATTGAATGAAATATGGTCATACTTGAATCACACATGGCCTTACACTCACTTGTCTTGTGACAAAAGACAAGGTCACCGAACTCAACTAGGATAACAGTGGGACCTTATCTTTGTCTTTGTCACCTCAAGCAACAGAGCGGTGGAGTGGCCGAGAAACGTGCCTCGGAGATACTGGAATCAGATCTCGAAGAATTCACACCCATACATCCTTTTCTTCAATACAATCGCATGTTATAATTGTCTATTGCCCAATCGTCCTCTCTGAATCATTTCTTGCACCAATTCCTCGATGCACCAGAAGCATCAGTAGAATTCAGATATGGACTATATACATCATCAATGGGTGTATATAATACGTATACACATAGCTGCAATTGCAAGTGGACAGACGATAGATTGGCACCGGGGAAAGGGAGAAACCATTCATGGATCAATAGAGAGTGTTGTACGTGAAGAAGGTAGCAGAGATGGAGGCTAGACAAATTAGCAGAGAAGGGAGCAGGGTGATGTTTAGGATATTGTCTTCACCAAAATAACCAGCCAATGTGATTGTACCATCTGCAACCACCCGGGCCAAGGTTCCTGCTTCCGTCGAGAGCAGTCCGCCATTGTAAGTTCCACGGGCAAGTCGAGTCGACATAACTCGAGATAGAAGTGATAGGTTAACCCCTGGATTGGAGTCAATTAAAGGTAAGACACGATGATAAAGCAGTACATGAAAAAAAAAAAAAATAGTGCTCTCTAACAAGTGCAACGATTACTAATGGAAAATGCAGTAGTTAGTGCTTATGGACACAAATAAATAAGGTGATGTGATTAATTCACTACCCATACACGGTGCAATTTGTAAAGCAGATATTGAGCAAAGGGATAAAAGGAAAGCACAAAACTAAAGCCATGACATGACTTTTTTTATTCCTATTTCTTGATGTCCAGCTAAACATACAAGGTCACTTCAGATCAAATGAGGTAAGAGATGTTCACCAATATATATAAATTAAGTCTTAAACTCAACAGGGTCAATGTTTCATCATTCTGCAAGAACTAGACATCGTACAATGCAGTGGATAGCTTAAGGACTCAGAAAAAAATAACCATGAGGTACTGCCAAAGTCGATGAAATAAACCCAAAACAAAAAGCATGCTTCTAATAGATACACCTAAGTATTAGATTAATTCAATGAGCATGAAGAAGTAGACAAACTTACATTCGTTAAAGAGATACTCTCAGCGCTTAGATTTAATCATATGTTGTGAACCTCGACAATTTTGTTATAGCATATAAATGAAGTAGGTTTAAATACTCTCAGTACTTAGATTTAAACTAATTGTTAGAAGATTCCATGTTGTCCTTGTTATAGCATATAAATGAAGTAGGTTTAAATAATAAATATGAAGTGGAAATGGTTCATGTTCTGAAAGGAAAGGTTACAGTAGTTTCTCAAAGATCCCTTTTAAAGCCGCAAGTCTGGTATTTTCATGGGTGCCTACACCATAAATTTTCACTATGTATATTATTCTGCTCGTGTATTCCCAAAATTTCCCTCTTATCATTCCTTTGGAAGCTTATAGCACTACATTTGTCAATAATTTGAATAAAATTTGACAGCCAAAATTACTTGCACTGTTTACATCAGAATCTAGAATAGGCTCCTACTAAATCACCATATATTCTTAATGAGAAACAGAGAAAAATACAAAGGAAATAAATATTGCAGATTCAGTTTTATTTACTTTCATTTTTAGCAGCAATCTAGTACCTTCAAGAACTTCCGCAGACACGAATGTGATGAGTGCTGAGCTGACATATTGTGGTACAGAGTATGAGCTGGTCACACGAAAGCTAAAGATTATACCTACTAGTACTATAATTTCAGATACCAACAGAATTTGCCTGCAAAATTGATATAAATTTAAATTAAATAGAAACTTAAAAATTGAAAAGAGAATACTGAATCAAAGTTTACCAGACACAATTGAAAGTTGAAACTATCAAAGATAGGTCCTTTTGGTAATTTTGCTAGACAGATTAGTACAGAACCCAAATTCAGGATGCAACCTTGAATTGATAATTTCACAAGACAGACAACAATTCAGTGCATGGCTTTATTTTCAAAGTGATTTTATTGGATTTGATGTAATTTTGCTTTCACAAGTAGCAGCAGCATGTTAATTTTATATTCATCAGCTATTCTGATATTTGTCATTGATTGATGAGAAAAACAAAAAGAAAATATTCTAGTCCCTAATTGCAGATGGTGTCAAGGTGGTTGGTTGAGGAAAATATAACAATTTTATATTAGCTTCATAATACCATGGTTTGTTGCAGGCTGTGCAGTAAGCCTGCTTGCGGGTCTTTGGACCTCAGAGAATCCCCAGAGGGTCTCTTTTGAGGTGTAATAGAGGTTTAACTTAAAAAAAAAAAAGAGGCCCTCTTTTCACTTCTAACAGCTATATTCCCTTTCCCTTCCTGTTCACTCATCCTTGCACTCTTGAAATTAACCATCATCAATCAAAAGATGGATCAGTACATGTCAGAGCAAACATGCATATATTAACATCCTAATTGCTCATAGTCTGTGTATAATCAAACAATAACAAATTATTACTATTTATCAGACCAATATGGCAGAAGATTTCATGATCACATTGGATACTGAAGAAAAAAAATCCAGAAAACACAGTACTAAGAAACTGAAGCAATATTTACCCAACTTTATCTCTTTGCATTTTAATGCATAAACAAGATGATAATTTTGCCTTGGTTACCTGTCCTCAAACATGTTGGTTATGTAGCTTCCAATTATTGCATTTACTGGAAGAACTGTCAGACCAAGAATTGCTAGAAAAATTGCTACATTACTTGTAGACCAATTAAAATATATTGTGGTAACGACGCTTGATTCTGAAAGTAAAATCTCCATTGCATATTTGAGCATGAAGTAGATCATCAACTGGACCTACAAAATCAGAAGTAATTATGTGATTACAAACATTAGCAATTGACTTTTTTTATTAAGATTGAAGCAAGATGTACAGGAAAGAACCAGGATTTTGAAGGATAATCATAAAACAAGAATTGTTACACTCAATTTTCCGGGAGATAATTGAAACTTTCATAATAATAAGAAAGTGAATATTGTAGAATTTGTTCCCACTAAGACTTCAATTAATGCTCCATGAAGGGTATGAAGAACCTTCTAATTCATGTTTGTCACTTGATTGACTCACTCCCAAGAAGTATCAATTCCTGAGTTAATTAAAAATGATGAAACTACTTGACATTCAACATTCTAGGATGCCTTTTTTTATGGGAGATTTTGCATCATAACTACATCTACATCACTTGTCACTCTGACATTCAATCTTCAACTCAAGCATTAATAATTTAGAAAGAATTTTTATTTTTCTTTGAATTATTAGATACACCAAATTATAATAACAGTCCTTGGATATTCAGGTCTTCAACTATAATTTCATCAAAGAAATGAGATTCATGCTAATTAAAGTTACAATTTTTAGAGTTCAATAATTTGATGTGTTAAAGATCCTCCAGCAAACACAGTTAATGGCTTGAAAATTTAAGCAACAATCACAATTTTTTGGAATACATTGCTTGTTGTGTATTTACCCAAACAAGACATTTCTAGTGCTAGTAACATATGGAGGTGCCACTTATCAAGTGAAAAACAGGAAACAAACCTTCACTGATGGTGTCAGTAATCTGTATGCTGAAGCAATTGAAGTTGCAGGACTGTGGGACTCATCAGAGGCTTCTTCTCTGTCATCACAATCTTGGTCTTCATCTTCATCTTGTTTTTCATTCTGACTTATAAGAAGAGGTTGTGCAAGACCATTTTCCGAATCTGGATGTCCTATTTATTGTGAAAACAATACTAAATCATGAAGTTTTCATAAATTATGGAATTATTTGCTTAAATTTCATTTAAGCATTAACATTATCTTTTATCATATTTACTCAAATAAATATCAGATATCCAAGTAAGGCAGACCATCTGATATATCAAGATAAACTAGGATCAATTAACTATACATACATGCAGGACAGATTTATGAAAAAGGATTACAGCCATTTTTAGCTGCAAAACATGGATGATTCAGGTTGCTTACTATATCCGATTCGATATGTCATACTTCTTTGATATGTATCAGATACTTCCTATACATAACTCATTTTTATTACTATTGGCTTTTATTATACTTAGGGGATTCCTTGTGGATACTTCTTCAATATATTTAACTTTTCTTTGCATGTTGGTCTTTTGATTATGGACGAGACATGTATGACTATGACCATATTGTTCTATGTCCTTTACACTGAACATTAGATTATGATTAATAATATTAAAAAGATTTATGATATGTTTATTGATTTACCATAATTTCATATTATCTCTATGTCATTCTTGAATTATTATGTTTCTATAATAATTTCTTTATTAATTTATGCTAGTAATTAATTGTTATTATTTATCATGATTTATAATCAGATTAACACTTAAAATAAATACTAGCTCTCTGTTACCAAAACATTATAATTGTTACTTATCCATATCATATATAACTTTTTCAGTGTATCTGTATAAACTTATCATATTGTATTGGTATCCCAAGTCCAAATTTGTGCTTCAGAGATATTCAGGAAAATGTATATGCACCATAGAGTAGCTTTAAAAAGGATCCAATGAAGAAGATACTAGTGAAATTTCCTAATGAGGCCCCAGAGAAACAATGAAATTTCCTGAGGAGCACCCAGTTTACCGGTATACAGAACACAACCCTGTTTCACTCTCGAAAGAGGACTTATCTTCCAATTAAGCCCTTTATCAGGTCTACAGAAGATATTAAGTCTATGCAGGGGGAGCACACTCAACTATCATTGGTTCTCTTTTGATGGTATAAAGAGAACCGAACAGCCACCGTTCAGTCTCTCTCCAAAATTCTTTCCACTTTCCTACTCTTGTCCCTTCCTCTCACCCAGATCTCCCTTTTAAACTATAATTCAGACCTCTTCCATATTCAAGCAATAGTTGAAAGGGAATCCTAATTTCTCAAGGAGAAAGTTTGAATCAATAACCGAGCAGATATTTCTTCAAAATTACATAATTTATGCATGGTTCCTGCAGACATATCGTATCAATTTACAATTTCATCACATCGAGGAACCCCATTGATCCATCATGGAATCACAACAAAACAATTTTTTGGTGGTAGGATCAGGTATATGATCTTATTAAACGATCATTTATTTTACTTAATTGCTTCGATGACTCTTAACTCGTTTTACATATTATATGTATTCTTTAGATATAGTTTGTGTTTCTTTTCCAAAATATTATTCAATGCAATATTTATTGCTTTGTAGACTTAAACCACTTTAATTATATGCATTTTGTTTGTATTTAACATTAAAAAGTAGTCAAGAACCATAAAATATGATTCTCTTGGGTGTTGGCTGACAAAAACCTACTTTTGAGTCACATGCCAGCATATTGTGTGTTGGTATGCTAGCTTGTACCAACTCATACTAGTCAGGCCATGGAGAAGCAAGGGTCCAATACATGAAATTGAAAATCATGGTTATAATATTTACCAAAATGTATTTTAATGAATGAGAAGTGCAGCAATTTAATATTGATGGTTATTTCTCTAAACTTTGTAACTTGTTACGTTGAAGATCTTAAGATGTGTTATTTCTTCAGGTTGTATGATCATATGATCCTCTTAGGCCTTGATTCACAAATCCACTCCTATGTAATTCCAACATCACCATATTTTCTTTTGTGGCAAACCATTTGGAGCCAAATTCTCATCAATTGTCCATGTTCTCAAATAGAAGCAGTGATTTAAAAAGCGCTAGGCGCCAAGGTCCACAAACGCTCGAGGCGCTAAGCGCTCACCCGAGCGAAGCGAGGCGCTAAAATATAAAAATATAAAATATAATTAATAAATATAATTATTTAAAATTTTAAATAAAAATATGTTATTAACAACATTAAAATCAAAATAATATATTATTAATCTATTAACAGAAAATTAATCATTTCAAAATTCAAATAAACTTAATATTAAGAGTATACTGAGCCTGATGGAGAAACGAGGAAGCAGCGACGAGCGGGAGCGGCGGCAGCGGCAGCGGCGAGCAACGGCAGCAGCGGCGGCGAGCGACGGCAGCGGCAGCGAGAAAGGGAAAGGGAGCGGAAGGCGCGAGCAGCGGGAGGGCTCGAGGGAGGCGTGAGCAGCGGGAGGGCTCGCGGGAGGCGCGAGCAGCGCGAGCGGGAGGGCTCGCGGGAGGCGCGAGCAGCGGGAAGGCTCGCGGGAGGCACGAGCAGCGGGAGGCGCGAGCAACGGGAAGGCTCGCAGGAGGCACGAGCAACGAGAGGGCTCGCGGGAGGCGCGAGCAACGAGAGGGCTCGCGGGAGGCGCGAGCAGCGACAGCAGCGAGCAGGAGCGACGAGCAGCGAGATCGCGATCGGGATCGGGAGCGGCAGCAGGTTAGGGTTGGGTAAAGGTTAGGTTTAGTTGGTTCGATTGAACCAACTAACAACCGAACCAGGACCGAACCAGACCTAAAATCCTGGTTCGGTCGCCTTGGTTTACCCAGGCGCTCACCCGAAGCGCCCAGAGCCTGGGCTCGGGCGAGCACCCAGGCGGCGCCTGTTTGAAGCGCGCCGCCTGGGACATTAGCGAGGCGCTCGGGCCTCGCCTCGCCTCGCCCGAGCGCCTAGGCGAGCGCCCGAGCACCTTTCTTAATCACTGAATAGAAGACCTTCCAATCTAAGAAACTCCACATACGACATATAGTTTTAACTTCTCAGGGGTCATAAATGCATCCAAGCTTATATCACTCATACAATTTGCCACTAGAAACAACATGCCCCAATGTGTGACCTTCTGCAACTAAAAGAAGGCAAAATTGTGGGTACCTCAAATTTATTTTGCCTCAGAAATATCTTATCAACATTCACCTCAAAATATATAATATATATAGATGACATGCTCCCTTGTTACTCTCTCTGACAGCTACCTATGCTCTTCTCAAGCATCCTTCCCTAATCGAGCCACAGATGTTGCAGCCCAGCGCTTTTATCCAAGTAGTGCAGTGGCACACAATATGGTATGCACCCTACACCTGTGAATAGAGAGTAACCCAGTCCCTAATCCTTTTTATTTTAGGATTCAATCAATCCAACTAGGTCAGTCATAGTGCCCTCAACTTAATCGTCTTTGACTGTAGGTATTTTTCCCCAAATATTCTGAGTTTCATATAATTCCATGGTGTCAATGAGAAGTTCCAAATTCAAACTTTTTTTTTTTATTTCGCCCAAACTTAACTCCATGCAATAAGCATAAACAAAGGACAGTAAGAACCATAATGATTTAGTTGACAAGTCGGTGACATAGAATTCATCTTTTAAAATCATTATACTTTCCTATGCTGTTATTTCAACATCTAACTTAATCCGAATTTTGGATTGGTATGCTAGACAAACTCTTTTACAACAACCACAGAAATTTAATCCTCAGGGCATGGATCCTCTACTCTTTGTATGTTCCCTTGGTAGCTAATGAAACTACTAAATACTGTGATATTCAATATTAAATTTGGCTTTTTGTACTGAACTAGCACATTTATAATAAAAGTTTGCTTACCAGTATGAGCATCCTGTGAAACATGGCTCTCTTGAGTGTCATGAGCTGGTTCCCTGAAAGATATCCACAGCCAAAATAAATATATAAGCCATGCTAGAACCATAAGCCAGCCTGGCAACGTAGTTTGATTGAATGTGAGGCCATAAATCTTGAAGTTTGTTTGAAGCAACCCAGCAATGGCAGGGCCACAAGCCATTCCAAGAGCACTGGCACTAACAAAACCTGCAGAAGCTTTCATTCGAGTTCTAAGAGGTACACAGTCGCTTATGTAACGACGGTTTACAGCCCTTGCAGAACCAAGCCTGTAGTTTTTGTAAATTTGTCAGTACAAGATGGTCCTCATATCAGTCCAAAATGCATGATGAGGAGCTATAGTAGTATATTAACCAATTTGTTAAAAAAGAAATATAGGCATGTTTGATCATCTAGCCAGTGAAAACCTTGCAACAGATTCAAGTTCTTCATTAACAACTACCTTCAGAGATGAGGAGCTAATAAGCAACTTTAATGAGCCAATAAACACAGCAATAAATTAGTGAGAAAATGGACGAGCAAAAAAGATTTCCAAAACACAGAATATGTTTTCTTCAAATTTATAAAAGCCAATATCTGAATATGAATTTATTTGGAAATACTCAATTATGTTTTTCCAAATGAAAAACCTTTCACTAATAGTTGCCAAAAAGAAAATAAATCCAAGTACAAATTTTTCCAAAGTTCACAAAATATGACAGTGGTTAGTTCCAGGTTATTGGTGGCACAGGTGTTTTGGTATGCAGCATGCACTGGCTTGGTACCATATTGCTCACATTCCCTCTATTTCAGTTTAAAACAGGTCAAAATTTGGCCTAACCATAGTGAGGGCACTGGCATGCATGGTTTGACTCTCTTGACAAGGACCTCCTTAAGTCAGCCAAAATTTCAAATATTGGTAGGTTCAGCATATTTATTATTTGTTTGTTTGATTTGTTTATAAAAATTATACCTGATACTTATGAACCATTTTTGGGAAACATAGCATCTTGTAGGCATATATGCAAACCTAAATGATGTAAGCAAAAGAAGTTCTATATTAAGAAACCACCTTTTAGTATAACCTCTACTGAATGCATGCTGTATGTGTAACTAAGGAATATCATAGAAACTGCATGACTAAAGAATGAAAAGTAGAAAGTATGAATATAAAATTCTGATCACTTTCAAGAAAAGGAAAAAAAGAAAGAATTGCTTACCCACATAAAAGGCGACCAATAAGAAGAATTGCTATTGAGTTGAGGTCATAAGCCAATGCATATAATGTATTTCCCATCAGAAGCATAATGCTGCTAAATATGAGAGGCCTGAAATATGACTTGTTTGACCAAGCACTAAAATAAACTGAAGAGAATACTTGTGCAACAGCCATTGACCCAATAATTACACCACAGACTGTTGATGCGGCTCCAAGGCTCAGCGCATAATCATCTGCAGTCGGGACAATAATATATGTGTTGACCATATATAGGAAAGTGTTTACCAGGTTCAATAATAGAGACATAAAATGGTATTTCTGCTCATCAACATGGGCTTCTGCAGCACTAGTTATATCTTCTTGAACAATAAGTGAATGCTGTCCAAGGAATTGAAGGAAGCTTGTTGAATGTGTTAGCTTGTCCACTGATGCATTTATTTGGTCGATGACAGGGTCCTGCATTAATGCATATTAAGGATTTAATTTTCGCAGAAACATTCAGTTACTAAGGCTTCAAAAGATTTAATATCAAGTTTAAAAGAAAAAAACCTTTATAAGAATAGATGGCTGATCATAAATGGACAAGTAGCTCCCCCGACGAACATTGAGATCTGCAAGGTTGCGAGACAAAGCTCCGACAACAGCACCTATTCCCTATTTATTCAAAAAAGTGATTTAGGAGAACATAATAATACTCAGTGGAAAACATTATTTATTGAATATTCTAGTTAGTAGTATTATTCATGCGCTTTATAGGAACAGTTGTGACACAAAAGAAGAATGGGCAGATGATAAATCTTGAAGGGACTAAATGGACAAGAAAGAACTAAGGCATGAACTCAGGATAAGGCTATTACCACATGCTTGAAGACCTGCTGCAACTGGGAATATGGATGGTTTGCTCGACTAGTAACATAGTAATCCGTGAATTTATAACCAAAACGTTTGTCAAACTTCTTCAGTATCTTACGAAGACCAGTAGCATTCAAATCAACAAACTTAAGGAGCTTAATCAGATCATAACCTACTGCTCCATATGCTTCTTGAAGTTCAAGTAGCTGGGATATATCTGGTTGCTCTAAGAGAATGTTGCGCTTCTTCGCCAATTCCTGAATCCTGCTAGCAAGCAGCCCTTGTTGTTCCAAAAGAAAAAGGACAATCTTTTCAATCTGAAGAGAAACAAATGATGACGATGAACCTTGCAGTAAAGCTAACTGATGACAAGAGAACAACCACAATATCTTGACTAACAGATGCTGCAATGCAACAGTTCTAAGAAATGTCCAAAATCCAGAAAACACCCCACTGAACTAAAATTAATCTACTCATGGAAATGGACAAATCAATATTCACATGTCTCTCGCAGTCTTCCACATTTTCAGTAGCAAAATGACAGAAAAACCATGCTCAGAAAATAGCTATTAATCATATGGTATATATCTTATCATGAATATGGTCTACATATAAATCAAGAATCTAAATAAATGAAATTCACAAAAATTTAATTAAAAATTTTCTTGTGGGTTATTTACCTCTAAAATAATGGTTCAGGTATTAAAAAGAACAAAGTTAATTAGGTGGTAACGAGTTTCAAGCATATTCACCAGCAGATCCTAAGATTACTATTAGGGGAGATGAGATGCTTCGGCGTTTCCAAGTTGACTGTCAATTTTCCTTCTATCACATACTTCGAAACCTTAAAATATGCTTATATATATTTTTTAAGACCAAAGATAAACTACTTATTGGTTGTACATACATGCATACATACATATATCCTAGGGCTAGTGTTATACTGATAAATACAAATCATGATTACCTGGGGCACCATCCTAGGGTTAGTGTTATACTGATAAATATCCAGCTAAAGCAAACTAGCAGATGCAACTAACTAGTGTCTTAATTGAGTAAACAAAAGGGCTGTTTAAAACAAAGCAAGTGAATGAAAAATAATTCATAAACTGTGTCTATCTCCTTCTCAGTCAATTTTCCAGAAATTTTCATGCATCACAAACAGTCTTCATTCTCAGTTCCATGTAGCCTCTCACAGTCACTTTTATGTCGATGCTTCTTGCCACATCCAGACCGACTGCTTCAATCTATGCAAAACACCATCCTTGCCAAGTACTCCTCCCTTACTGCAGCCATCAGATCTAAACATCTCCCTCTCTTTTCCTTTTTTTCATACTCCCATACATAATGTAGTTTGTCAATGCCTCTTTTGGATCGTTGTCATTGTTATTTGCTTCTTCTTGATTAAACATTCTCACCACCTTCTCCTATAAAATCACTAATAGTTTTCGAAATTCTTTTGTATGCCAAATGATTGAGAAGCCAATTCATAAAAAATCCTTATCATTCGGTGCATTTCAACAACTGATAAAATGATAAAACATTCAGAACAGACCATATGATGCACCAATGCATTTACTATTAAAATAAATATAAGTTGAATATAAAACAAATACTGATTCCTTGTACCTGTTCATCTATCATCCTCGAAAACTCTTTGAGAACCTGTTGAAGTTCTCCTCCTGCCTGATTATGCTTAACATACTGCTTCAATTTCTTTTTCATTAATTTGTAGTTGATGTAGTATCTAGAAACACCAGAAGAACAATAATTCAATTTAAAGAAACTCTGCGAAACATGAAATGGTTAAATATGAATATAAACTCATTTGTTTTCTAAATTATTTCTAGTAATATCATTGACATAATTGATAGTCCACCATAGGGACTAAAGAAGCATCAATTGGTGCCATATAGCCAAAGCAACTACAACGAAGGCTATAAGATACCAAAAGGTATATGTATCATATCATAAGATGGTTTGTCACATTCTTTTTCTAGAAAGCATAGTGAAATGAAAGGCTATAAGATCAAATTATATGATATTGCCCACTTCAACTGAGCAAATAAACAATATCTTATATGAAAAGAGTGAATATGTAGTTCATAGCTGCCCCATTTTCTTTCATCATTCAGTGTTAAAAATTGGAAGTCAAATTGACAAAATAGATAATCCATTAGGAAATGGTTTTATTTATTATATATTTTTCAGAAGTTATGGAACAGTGTCAAAGAAAGCTTCAATTTTAGGAATAAAAGCATACCCCTTCCACTCCTGAACTTGATCTGCCATTAATTTCTTTCCAAAGTTAACCATCTTGATGTCAAAATTGTGAACCTAGAAAAAAATAAGTAAAAATTTATACAAAATGTCATACAAACATTCTAGCAAAAATCTAAGCGTAAGACAATCTTTAAAGGTACGCATGTAATGTTTTGCAAACAACAGAAAGACAAATGTGCACTATGGAGTGCCATAAATTTTGGATATTTTTGGATGATAAATAATTGATAGAATGTTTCACCAATCCATTTTAGACGAGAAATTGGATGATTTCCAATGCATATTGACATAAATATTATATGAAATATATATTATCACTGTACTTCTGCCAAGGTTCGAAATATCGTACCGTACCGATGTTTTGACGTTCGCTCGGTACGATACCGTATGGTATACCGAGCGGTATACCATTCAGTATATATATATATAAATTAATATATATATAAGATTATATATATATTTATTTATATATATATATATATATATATTTTTAATTTAAAAGCCGACGTCGCATCGCCTCGGCGATGTCGCCTTTTCCTTCCCCACGCGGGGCGACGTCACCGAGGCAACGCGACGTCGCCTCGATTATTAATATATATATATATATATATATATATATATATATATATATATATATATACACGAAATATGCACCTCAGTGACGTCGCCGAGGCTTTTTTAATATATATATATATATATATATATATATAATTTAAAAGCCGACGTCGCATCACCTCGACGACGTCGCCTTTTCCTTCCCCACGCGGGGCGACCTCGTTTAAATAAAAATATATATATATGCACCTCGGCAACGTCGCCGAGGCTTTTTCTAAATTGTTTATATATAAATATATATATATATATATATATATATTAATATATATTATTTTATTATTATTATTCGTTCTGCCCGGTAGCGGGCGGTCCACGTACCGGTATACCGTCAGACCGGTACGTACCGCCCGTACCGAGCGGTATTATTCGGTATTGCTTACCTTGACTTCTGCATCCATACAGACATTTTGAGAACAGAAAAACCAATATGAGAATAACTAGCTTAAAAAAGAGATTAAAATATTTTCATATAATAATAACTGCTTTAACACTATCAGGCAACACCCAAAAGAGCAACTCAGTGCATGAGGTACCCATAATCATAGAGTCTGAGAAGTCAAATGTCCTGAGCCATACCCTGGCATTTGAAGGGTTTCCATGGCTAAAATACTTAATACCAAATTTACAAAAAAAGCACCCTCTTTATGGTGCAAAGATTCACCATAAGGGTTAAACAAGAACTTATTGTTTGAAATTAAAATATGTCTACTCAAGCTTTTGGCCTTTGATGAAAACAGAATGATGCGCAAACTCAAATAATATCTCTTGAGCAAGTGCAGGATATATACCGAGTAGCACATAAAAACAACATAAGTTAGTCAACTCAATTGCTTACCTTTCAGAGAATATAATATTTTTTATTTGGTTTTTATAAAGAGATTTTCAGTTATTGTTTCTGTAATCTGGCAGAAACAAAGCAACAGGTTCTACAGTTGAAGCGTCTAAGCAGGAAAGGATGCTTTACAGTGACAGGAAGTAGTCCCACATGCTGCATTTACAATATGCCATTAACCACTAAATACAAACATAGCGAGCTTGACAAAATCATTTAGCCATACAATTTTTCACGAAAAAATAATCAACTATTTGTAATATCTCTGTGATAAAAAAAAATAGCTAGGCTATATCCAATCAAAATTTATTTGCCTCTACTCCAATCCAGCAGAAAGAAGAGTCGTTTATCAAGCAATTTGCTAACTGACTAAGCTAAAGGTTTGCTAGAAATGGTTAAAGAGCAATGACACTGAGAAAGTCATGATGAATAGGACATAAACAGAGTGTGGTGACCACACGTACCAAACGTCAGTAGAGTCTGTTTTTATGTGTTTCCCAGACTTTCGCGAGTAATAGCAAATGTACCTAGCTAGGCCTCATGTGAAGCTATTATCTTTATCCATTCAGTGGTGCTTTTAACCATATTAGTAAGAAGGCAATACACATTGAGCTAATGCCTAACTTTATTAACAAAATTATCTCAAATATTAGCTACAAGAAAATAGATAAATTTAGTAATAGATAACTAAACTTTAAATCTGATAAAGATATTTAGTCCCATATTAATTGAGGAGTAAGGGAATCAATGACTCATAAGTTCGTCAAGTCACCCTTATAGGTATATTTATCGCTTAAAGTGGATAATTTCTTATGAGCTCACGAGCTACACCAATGATGAACTGGTCAAATATTGACTTATCAACCCTTAGCTCTCATATAAGATGATCAACCAAATATTGATCATCACTTTCGTGTCCATCCAACACATGATATCATGTGTTTTTCGTTAATATAACTAACGATATCAAAGTAAATAGAATTATTTATTTTATTTTTATAATTATATAAATTTTAATATAATTTTTTTAAATATAAAGATTACGATATTAATAGGATTCAAATATAAGAAATAATATGTAATTAGTCTCGAGCTGACCGATCGTTAAGAATCGAACCCGTGATGTACCAAAACAAACCTTTATGTATGTTTTACTGATATCTACTTGCTTCGTGATCGGAGAAACCCCGGGCCCCACAAGTGTCCCAGGACAGGTTCGAGCCTTCTCCAATAATAGAGCAGGTTAGATCAAACAGCTTACAGTAAGCATGTGGGGAAGGTACTTCTCGGCGCCAACATCCGGGTTATACGTGGCTTAAATTGCTTGTAGTCTGACGATGAGAAGATGACGAAGAAGCAAGCGGCCCAGAAAAAAGCGAAAGATTCGTACACGCATTATCTACTGTTCTGAGACAATTGGCTTGTCCAAACCTAACGGTCTTATAGTCAAATTACAACTTAACTTGGATGAGCTAATCATCTGTCGCACTTTATAACATAAATTAGTTTCACCAACATATTTTTTTTTTGGGTATAATTATCGTCCTCAATTGCGAGACTTCGATAGCATGTTCAAAAACAAAATATGACTTCAAAAGATATAGATCGTATATATAAACTCTTTCATAGACCTATTAAAATCCTGAGAGAGTCGTGTGACTGCAGCAACATTTATTGCCTTGGGTCGGGACTGGGAGCACGTAAAGTGGAGGACGTCGGCTTGGTGGCAGTCGTACGTCTTGGGAGGCAAGGAAAGCTCACTGCGGTTTTGGGAGTTCGACCCTGTCCAACGGCATATGGTCTGAGAAGATGACGCGAGCAATGCTTCCAAGTAGACGAGTCTAACCACTCGCCCGTCCGTCCATGTTAAAATCAAGGGTTACTATCGCGACTCGACGACCAGTATACCAGATTCGGTCCAATTGGACCAGGATCGATCAAGTTCTCAAGCTTGACCCGGGATTGATTTCGAGGCTCAAAAATGATTGAACGCGGGTAGTTGTAATCAGTGATGCCTAGTTTTGAACCGATTCAATTTCGAGGCTATATCGAGTGGTCGATAAGTTTGGATTGTAGATGGAAATAGATGAAACCCCGGATGGCAGATAATACCAATTTAGATTGTAGTGAAACGATTCTCAATCTGAGGAGGCTAGTAAATCCCACCAAAACGGGAAGAGAAGAAGAAAGAGAAGAGTAAAATGTTTCAGATCTATATATCCTCGGTGTTCATTTAAGCCGTTTCAACAGATTAAAAGCAAGCACAAGAAGCATTGCAACTGAACAAACTCGAGAAGTCGAAGAACTTGACATATCTTATGCAGAGGAACTTCAAACAGTACCTGAGACGAGATCGGAGCCTGGTGGTTGGGGGCGCAGCAGAAGGGGTTGATTAGATGACCATCAGCAAGAAATAGGAGGAACCCGAACAATTCGTATACTCCTAAAAAGGCCACAAGTCCATCAGACCAGCGAAGGCAAATCAAGATTCGAACGCAAAAGAGCGCGAGGAGAGAGAGAGGAGGCGCACGAAACGAGCGACACTTTGGCACGGAGAGATTTGAACGGAGACGATGGACGACTAGGCGGTGGCGTTCGAGGCCTCTCCATTTATAGGGCTCGTCCGCCGAACCGGGAGCGGATGGGAAGGCTGGGAGGAGGAGTAAGTAAACAAATAAGAAATTTACACGTGTAGCTGTCGATGGACGAGGCGTGAATCTTGACGTAACTGAGGACGGTGGGGGGACTTTTTGGGCGCGAACGTTCTCGGAAGCACTTGCTAATTTTCGGCTGCCGTTATAAGTTCACATTTCATTTTATATTTTTTATTTGATTGGAAAAAAAATATGTAGGTAAAATGATGTTGTACTTATGGGCATCATCCATCTTACTAAGACATTTATTCATTTCTGCATCTTCAAATCCATTCCCTTATATTCACTAAAAAGATCATATATCATAGAATAGAATGAAATATAATATAATATCTTTAAAATATCCATATAAAAAGGTGTTGGCTAATATAACTTATAAATATTTTAATAGTCATTTACCTTTTAGAAAAAATTCATATGATTATATTATGTGTGATTCCTTTCTCCAAACACATATCTTAGTATAACAGAACAAAATGAAAAGTAATCGAAAAGAGATTATTAGGAAACTTAACTTTTAGGTTTATAGGATATAATTGATCCATCCATCGATATATGGATGGTATATGTGTGTGTGTTATTTTGTTCTAAGCTATTTGAATTTAGATTATTTAATAATCTTGATCAGGCAAAAGATTGCTATTAACAAAAAAAACCTAAAATTAGCATTATAGATAAAAAAAAGGTCCAATGAGGCAAGAGGCTATAATGTTCTAATAAGTCCATCAGAAGAAGAATAATTCTGATGGAATGACTATAATGTTCTAATAAGATGTTGTTCATAATTCATCTTTCAATCTAGATAGCGAAATCTCTTAAGAATTTTGCAATCAATCAAAATGTGGCCTAACCTCTCTTCAAATTGAAGACTGGAAAGTATATGACCTCAATAATTCTGAAATTATATATGCATCTGACGGCCTTGAGACACAGAGGCAAAGACTTCGAATTACCTGACATAGCTTACGATGATCACATGACTTGTTCATGCTGTCGTAAGGAAAGCAATAAGTGAGGGTAATTAGGCACGTTCTTTGTCTTGGGGGACCAAATAATTCCATTCAATAGCCATCGCTCCATATCGCAATCAGGAGAAAATTGAGACTAAGGAAAACTGTGAGCTTCCAAGTCTTAATGAATGTTTACAAACTTTTGGTGTAGTAGGAAATGACATTTAAGTATCGAAAACCTTTTCACTATCATTAAAATTATTGTTAGTGACGGGTTCATATATCATTGTTAATTTAAATTTGTGGGGACAATTCCGAATGCAAACAAAAAATCATTGCACCGAGATATATAGTTTTTTTTATTACATTAAAAAATAAGATCATCTTCTGTGTCTCTATTGATTGCACCCACTCTTATATTAATCTTAACTTGTTTAAATAAATATTGACATCAATTCAACTTAAATGATTAATTTAAGTTAAATGAACTATCATCGCAATCCATAGGATGGATCACTCATTTGAGTCTACTTATGTCATTTTGGCTCATCTTTATTTGGTTAAATTATAATTCGACTAGTTTAATCTTTTTTTCTTTCTTTCAATTATTCAGATGATGCATTTGTCTATCTAACTCTATATCTATGTCAAAAATTAAATAACGATGCATTTAAGTCAAATCAATCAGAGTTAATATATATCAGATCAAACACTAATTCAATCCAAAAACTTATAGATCAAATCTAGTATGTATAATCAAACTCTTTTAATCCTTAGTTATATAGAACCATCCTTTTTAGCCTTCTTAGTGTTCATTGAAATGATCATCATGCAAACCAAGAGATAGGTTGTCCACCGAAGGCTAAGATCGAAGTGTGATCTTATCTTCGTCAGAGATCTTTGGGAATGCAAGAATCTGTCTTTGCCCATACAACAATGACAAGCTCCAAGTACGTACACAAAGTCCATATCTCACGCGGGAAACATTTGTGTCCTTTAGTAGGTAATGGTAACAATGTGGCACAAGACAATATGACGGGGAGACATGGAAGGCATAGGCTACGTATTGTTTAAAGAACACCCTGTTGCCTTTCCATCAAAATACAAGCTACATGATATATAGGACTGGACTTGTTTGAATCATGTCAGCTAGAAAGTTTGGGCCCCTTGTGCTGCACTCATTTGGAACTTGTTGGAAAAGAGTATTCTGATGCAGATGATCCTTGTGACGATTGGCATGTGAAGCCTCAAGCTTCACTGTGTAATTGCCTGTGGTGGAGACTGAAGAGTTTGTCCGGTTCATGGAGCTGACGCTGAGTAAAGCAGCTTATGTCCACCACCAATGGAGCTCATGGTGCAGATCTATGAATGCGAGTGTTCTTTTGTGGCCGATCACTCCCTTCACACACACAGTGACAAGATTCCTATGGGGAACAGTAACGCCATTAGAAGCCGGAAACAATGTAGAGGGCACGTCATCGTCTAGGGACCGATAACGATGGCTTGGGTAGCTTCATGGTGTGTCTCAGCGACCACAGCCACATGTAGGAGCGATGCCATTTGAGACTTTTCTTTGTAAGTTGCAACGTGAATTATCACTGTATTAGTTTGGTCAACGACCAAGACAACACGGAGAGAGAGAGAGAGAGAGAGAGGAAAGGGAGAAGAAAAGACTGTAAATACTATTATAGGGCTTAGAAATAACATATTTATTATATTTGTTAAATTATATTTTTGTTGCTCGACCCGAAGGATGATTTGGATTCAATGGTGAAATTTTTTTCGAGTATGTCAATTGCAAAATTAGGTAGAGTGTCGAAAACACTCGCTTGGAAACCTACAAAACTGTATTAGGGGCATGTTGGGTTAAGTTTCTCTAATGATTCAATTAACTAAGAATCTAAAGGACTTGATCAACATAAATCTTAGAAAAACTAGATAAAAAAGGTTGAATGATTTGAATTGAGAAGTGTATTTTGTATCTTTTATAGTATGATGAAGAGCTCAAAGAGATTAATTAATATATGTATGAAAGAATCGAAAGCATAATTATGGATCTGCGATTCATCAATTGTAAGTAGCAGATGTGCTAAACCTAAAAATTATGAGTTTACTTTAGATTCTACCTATTGAGAGTCGAAGTACTCATCTATTGACACTCATCAAATGTCGATCAATTCACAACATATGCAATATGCTTTTTAAATATTAAAAACCTCCACATATATAAATACAAGTGTCATTCAGATAATTAGTTATTTAAGTTAAAAACATAGATAAAACTATAGAACATCTAAACTATCATTAAGGTTTCTATCATCATAATGAGTTTTTAAGGTTTTAACTAAAGAGTAACTTAGGGTAGCTAAAGAAAATTAACCTGAAAATTCGATAAGTAAATAGTGGTGCCAAAAGAAGTATTTACATCGTAGCAAAGTATAGGAGCCAATTGATCGTTTTGGTCTCAAGTGGAAAACGTCGGTCTCTTTTGCATTTTAGTGCCATAGTTATTGGATAGAATGTGTGTGGATATGGGCTCGCCAATTCCTTCGTGTGCTATTCTTATAACATGCATTATGATCAACTTTTCCAATTTGAGATTTTTCTTTCGTGTTGTGTTGTAGTATTGATGAGGTTTCAACATATGGAATATGATAGAGTTTAATCTATACCGTTCAATTGATTTCATAATAATAATAACAACAACAACAATATATTATTATTATTATTATTATTATTATTATTATTATTATTATTATTATTATTATTATTATTATTATTATTATTATTATTATTATTATTATTATTATTATTATTATTATTATTATTATTATTATTATTATTATTATTATTATTATTATTATTATTATTATTATTATTATTATTATTATTATTATTATTATTATTATTATTATTATTATTATTATTATTATTATTATTATTATTATTATTATTATTATTATTATTATTATTATTATTATTATTATTATTATTATTATTATTATTATTATTATTATTATTATTATTATTATTATTATTATTATTATTATTATTATTATTATTATTATTATTATTATTATTATTATTATTATTATTATTATTATTATTATTATTATTATTATTATTATTATTATTATTATTATTATTATTATTATTATTATTATTATTATTATTATTATTATTATTATTATTATTATTATTATTATTATTATTATTATTATTATTATAAATCTCTCCAATCTCGATCATCTTAAAATTCTTGATCAAAACTTTTTTAGCTTCGTGTAATAAATCAAGATTACTATTGATAAATAAAATATTTATTTATATATATAATTAATATGATAAACTAGCTCTTACTAATATATATCTATATATATATATATATATATCGAATTGACTCTACCAAAGAGTCAAACTGGAAAGTATACAATTAACTCCTTACATAAGTATAAATTCCATCTTTATTTGTGTCTTTCTCAAATGTTTGGTCTCATCTCACAGCTCTTTCGAGGTGAGTGGGTTTTGGAGAGACAGGCTTCATGGAGAGGAGGTGCTCTCTATGTCACCACCTTCTTCTTTGCCTGACCAAGTAATAAATATATCTTAATTAATTAAGCCGATCAATAATTAGATTACTTATGACAACTACAAATAAACCACGCAGGTAGAGAGATGAGAGAGCACTCACGCTTCCCATCCCCCATCTCATACTTAAAATCCGTGTCTTCATCAAGAACTCTTTCACGTACGGAACTTCCATTAACGAAGCGGCAAACAACTCTCCCAGCTCTAATCAACTCACGAGTTCTTCGTTTTACTCGGTTGCATGACACTGATACAAGTCCCCCAGTCAGACTTCATAAAGAGAAGGAGGAGGAGGAGGAGGTTAATTAACAACAGGTTTCATGGACTCCCACATCTCGCAGTGGTGTTGAAGTTATTATTATTATTATTATTATTATTATTATTATTATTATTATTATTATTATTATTATTATTATTATTATTATTATTATTATTATTATTATTATTATTATTATTATTATTATTATTATTATTATTATTATTATTATTATTATTATTATTATTATTATTATTATTATTATTATTATTATTATTATTATTATTATTATTATTATTATTATTATTATTATTATTATTATTATTATTATTATTATTATTATTATTATTATTATTATTATTATTATTATTATTATTATTATTATTATTATTATTATTATTATTATTATTATTATTATTATTATTATTATTATTATTATTATTATTATTATTATTATTATTATTATTATTATTATTATTATTATTATTATTATTATTATTATTATTATTATTATTATTATTATTATTATTATTATTATTATTATTATTATTATTATTATTATTATTATTATTATTATTATTATTATTATTATTATTATTATTATTATTATTATTATTATTATTATTATTATTATTATTATTATTATTATTATTATTATTATTATTATTATTATTATTATTATTATTATTATTATTATTATTATTATTATTATTATTATTATTATTATTATTATTATTATTATTATTATTATTATTATTATTATTATTATTATTATTATTATTATTATTATTATTATTATTATTATTATTATTATTATTATTATTATTATTATTATTATTATTATTATTATTATTATTATTATTATTATTATTATTATTATTATTATTATTATTATTATTATTATTATTATTATTATTATTATTATTATTATTATTATTATTATTATTATTATTATTATTATTATTATTATTATTATTATTATTATTATTATTATTATTATTATTATTATTATTATTATTATTATTATTATTATTATTATTATTATTATTATTATTATTATTATTATTATTATTATTATTATTATTATTATTATTATTATTATTATTATTATTATTATTATTATTATTATTATTATTATTATTATTATTATTATTATTATTATTATTATTATTATTATTATTATTATTATTATTATTATTATTATTATTATTATTATTATTATTATTATTATTATTATTATTATTATTATTATTATTATTATTATTATTATTATTATTATTATTATTATTATTATTATTATTATTATTATTATTATTATTATTATTATTATTATTATTATTATTATTATTATTATTATTATTATTATTATTATTATTATTATTATTATTATTATTATTATTATTATTATTATTATTATTATTATTATTATTATTATTATTATTATTATTATTATTATTATTATTATTATTATTATTATTATTATTATTATTATTATTATTATTATTATTATTATTATTATTATTATTATTATTATTATTATTATTATTATTATTATTATTATTATTATTATTATTATTATTATTATTATTATTATTAAGTGCTCCTATCCACCTTCTTTTGCTGCAAGAATAAAATTAAATATTAAGCGATCAATAATTGAGAAATACAAATAAACAGGTGAAGATGGAGAGCACTCACGTTCCATCCCCATTCTAGAGTCTTACAAAATTAACGGAACTTCAACAGCGGCAAACACTTCCAGCTCACTCCGGGACTCGCCACACATCCCCTCGACTCTAAGAGAGGGGAGGAGGGGAGTAATAACAAGGTTATGGATCCCATCTGCCGTGGGTAATCTCCATCTACCTAGGTTTTGAGGGGGTGATCTTGATGACGAGTCCGGGGAAGACGTCGTCGGGGTCGTGGATGTGCGGGTTGCGCTCAACGATGAACGGGTCGCCGCACTTGTCGCTGATGGTGTGGAGCGTCTCCCCTTCACCGACCACGTAAATCTCGTCGCAGGGCCGGGCGACCAGCGGCCCGCCGCCCCTCGCAGGCTCGTCCAGTTCCTCCGCCGTCGTCGCGGGGCCCTCACGCAGCGAGCTTAGGAGGACGAGGGCCACGAGGGCCAGCGCGAGGTACCACGACGTGGCGTCGGCGACGGCGATGACAGTGGCCAGGGACCTCCTTGCCGGCGAAGCCATTCTTCTGGGTTTGGAGAGACGATGAAGCAAAGATGGACACTAGTTGCGATGTAGGTAGCGGTATTTATGGGGGGGCGAGAAGGCATCCACACGGCGTGTGAGCTCTAATGGCGGGGTCTGTTCGGCGTTTGGTTTATAGAGAGACAAGGAAAGTGGGATGCTTGTTGTTTTGGAGTTACAGTCACGTAACTGAGGGGCGAGGGGGTTCCTCTGCATGGGTGGGGGTGATGGTGGTGTTGGGCGGCGCCACCACCACAAGATGGCTCCCCCATTTGGTGAATTCTAATCCTCCAAGTAGTGCTTCCTTTTGGGGTCAAAACCATGGAGATGAGGCAATTCAAAAGCAAGAGGATGAGTGAGTGACAGAGGTTGAGGCCATTAATTTGATGGTGGATCAAAGAATGAAAGCGTCGTGTCATAGTCTTTGGTACTCATTATCATCTTAAGAAAATAACATTATCACATCATGATGATGCCCACTATTTTCTCGAGAAAAACATGATGATGTCCACGTAGTCCATTCCACTACCTCAAGACATTTCTTTCACTGTTTGATATGAGATCACATTAGAGCTCGCACGGAGATGAGGCGGATGCACTTCACCTCTAAACATGTTTATGATCATCATCATCATCACCTGATGATGCGAAGTAGAGAAATTGTTTGGGCACCAACGTAAAGCCTTTCGGCACATATTGGAGTCATCATCACCGCACAACACATTGTGGCACGGCCCCATCCATCTACCACATCACCCTATGTATGAATAGACATAAGCATATCATGGCGTGAATCAATAATATAAAAATATAAAAATATATTATAAAAAAAAGACGTGTTAGTATTAAATATTTTGAACTCACGGTTTAGATTCAGTAAATTAATGATGAATGAGCACAAAATGAGTCTATATATAATTTAGAGAAGAAATGAAACCTGTTTAGAGACGGAGGGAGCTTCTGCAACAACGAAGCTACGTGGAAGTATATGGCCAACATGCATGTCTTCCTCCACATGCCCTCGCTGAACTGTTCTCAAATTAAAAAAAGCCAAAACAAAAACAAAAAACAGAAACCTGGCAACGACACTGATCACGGTGGACTCGACCAGCTCTCACTTGTCAGCGGCCACCGTCCTACCTTAGCTCATGATCCCTGTGTGGACTCTGAGTAGGTACGGACGATCAACCACGATGACCCAATCTTATTAGTTTACTAACTGTTGTCCAGAATCATACTTGCCTGCACATACATTACTGGCTAAATCTTACAGCAGCTCTGGAATCTTAAACTAGACGACAACATTCCAACCTGGGCAATTGTTGGGCGTAGTGTAGACGACAATATCGAGAGCGTTTTGGTTAACCTGATGAATAATCTGCGCAAGGAGAAGGAGCAGCGAAGTTTCAGTGGGTCGATGAGTCGGGTCCAGTTCAGGAAGTGAGATCTGTGCCAGCTTTGATGCTTCGGTTCTGGATCTACGGTTGACTTGAATTCTATCTAAGATCTTACTTGGTTGACTTGTCACTGTTCTTGATGCAAGTTCTTTGTACTTGTGCAAGCGAAATGCAACGTAACCTAAGTAATGGTGATCCAATCATGGAAACGACATGATTTCTACTTGAGAAAGAAAACACGAATGAAATCTGAGAGTTGAGATACGAAGTACTACGGCCCAAGTGATGGGGTTATCGTCATCGATGCACCGGTTGTCCGGTAGGCCTACTTTGCAACGTTGGAAGCTTTGTTATTTTCTCATGATCGCATGGCCTCATCGTCTCCCGGAGCGGAGGGTCCATCCATCGAGACCGCGGGATCTTGTCGTGATTCGTGCACGACTCCGATGGTGGCCGTGGATGCGTCTTCCATTTGAGCTCCGGCGGATGTTGGGAATTAGGTGGGTTGACTTTTCACAGTTTATTTCTTTGACTTCTTAGACGCATTCTCTCTTCAACACCGCACGTGTCGGGTAACCTTTCGGATGTATAAATTGGTCAATGATGAGACTATATTTTTTTTTCCTTCTCTCTCATTTCTTTTAATCGAAGCATAGACGAAGGATACGGACGGTAATAGTAGACGACGATGGTTTATATTGCCCTTTTAATAAAGGATATCAATCATCCCAACACTTTCGATCATAAGGCTTCTCATAAGAGAGAATGTCTGTATGTTGACGTATTCTACCTACATAAATAATGGTGATAATGTTTTACAGTGTGTGCTTTCGGAGTCCATTTATTATTCTCATTTATTTAATGTTATACATACATGAATAAAAATAAAAGCATGATTAATTTATGTAGGTAGTCCTGTTATCATCACATGTAATAAGCCTCCTCTTCTCCACCATGTCAAGAGCTTCCATGAACCTTCCGAGCATTACGAGACAAAAAAGTCATCGCCCTCCTGAAAGCCACGCATCGAGAGCGTCCTGTGCTTCATTGTACGACCTTTGGACGCATGTATCTTAATTTTTGTGAGATCTTGATAGCAACATCCATGATTTGAAAGCACTGTTTCAACAGTGCAGCCAAAAGCACTTATTGGCTCCTATGATATCATCTGTCAGTCCCGCCTATCAGTAAATTGGTCCATAGATATAACACCATATGCATGCCAAAAAGCAAGTAGCTTTTGAGTCTGGTGACGCTGTCTAATTGATTAGTTGGTCATATGAGACAGAAATAAGAAGGGAAAACCAGTCTTGAATCCATTGTTCACGTCCCCAAACAAAACATGACTAGTTGCTCTCATTGCCACAATCGGTTGCACCCCACCTTGGCCTGCAGCGTCCAATGACTTGATCCGATCGACTCGTGTATCGAATTTTAATTTCTCCATTGCCAACCGCTAATTCTCGAAAAATCATTGAACCGAGTCAGGATTGATGGACTCGATCAGATCTTAAATAATCAATCCCGCAATGTTCGGTTCGAATCTCGTTCTTTCACACGGATAATTTCGTGACTCGAGTCGGGAACCGATTCTAAATGCACAGCGTGTCGCGAATCCGTCCAAGTTCATCGCTGCCGTGCATTATCGGCCGTGTGCGGAGATGGCGGTGACGACGAGGACAGCTCACCCACCGACCGCATTCCCTCCCTTCCCATAGATCCCCACCGTCGAAGCTCATATCGTACGTCCCGGAGCGATCGGGTACCGAGTCGCAGCCCCCCCCCCCCCGCACGAGCGCAACACAGCCACGAAAACATCGGATCCGCTCCTCACAGGTACACCACACGTGCTGCGTCCCGCCGCACCTCGCTATGCGACATATTAATCGTTTTTATCTTTCGACGTAATAACATCAGGCTGTTTTTTATCTTCTTCCGTTGCACCTCTCGCCACTAAATCTCGAGTATGGAACAAACCATAGATGAAGCACCAAAATTCCTTTTTTTACCTTGAATACGTTCACTCAAAATTAATAATCTCTTACGTATGATTTCCAGCCTACAGTTTTCCCACTGGAGGAAGGATGCAATCATGGGGCCAAAAGGGTCGCTTCTACCTCCAATCACTAGTGTGGTACAAGGACGAGTACCGCACGAGGCGTCCTTAAGAATGTAATCACGTAAAGCATTGAGCGTACACACTTCGGCCATCGGTTATTAAAACACGGGCCGAGAGGGCAGCGATAGCGGAGAGACAACCAGCTTCCGCCGTCCCCTTGCTCTCTCTTCGCTATCGATCTCTTCTCTTCATCTCTCTCTCTCTCTTTGATTCTATTTTCGTGCGTGTTTCCTCGGTTATTAAAACACGGGCCGAGAGGGCAGCGATAGCGGAGAGACAACCAGCTTCCGCCGTCCCCTTGCTCTCTCTTCGCTATCGATCTCTTCATCTCTCTCTCTCTCTCTTTGATTCTATTTTCGTGCGTGTTTCCTCTGCTTCATTATAAACTAGCAAGAAGGATTCCTCCTTCCCTCCATTTTTTTACTCCCTGTGTGGCGCAGGTTGTTCTTCATCTGGAGATCTCCGCCTTCGAAGCTGCGTCTCTCCTTCGCCTTCGCCTTCGACCCTCCCCCTCCCCGTCGCCCCTTAAATACCCTTCGCCCACTCCCTCCTAACCACTTCCGCGCTCTCTCTCTCTCTCTCTCTCTCTCTCTCTCGGTCTCAACAACAAAGAAGAAGGAAGAAGCAAAAAGAAGAAAAGTGTGCTTCTTGTGTTGCTGATACGACTGGTTATAGATGATGGCTCAGAAGCCACTAATGCTCAAGGATTACCTTGAGCTGGAGTGGAATTCCGAGTCCAGTGGCGCTGGGTTCCGGTGCGTCCCGCGTCGAGCCAACGACGACGCCACCGTACGTTACCTACTGGAGGCGGACCTCCGCGGCGGTGGGGGAAGGAAGCTGCCGCGGACACCATCCATGAGCGCTTTGACGAAGATCTCCGCTGTATTCAACGCCGTTAGGCTTCTACCCTTCGCCGCAGCCGCCTCCTCCTCCCCAGACTCTGGCAGATCCAGACAGGAGGGATCTCCGTCAAGAAGCCTCTCGGAGAGGCTGAGGGGAAGTTTCTGGAGAAGGAAAGGAAAAGAGGGGGAGGAGAACAGGGCGAAGGTGAGGGACATCGTACGTCTGAGATCGTTTGAGGAGGAGACTGGCGACGACCGGGCGTCGTTCGACTTCCCGTCCCCGGTCGTCAGCAGCTGCAGCAGCTTCTCAGAGTCCGACTCCTATGGCTCGGGCTTCCTTCCGTCCTCCATTGCCAGTTCCGAAACCACTGACGACGCGGCCGCCACCGACACCACTGGAGACGTCAAGAAGCACTCACCGCGAACAAGCCCGAGCCGCAACTCCAATGGGCTGAACATCATCGTCGAGGACACCGAAGCGAGCGTCGCCGGCCACCGCTGGGCGGCCAAGGTGAGGAGTTGTTATTTTATTTATTGCGCTTCAATTATTTGCACCCGTCGCACCTCTCTCAGTAATCAACATCAGGCCCCCACGAAATGAGCGGTTGAGATGGTTGATTAGGCTTGGGTCCCGCCTCTCAGCTTTCCACATCACCGTTTGTACGGTGGTCCCGCTCCTTTCACAACCCCTTTTCTTACCTTTACCGCTGTTTGAATTTGACGCATTCGGACTTTACAACCGCGAATTCTCTGTCTGCCCTTTCTATCTTGCTGAAGCAAGAACCACATAGGCAGTGGTGGATGCGAAACACAACCAAAACAGTCCCTGAGATATTGATTGAAGTGAAAGTTGACAAAAAGAAAGGGCCAGTCTTTTAATGGTTGCGAGATCTGTCGTCTGCTTTATATAAAAAGCTGGAACTACACGGAGCTGGTCGGTGGATGAGGAGGACCTGAGCCATGCTCGAGAGGTACAGTAGAGTGAAAAGCTTTGTAGTCTTTCACTTGGTCTACGACGAGTCCATGGTGAGTACGATTAGGCTAAATCTACGGGTTTTGTTGGACGGTTGTGGGAATTCTTTTTCTTCCAAAAGTCGATGGATGAGGCCCGCTTTAGAGGTGACCTCGACCGCGCGTGCTCCGCTTTTTTTTGGCTTTGCCGATGCACCAATTCGAACGCCCACGTCGCCTTGGCCTTCGCTTCACGCCTTCATCCGTACCTTCTTGTCTTTTCATGAATCATTCTCATTGGCATTTTCACATGCGGAAAACAGGCAACGGAGAGCCAGAGCGAGGAGTCACCGGAATGCCACTCGGAGGAGAAGGAACAGCTGAGTCCGTTGTCTGTGATGGACTTCCCATCCGAAGAAGACGAAGAAGAAGAAGAAGAGGATGACACCACGTCGCCTTCCTTCCATCACAGCCTCGCTAAACTCGAAAGTACGTGACTAATCTTTCTTCTCTACTAGGATTTAAAGTTGCAGTGTCATTTCCGTGGGCTCGGTACCCAAAAAAACAAGTTGTCTTCTATTAATCCATCTAGAAAAGCAGCCATGTCGATGGCATATATATGTAAATATATTGGAAGATGAGACGGAGCTCTCAGGCGCCTATCTCCACGCACTTGCCGTTGAGTACAAGGCAACTTGGGTCCTCGCGTTCCGCCGGAATCTTCTCCCTTTGTCTTTTGACCTGTGGACGCGAGCCCAAAATGCCAACCGCAGCCGTAAATAATAATCCCATCCTGTTCCAGTCTTCTTTATGATCTTATTATTCGTCCCTCGTTAGATGGTAGGTTTTGCTTCACGTGTCTCTTCAACTACAGTAAGGCGTCCGACAAAGAAGATAACTGTTGCCCCTCTGTATATGTTGGTAAAATAAGAACAGCTCGCTGCGACACCTAACGTGGATGGATCGTTTGTGGGTACAGGAACGAAGCTGCAGCTGTTACAGAAGATCAGACGGTTCGAGTGCCTCGCTGATCTGGACCCGATCGATCTCGACCGTCACTTCGCCTCGTCTGATGACCGCTCCGAATCCACCGACTGTGTCGCGTTATCGGACGTGGACGAAGAGGAGGCGGACGTGAGGGGCTTACGAGAGAAGAAGGCGTGGGGCCTACTGGGAGAGCTAAAGACCGACTGCCACGTAGGCTCGGGAACGTGCTTCGAGAAGGTCTTGGTGGACTTCTTCATCCAGGGGCTGACCACCTCGGGCGACGACGCTGTTCCCGGCCGCCCGTCCTGGTGGAGGAACTCCATCCTGCGCCGTGAGCCGGCAGAGCGGCCGATGTTGGAAACTTCGAGGGATTGGATCGAGGGGAAGCGCTGCCGCGACCTGGACGACTACCACGGGGAGGCGACGCTGAGGGAGATGGAGAGCAACGGGCGGTGGAGATGCTTCGAGGAGGAGGAGGAGGCGGTGGGGGCGGATGTGGAGGGCCTGGTGCTGGGGTCCCTGATGGAGGAGTTGGTGGTGGACTTAGCATCACATTGAATGAAGATTCCAACTTGTGGTGGCGGTGACGGCTGTTGTAATAAATTAGTTGGTGAAGTCGTTGAGGAAGTTAACGTTTCCATATATGTCGCGGGTACATATAGAGGCAGAGGGAGGCTTCAAAGCCCGCCAATTTTGGGTGACGAGAAGACATCGAATGGCGGGCGGCAGAAATGTTCTCCATACATTTCCAATTTGGTCTCGACCTTCTTTTAGGCCGCACGTACTTGGAACTACGACTCTAATTCGAACCATTTCAATTCTATTACTTTGCTGGCAGTGGAGTTTGGCCTAGAAAGAAGGCTTAGTCCCGGCCTTATTAGCAATCCATGAGAAGCACTCCTTGAACTCCGGAGGTGGTGTTACAGTCGTATAATTGGCATACCTACATCGACCCACCTCTTGTACTTTCATCAGATTTCAGGAATCAATCAGATTTGCATCAAAACTTCACTGCTGAGCCGGAGGCACTCATGGTCTTCGGAGTTTTCATCAGATTCAGTCAATCGATCGGATTTATTGTACACCATATCTATTTGGTGTGCAAAGAGAGTCCCCACATCAGATTCCTGTTCTTTCTTCGTAGATCTCGCGCAAAATAAACCCTCGACCAACCACGCCTTCATGCGGGCCTTCCCTCAGATGGCCCCATGAAGCTGCCCCTACCTCACCTTCTGGCGAAAGGATGATGGGACAAAACCTTTCTGCCTCAGGTCGCAGGGCGGCCGCCGCCGACACCCAACCACCGTATCTTCCTTTACGACTCACGCCATTCTTTGCTACCTGGAATTCGCCTTGACACAGACGGATAGCATGCACTGTTCCTCCAACAGCTGCCATAGATGTCCGATGTATGTCGTCGGCAAAGTGCGGTCTCTTTCAGATCCACTTCTGGGAATGCCGCCACCACTGTTGAAGGCCGCGACAACCAAATGACACGTGAATTTTCTTACGAATGGCGATCCGTTGATGTCCGAAGTCGGAGATGCATGCTTTCGATGTTACATGAAATGGATCACATGTGCCCCTTGTGCAAAGTAAGGGAAAGAATTAATATGGATTGGTTTCAGCAACTCATGATGATATCAATGGCAGTAGTAGTACAGTATTATTCATTAAAATTGCCAGGACAAGAATGAAGGACTCAAAATCTATATCTTATTCTTTTTTATGGTGTTAATTGAGCCTAAGGACTTAAAATATCTATCATTTCGACGTAGATGTCGTTATAATAGCTTATTTAATTGTCTTCTTTGCGAAGGATTACAACTCAAAGACATAAAGATAAGTCGTTTATGGATACGTTTAAGAAGTGACTTTGTGTGCCTTATATGGATGTCATCTCTTCCGAAACTTGCTTTTAGTTTCTCTCTCTTCTCTCTGTCTCACCGTAGTAACATTGTCGAGCTTTTGCGTAAATTGGCCTGAAGCGTTCAGCGATCTCCGCTGGTGTGGGTCCAGCACATTTAATTGTCTCCCGTGGGTGGAGGATCCATCTGGGGGAAGACTTCATCCGAGTTCGTAAAGCGGAACACAGCCTTTTGGAGACTCCAATGGGCGGGGAACATCTTAACGTACGTGTGGTGTTATTATGCGCGTCTTTGATTGGGGTTGCAGAGCTTCATCCATGAGCAAAAAGATGCGATCCCTGTATGCTTCCGACGCCTTCTTGCAGTCACAGCATTACTCGTGTTGTCGCATTGCAGACTCATTATGTGGAGGGTTTCACATTCTGTCAGAAGAATACCTGAACACAGCTAGTTTTGGCGAATCCAGCTTAAGATTTTGCTCTTGGAGTTTATTGCCGAAGCAGAGTTTTACTGATCCTAATGATTTCAGAATATTTTCGACAAGACTAACCCAAACTGATATGATTTGTTGCTGCACTTTCTGATACTGAAGTGCTTTATTTTGCATGTTTTTTTATTCGAGGGAAAATAAATAAATAGATAAAAGTAGAGCACTCTGTGGCAGTGGAAGTTTATCTGTACATGCAACCAAGAAGACAAATAATAATATATCAATTCCCATATGCAATCTGGTAGAAAAGAAAACATTCTTTCCCAAGATTAAGGGGAATTTGAATCCTACGGACTAGCGTTACATGTATGTAATCTCCATGACAATGAAGCCCTGGAGAAGCACATCATGAAGGTGTTAGACTGGTGGTATAAGTGTAACTCTTTGTTTATTGTGCTACGACAACATATATCTACGGATAGCTCCACAAGCTCACCCCCTCAGAGAGCTCCGGCGGGTCATCGGACCCATGCGGGCTCAACCTTGGTGGGCTCATCAGCATCCCCTCCGCCATGTTCACCAACAACTGCGGCATGTCGAATATCTCCTCCTCGTCTATGTAGCTCCCTGGATGCTGATGGGAAGCAGCAGCAGCAGCAGGCTTCGGCACCAGTGAAGCCGCGGCCTCCGCGGCCGCCGCACGAATATGGGTCGGAGAGGCCGAGGCTGGCGCCGGACGCGAAGCGATCTCGTCGGGGAAGTTCAGCACGGCGTCGGTGCCGCGCAGCGCATGCGCCGCCACGTCGTAGGCCACGGCCGCCATCTCGGCGGTCGGGTACGTGCCGAGCCAGATGCGGCTGGCCTTGCGCGGCTCGCGGATCTCCGACACCCACTTGCCGCTCCGGTACCGGATGCCGCGGTAGCTCAGGTGCCTCCGGGAGGCATCCGGCCGCATGCGCGTCTCGCTCTCGGCCTGCACCGCATTACCTCCCTGGTCACAACAAGGCAACAGCTCGGGGAGTCGAGGTGGGGATGCTCGGCCGCCCTCCACGGCACGCCAACAGTGCACGTGGGGATGGCCGTGCACGTCCGAAGGGCGTTCAGCCATGCATCTGCCGGGAGCAAAACGATAGTAAGCGTTAAGGGGACAGTTCACGTGATCATGAAGAGCAGCATTTAAGGTGGAAAGTGATCGAGAAGGCGACGGTGGAATCAGAGTAAGCGTGGGGTTTTCGCGGGAAGGGGCAGCAGCGTCAACGGTGTATGATTTGCGCGGCACGCGCTTTGGTTTTGGATGTTGGGCTAGCAATTAGCTGTTATCCTCGGAGCTAAACCAGCCACCCAAAAATAGGTTTTTAATGTAGCTTAAGCTTATACTCACCTCATGTCAACCATCTAATCATTAATATAATCTTATGTTAAGTGCCACTTGTGATGTTTATGGAGTTGTTTACGTGCTAAGCCACTTTTAGGCGTCGGTTGATGCTGTGGTCAAATTGTCTTCCTCCCGTATGAGGCGGTGGGTGAATCTTTTATTCGTTGCTTTGGGTGGTCTTAGCAGAAATACACTTTGAGCCAATGAACTCCTAAAGATATTTATAATTTGAATTTATTTTTATTTTTGTTATATATAATTTTATGATGGTGTTTTCCATCCTACTGTCAATATTTTTTATTATTATTTGTATTTATTTAAAAAATAGACTACAGCAATCGATTTTTAAGGATCTTAAGACAATCCCCAGTGTGCCCTTTGCAAGCTTATACAACACAACAGTCAGACATATCTTATCTGAATCGCAGCTGATCTATCATTGTGCTCAAATCGCAGCAGAGAATATATGGGTTGGTTCGCTCGAGTCAGTGAAGCTTCAGAAGTCATGTCGAGGAAGAAAATTGCATGCTTCTATATGGATAAGAAAGGCCGATCGAGGTCCGGGAAGGGTCTTCGTGTGACGGTGCAAGTAATATAACCTCGCTGTCCTTTTACGTCCGACTCATTGCACGTGCTAGGAAATCAAAAGGAGAACAAATCCAACCTATCCTTAAAATGTCCGAGTCAAATGGCTCAACCGAGTCGAAGGACAAAATAGCGTCAGAGTTGCACTTGGAATGGATGCGTTGGATATCCATTACCCCGTCGCTGTGCAGGTGATGTGGGACTTGAGGACCGGACGTCGAAATCAAAGCGATACGCTCAGAAAAAGTAGGTGGACAAGGAAGATGTTGCCTGTCCCCTCTCCGTTGCTTCGTCTGTTGTTCGGGAAGCTAATCAGCACGCATTTGCTTGCAACAACATCGTGGTGTAGTACTTGGAAGGAAGGGAGCCAGGAAGCCGCCCGCTCCTCCTGCCTTTGAGGTAAAGATCACGCGGACGGGGGAGAAATATATTGTGAACCAACCCATGGCGGCCGGCCTTCTCGTCGCCAACCACCCAAGATTCTAGAGGCATCTGGTCGATTGAAAGCGAGCGGCGGAGCCAGCGCAGCGGAGAGGCACGGCGAGAAAACCACCGCTGCCCTCGCAGTCGATCGCCGAGCTACTCATCGACCTCCACCACTCTTGCGGCGTCGACTGAGATAACGAAGAAGGGAGAGAAAGGACAGGGTGAGGCCGCCGGAAAGTTGTGATGGAGAGCGAGGACGGCGCGTTGTCGGCCAGCCGACGTCGGCTATTATAATTTTATTGTGATTTATAATACCATTTTGTACGCACAATACTACTACGAGAATGGCTTGGGTTGAAAGTGAAGATAATTATTCGATTTTAGCCCTGAATAATCCTCGTAATAAACTCTATATATAGTTTGACATCTCTAAAATACTTTTTTGATACTCGGTGAAACCTAAATATTTTCTTTGATGAAATCTATTGATATACTACTATTGAACTAAAATATATGATCATCTAGTTATTTCGATAAGATTTATTGTAAACATATTTTCGTTATTGGTGATAATGAAAGTTTGAAGTGGATTACGGAAATTTTTTTATATTAGGTTTTTCTACGTAAAAATTTCGATGTCTTACTTGATGATCCATTCATTGTTTTATTATTTATGTTACTTTGATTAATATTTTATTTTTAGTAATATTTTAATATTTTAAAGAGGAATCATTTTGATATATATAAAAAAATATATATATATATTATTAATGATCACATGGCATCAATAGGATGATGGTGAATTAATGATCGATTATATGGGACCAAGATGTTGATATTGAGGTTTTGATTATTCAACGTTCAACTCCTAGTTAGGTAAGAATGACTCTAAATGTTTGAGTGAAAAAAATAATAGTATTAACTCTTAAGATGAATATTCCATGGTAAAATATTATTATTTCTTCCGCATCCATCAAATAAAATGCGACAAATTTGGAGTCTTCCGAAACAGCGATACAAATTTACTTCTTTTCGTTTCTTTTCATTATGCTTAAAGTATTTGAAACCCAAACACAGCAAAATATAATACTTATAAGTTAAATATGAGTAATATATCTAATTCATCTAAAAGTTTGTAGCCATATCCATATTAGATCCAGCTGTTGACTAGGTGGGTCCCTTTTGGCCTCTCCGTTCGCCTGGCCGCCGCACCGTCGGTGAGTCGACTAAAAACCAGGCGCGTCGCACACTCAGCCGCACCGCGGGACTTGCGGGGCCAAAGACGAGATCGACACCACTGATCGGTGGGTGCACGAATCCAACAGTTCCGTCCTTCGACAACGGACGCTTTATGCGGTGTACGCGTGTAGTACCGTAGAGGATCCGAGTTCAAGCGAGGCTGCAAACCCAGGGAAAAAGAGGTGTCGCTTGAAAACGTGGGCCCCATCTAGTTATGGGGTGATGATTGGACATGTCGCGTGAAATGTAATCCGCATCTTTCGGTGGATCGGCCGAGAGGTCGTCCTTTTCCCGACCTAATCTCCCCCCTTTGCCCTCGACAGTCCATTTCGAATCGGCCTAGGGTTTCGTCCGTCACTTCGCCGATAAAGAACTGCTTCGATCGCAGGTAACAATTTCCTCAGAATCCATAGCTTGTTTCGATCATGCTAATTTCTCGTTATTTTCTTCGTTTCTCATACGTATAGATCGATCAAGTTCTTATCTTTTTTTACTCCTATCCATAGATCATCTGTGATTTCTCTGGCCTCAGGTTAATGACTTGATCTGTTTACTAATGTTCTTTGCCTCGGCAATATTTTTCCTTCCTTCTTTGAGTCTTCTGATCTCTTTTGGCTGCTTGTTTTTTCGTCGGACGAATTTCGGATCCTAACATGGAACGCTCTGCTGCATAAGAGTGTTAGTCGTCATATCCCCAAAATTTCTTGTTCCAATATTTATTTAGCATTATGTGTCTCTGAGTTTTTCTGCCGAAAGGGAGGTTATCACCCTTGAAATGGTCATCTCTGGGTTCTTATTTCTTGTACCTGATGAACCTTGGTATTTAGTTCGAGATCAACCTGCATACAATATCTAGCATAGGGCTGGATATTATTGCAAGAAGTGCTTTGCTCCCACTGCTTAGTTTGAGACGAACCGACATACACCATCTAGCATAGGGCTGCATCTTATTGTGATAAGTACCTTCCTGCCACTGCTTAATATGAACCTTGTTGGAGCAGAATATGAAATGCTTTGTTTGTGGGGTTCTGTTTCTCTCTTAGCTTTTGCTTTTGTTTGGTAATAGTATAGCAGAAGAGAGAAAAAGGGGGAAAAAGATGGGCCAGGGTCTTGCAGTTACATGCATGCTTGAAGTAAGAAGGTTAGAAAGACAACAAATGGTAGAATTGCATAGCTAAGCAATGAACTGCCTGAGTCTTGGATGGGTGAATTTGCATTAGCCAGGTGCAAACAAAGGAGACTAGAGAGGCAGGCATTAGAAAAAGATAATATTGGGAAGATGAATGAGTTGGTGTGTTAAATAATGTTCAGAAGGATGTGCCTGAATAGATAAATGATCTATCCTCTATATCTTAAGTAATTAATGCAATTAATAAATTATTATTAACGAGAGATAACTATTGTTAATGAGAATTAACATGGAAAGGGGCTGAGCTGTGATTTTCTTGGTTTACTTGATCTCGTTCTTAAATTTTTTGTGGTGATTTTTATATGACATCAAATTTCAATATGGTGTTGTAACTCATGATAATCTGTTAGCAGAGAGGATACATGATTATCACTTCTTTATGCATTTTAAATTAGGTAATTATTTTTATGGTAGTTGTACTTCTATCATGGACCAAGATTGAATAACATTATTGTCTTAATCCTTTAACTAATGACTAGATCAATCCTGTGTCATATGTGAGGATGTTAGTGGTCTACTGTTTTGGCAAAACTTTACTATTATCATGCCTGGATTTTTTTATTGATATGGTTAATGATTTTTTTTTTAATCTTTTTTTCTCCAGATTTAGGTTCTTGTTGCTAATTAACCAGAATGTCAAGGTCGATTTTCTGTGGAAATTTGGATAATGACACTCGCCATTCTGAGCTTGAGCGGCTTTTCAGCAGATATGGGAAGGTTGACAGGGTGGATATGAAATCAGGTAACTTCCTGTAATACTGTTGTATGACACCTCAATTCGAGGGTTTTTTTGTCGCATTCTCTGAAGCCTTTTTCTCAGACAATTGTTGTTACAGTTGCATTGATGCAGTTTTTGAACTATAATCTTTGGATGATAAATTAGTGTAACTACAAATATGCATGTTGGAAATGGTGCTGTTTCCGTTCTTGGTTCTGGGGCTGTCTGCTGGTCAGCGTAGAGTTAGCATTTTATTATTCAGTTTGGTTTCCTGGGCCAAGTGGATCTGCAACGAACTGAACTTTCCTTTTCCTCATGATCCAGCTTTCGTTGCAGGTTCTAAGTATGTAATATGCACATATGCTCCTGACAGCATTTATTTTCTTTTGCCATATCTACGAATCTGAATGCTTGTGTGGATTGGCCTTGCACATGAGGGCATTTTCAATAAAAAAATTTCAGTTACATCATTATATATTTCTTAGTGGCATTGGGAGGCAAAAAAAGAAAAAAACAAGAAGTTATTATGTCCTCTGAATATGCTGTGATGTGAACTTTCGGTGTGTATGATATCAAGAAGGAAGACCACACATGAAGTTGATAATTTTTGAATTATGGTCCCGGGTTATGCATTTTGAAAAGTCCCCACACAGATTGACGTGGGACAGAACTATTGTGAACCATTCCACATGGTGCATAGTGGCAGGAGACCTGTTTTGAGGTTTCCTAGGGATTTGGAATCAGGATAAGTTTAAGAAAGCAGTATGTTTTTGAAGGATGATCCTCCATACTCAACAATTTCTTTGCCGCAGGAATATATTGGAGAATACATGCTCTTCTTGCTTGTTGGGCGCATGCATTCAACAATCCTTCCAGCTCGAGTTCATATTGCCTCTTTCCAGAGAGCTGATCCATTCCGCAATTCAATCGCATTTCATTCACATGGAAACATTCTCCACAAGACTATTGCCTTTAATTTCTCGTGAACTTTGCCCAGCCTTCCATCCCAACCATGTTTTCATCCTGAACAGCCTGGCTGGAGAATATGTATGGAGGAGGACTCTCTGTACCATGGCCTACCACAATACCTGTCTTTTGGACTAATCTTCTCTGACGTCATTTAGTTACCAGGTCTGTTTCTTTTTTCTATGGTCATTTTCTAGCTCGCTCTCTAAGAGATAGATGGCTAGATACCGAATCTCTGAATGGGTCTACCGGAGGCCCTTCAGACTGGGTTCACTTAAGAAGGATTAGCATGGAAAGGTAATATCAAGTCAGATAATTTCATGATAAAATATATTTTACCATGCTACCACTATTTTGTAGGGTTTGCTTTTATATACATGGATGATGAGCGTGATGCTGACGATGCAATACGTGGACTTGATCGGATAGAGTTTGGCAGACATGGGCGGCGGCTCCGTGTTGAGTGGACAAAGGCAGGGTGCTAGCAAAGCCTATGTTTTTGGTAGATGATTAAGCATGCTGACCTTAGGGGATAATAGTATCTCACTCATGGAACTTCTCTCTGCAGCAAGAAAGGAATAGCAGAAGGTCTGGCAGTTCAAGAAGGCCTTCGGCTAACACAAAACCTTCAAAGACCTTGTTTGTCATAAACTTTGACTCAATCAACACCAGGACACGGGATTTGGAAAGGCATTTTGAGCCATATGGAAAAATTTTGAATGTTAGGATTCGAAGAAATTTTGCCTTCATCCAGTTTGATGCTCAGGACGATGCAACAAAAGCACTAGAGGCTACCCACATGAGGTAAAGTGATGTTACATTCATGTTTTTCGATTCAACAGTGTAAATATTATATATATTTTAATTATAATCTATCTTTTTGTTGTTGTAATTTATCTGTGAAATCCTTTTTCAATTTCTCTTTAGAAGTATTTGTGATTGAACGCATGTTCATCTTTTTGCATATACTGGTGACCTGGATGATCTAGCACATCCTAGCTTCGTATAACATGGAAGTTAAACTGTAGAGATCTGTTTGCATTCCGCTTGAAGCTGCTATGATTAAGATTCATATAACCATCACCACTGAACTCATCATGGATCAGTTACTACTTACCATCAATGGTCTGAGACCCCTTCACCGAGTAAGATGCCTAGGAGTTAAGATCGTTGAAGTATTTTCTGGATTTCAGTCAAACTTTTTGGGTAGGGTGTGGGATTACTTGTTTATGGTCTGTACCTCATAACCAGTTTAATTTTCTGTACTTGTTTTATTGATGACTTTTGCTTATCATTCATGACAGCAGCAAGTTCATAAATTTCTGCTTGTCAGTCCATGAAGTTAAAATTCACAATTTCTGCTTGTCATGTGCAGCATCGTCCACCATTTTCTGATTCATAAGTTTACCTATTGACTACTCAGTTAGTATACATGTACTCGTCGTAGTGAATTTTACGTGTAACTTCTTATTTAACAGAAACAAACAAAACTCATTCTACAAACTCATAATATTGAACTTGATTTGGAATGATCTGATGCAGTTGCTCTGAACTTACTTGTGGGTTTTCTTTATTTTCTAATTCATTGGACAATCAGCAAGCTGATGGATCGGGTGATCTCCGTGGAGTATGCAGTTCGTGATGATGACGATAGAAGAAATGGCTATAGCCCTGATCGGAGAGGTCGGGAAAGGTCAAGAAGCCATGATCGAGGACGGTCTTCAAGTCCTTATGGTAGAGGTGTGGAGAGGGCGAGCCCCAACTACGGTCGTGCTTCCAGTCCATATGCCAAGGCCAAGGAGAGGGCAAGTCCTAGCTATGAAAGAGCTCAAAGTCCTGCCGATGGTAGAGACCGCAGGTGAGTAGTGCTTGGTACTCGAGTCCCTTTAGTGTTGCGCCAGTTTTTCAGGTTCACTGTTCTTGCACAATGTCAAACTATTATTTTGTCGGTGCAGTCGCTCCCCATGAAGGCAGGAAATATCTCGAGACAAAGCGTTCGTGCTCGGTTCCTGTTGATCCCAAAAAGTGTGTTGTTGTGCAGCGCATCCCAATAGATGTTTGTTTACTTTGCCATGATCAGAGGTCTCCATTAGATTGTGTGTGATGACTTAGCTTATCTGTTTTCTCATTAGAAAATAGGCAAGGGAAGTGTTTTTGCACTGTACTTGTCTTTGACACCTTGTTCATTATTTCTGGCTTCTATAGAACACTCTGATTTTGTTTCTGAGAATGTCATTGCCTTGCGGTAATGATATTTGGGCGAAAAATTTTAAATTCTAATTTATTTTATTTTGAATCAAGTATTATCAATATATTCACGAACAATTGTGTAGATTTGATAGATAACAGAGACAAGATAATTAATATTAATGGTGCAAGGAATGAATATACAGTGGGATACCTAAGAAGATTTTTTGATAAATTATATAACAATGATTGAAAATCTTTTCGTTAAAGTTCAAAAAAAATCTATGCAGCTGATTTGTTGGGATTATCAGGGAATCGATTTCATGTTCTGTTTACATTGGAACAAAAACATAAAACTTAATAGGTCTGTTGGTGTAGTCCTGTTGGTATCATCAGAACAAAAACATGGTATGACTGAAGCAATCTTTATCCACACAAAATCTGTAGAAAGTTCCGATGCATCACTAGGAAGTATAAAAGCATGAAACTTTATCAGATTATTTCATCATCATCATCCTGGAAATAGTAATTAAAACCATTCTATTATTATACTTCATCGCATACAATTATTTGGACAAGCTAGGAGAGTTCAATAAGACATCAATCTTAAGAGTCTGCATCATTATACACCTTTCCTGCTGATCTAGAGTTAATCATCAACAACAATCCAATATTATTTTTTTGGTGGATAGTAAGTAACATCTGAGATCCTAGGACTGAAAGATTCATGCTTTCTTCTCCCTTGTTGGGGCAGGAAGCAACTGTCATAGAGGAGGGAAGGTGTGGAATCAGAATTCTCCAGAGATAATAGTCTTGTAATGTTGTTGAGGAATGGTAAAAGCTACCTGATAACAGGAGATTAGTGAGGTAATGAATCCAAAGCCTCCTGTGACTCGAGGAGTGATCTTCTTTGGAGCCAGTTGGAGCAGCCCAACGGCGACCACAATATCCCTGGAAGCTTTTATCAAAGGTAGCAGCAGCCTTTGATTTGATTGCTTGAGCTTCATGCGGTAATGCTCATCCTGAAATTTCCCATGGGGAAGATGGAGAATTTCTAACACACACACACACACACACACACAAAAAGCAACCGGAAATTATATGAAAGTAATGCGTTAGACATACCTTACATTTATCATCTTGCTTCAGCTCCTTCTCCAACTTCTTCATTGCTGCTGATATCCTTCCGAGTTCTCCGAGCTAAAAGATGATAGAAGATGTATAATAAATAAGAAACCAGCAATTTGCTGACTCTCATCATATACAACGAACGGTTGCCACCTCAGAGGGCGCAAAGCAACAACATCCAATCACGGCATGCATGCGTAAATTTATGGGGAACAACGAGAGTAGCAAAGACACAAACCTCAATCAAAGTAGCGCAAGCTGAGGATCCCAACAAACAATAAAGAGCAATTCTGCCAAGCAGTTCTGCACGCTCTTTATTCTAAGATACACTTTGAGAAATTAGTCTGTCTACTTGTTCTTCATCAAGCAGGAAAGGTTGAATAAGTAGGATCTTTTTTTTATTTTCAAGATGTACAAACCTTGTATATCCCTGTTCTGCTTGCCCATACAATTTGATCCAGGAATAAGAATGTTGACAACAATGCATTTTTGGACTGCACAAAGCCACATATCATTTTCTGAGAGTGAAAAGACCGATCACAAAAGATGATACCAGGCAACGTTACTATCTACATACCTTTCCAAGTAAAATGAAGGGGAGAGGAGATCCTGGGGATGGTGGACTTATAAGAGCATCGAGACCATTAACGAACTGTATAGCAGAGGAGATGAGTTTGCAAAAGCATGACAGCAGCAATCATTCAGCTGTCTATTCCCAAGACAGTGTTTAAAGATTTATCGACATTCTGTGCAGTGCCGGGCTTTCCACCGCTCAAGAATTTTGACCCATACTGGATAGCCCTACAGATCTTATCTCTTGCTTCAGCTTTATTCAAATACAAAACCAAGAGAGCAAGCTCTGCTCTTGTTGCATCTAATGTGCTACCAGTCATGTTCTATTTCCGACCCGCTGACAAATGATGATACCCAATTGTAACTGTCAGCAGAAGGCAGAGTCAAAAATGAAACAATAACCAATGTTCTTATAGACAGTTTAATCAGATTTATATCAGTCTAAGATTATATAATAAAAACAACAAACGTAGCAGAAAAAAATAGGACTGACATATTGGTTATTAGCTTTTCTGGAAGTTTAATCAAAATCCAAATACAGTTTGGAAAAAGATCTGATTAGAGACATTGCCTTGTATTGGAAAAAGATCCATATAGTTGACCACAGTTTCTTGTTGTCATTGTTGTTGGTACAACAAATGTAGGGTTCATTCCCTACTTAATAGCTTCTGGAGATCCAACTTCATAGTAACTACACACAAAAATTGAGGTGGCCATCCACAAACACTTCTATTGGTATTCTCTGAATATTGTTGTTGATGTCGGATCAAATGTAGGGATCAAAATAGGGCAAAACTGATTAGAAAGAAAGTTCAAATTGGCTTACTTCAACTTTATCCATGAGGCGGCACAATTTTCCTTGTCGTTGTTGAATGCATATGATCCAAATTATTTGCTAGCTTAGGGAAGCAGAAGAAATATCCCTATGTAGTAACCCACTTAAATGAACAGTTTGGAGAACAAAAGACTTCTTCAGTAGCATTTGACCAACCCGCTCCCTACCCCCAGTAATTATGATTTGATGCATCAAAAGATAGATTACCTCCACCCCGTACCCTCAATAATTGTGATTACATGCAACAAAAAGATTTTTTGTAATATTTGAACCATCCCATTCCCGTCTCTCAATAGTTATGATTTGATGTGACAAAGATAGATTACCCACCACCACCACACCCCCAATAATCATAATTAGATGTAACAAAAGATAGTTTCATGCTCTATAATAGTTGAAGAAAGGATCACATGCAAATGTAATATTTTCTCAAATAATAATAAGAAGGTACTATTAACCTAAGATCAAACCGAATAGAAAAAAAAAGAAATCAAGATAGAAATAATAAATTTTATTGAGCTTCTCAAAAAAAATAATACTTATATATTTTAAACGATTCTTAGATTTGACTTGAATACTTGAAGCTTGAATTGATCTGATGTGAAATACAAGAATCTCTAATCTCTATATCTCTACAGTTCTATATAATCTTATTTTAAAAAAAAGATATCAACTTGAAATCTTCCTAAATATATTTTGACTTTTTTAAACTAAAATTTTTTTTATCTTTACAAATCTATCTAATCTTATTTAAAAGGTAAAATATTAATTTTATGATCTTCCCAAATATACTTTTAACACTCCCCCTTAAAGTATACTTTTACTGATAAATCTCGACTTGATTTGTAGAGTCACGCCCACAACTTCCACCAAGTATTGGATCACCTATAAAAATATGACCATGATCAAAATATTCTCCAAGGTGCATATGAATGTTACCATCCAGATCCTTTTTTATACTATTTGGAAATCTATCTGAATCAAATTATTCCATCCGAAAACTTTTAGGACTATCGAGAATACCTCTTGGCCCATAGTCTGATCTAAACTTGCTACATGAAAGACCATTGAAATCTCTAACTAAACTTTATGCAGAAGGCACAACATCTATATGATGGTCGAATTCAAGAATAGACTTATGCAAATTAGAAATAGTACCCAATTCCTTGCAGAAACCAAAGGCCTTGACACAATATCTCAAATTTCATTTTTATGAATAATAATTATTTTTTTATTCATGGAATCCTCTTATATCTTAACACTTTTGGCTTCATCAAAACAACTAGGCTCAAGATAATTGGCTAAGAAAAGAAACAGTGATATATGTTTACATTGTCTCCATCTCTGCTAGTTTGATAATTATTTTTTTTATCTTTTCAATATTAAAATTTTCTGAACATTATTACTCCCCTTATCACTTTGCTCTATTATTGTGATGAAGAAATAACAAGAATAGATATAGATGAGGAAGGAGATGAACCAAAATCTATAAAAATATTAGATGACAAAGGAATCTCAACCAAGATATGAACATATATCACTTTCATTATGATTGATATTTTTAAAAGAAATATTTATGAAATCTAATAACAAGAAACTTTATCAAACATAACATCTCGAGATATCATATACCTATGTGTTTGTGGATTCATATATTTCCAACATTTCTTTCTTTCATCGTAGTCAATAAAGATGCATTTCTTGACCTTAACATCAAGTTTACTTTTCTTTGAGTCTGACATATAAATATAGCATGGAGAACTAAATACTCTGAAATGTTTAACATTTGGTTTCTCATCAAACATGAGCTCATATGGAGACTTTAGATTGATTAGACTAACAGAAGTTCGATTAATAATATAAGTTACACATGTCATACCTTCTGCCCATAAGGCTTTACGTAAATTCTTTACATGAAGCCAATACTTTCAAGTCTCTACGAGATGTCGAATCTTTCATTTAGCCACATCATTTTATTATGATGTATTTACACATGTAAGCTCCCTTTTAATGCCATACTTTTTGTAAAAATAGAAGAATCTATCATAAGTGAACTCTTTATTATTATCGCTGCATAATCTTTTAATTTTTCTTTCAAGAGCATTTTCAACTCTTGAAATTTTGAAAAAACTTGTGATTTTTTCCTTCACAAAATAAACTCAAGTGAATATTGTAAAATCATCAATAGAGAAAAGCAAATAATGAAAACCTGAATAAGATTGTGTTTGAGTAGGGCCTGTTAGATCACTATGAATAAACTCTAAGGGAATTTATATCTTGAGAGTAATCTATCAAAAGGTTCCTCGTGTGCTTTGTCATATTGATAATTTTCACAAACTTCATTACTATTAAAAGGTAGTAAAATTAGAAAGACTATTCACTAAGCTTTTCTACATCATAATATTTAATTTAAGAAAATTTATATGACCAAGTCTAGTATGCTAGATTAATGCACCATCATTTGTACTCATCTTATCAATATAAGAGGTTGATGCTAATAAAATATATAAATCTTTGACTCTTTTACCAATATATACTACATCTACATTTAATTCTTTTATATTGCGAAGAAACTTAATTTTATTTGGACAAAAAAGAACATAATTTCTAGTATATGCATTTACAATAGAGAAGAGATTTTTCTTCATAGAACATGGTACACACTTTTCAATGCAATAGGATCATTGTCTTTATATGATATTATGACAGTGTTTTTCTTTTTCACTTGATGAACAGTATTATCTATCATAATAATGAAGATCGATGAATTTGGTACCATCTCCAGTGAGATGAAGACCACATCCTGAATCAACAATCCCGTCATTTTCAAAATTAATAGATGTCAATAGTTTCAGACATAAAGTATTTGCCCTAATCTTCAATAATAGTATTAGAATAATCTTCTTTATTTGTAATATTGCCACATTTAATCCTCATACGATAATTTTTCTTGATATGACCCAACTTACCACACCTATAACACTTGATCTTCTTTTAATTTGCACCATTGTTTGAAAAAACTATTGCTTACTGTTAGCATCATCCTTTGAAAAAGACTCTTTATCATTATTATTATCCTTTTTCTTATTTGTAAAAAAGGCATCTTCATCTCTCATTGAAATAGAAACTCCTGTTATTTGACGAGCTAAGGATTCCTAAGAAGCAAAAAGATTTTTTAACACTACAAAGGATGGTTGTTGAGCCTATTACTAGATGTAACATAAGGAATATATTCTTTTCGAAGATCATAAATAATATAATGTCTTATTCGTGTATCAATAATAGTCTCATTTGGATCTAAAAGTAATATATCTGAATATAAATTTTTAATCTTAAAAAAATAGTGAGAAATTGAGATCTCATGTTAGATAGTATTTGTTAAATCATTCTCTAAATACTGAAGTCAAGTCATATTCTTTTTATCAGGCAATGCATCAAGCATGATTCAAATCTTTAAAGCTAATTTACAATGAATAATATTTTCAAAGAGATGATGAGAAATATATTTCTCTAATACAAATTCAGTTTTTACATTTAAAATCTTCCATCTCTTCGTGGCATCTCCATCTGTATTATCTAATGTTGTTGTTGCATTACCATCAACCACATCCCATAAATCTTCCCTTATGAGATAAGACTCCAATTCGATTATAATTTTTTATGGTTGAAAAATGTTATCTTCTTCACCAAAGAGATCTTGAAATATAGATTATCACCCTTTTGGCTATGATACTATATGAAGAAAAGGATGATCACATACAAGTGTAATCTTTTCTCAAATAGTAGTAACAAATTACTACTAGCCTAAGATCAAACCAAATAGAAGAAATAGAAACCAAGTCAGAAATAAAAAAATTTATTTAACTTCTCAAAAAAAAAAATCTTACATATCTTAAATGACTCTTACACTTACACTTGATTTGAATACTTGAGGCTTGAATTGATCTAAACATGTAGATGGCACCTATTTATAGATGTGAAATACAAGAATCTATAATCTCTATAACTCTATCTAATCTTATTTAAAAGATAAGATATCAATTCGAAATCTTTCAGAATATATTTTAACTTTTTTAAACTAAGAATTTCTTATCATTGTAAATCTATTTAATCTTATTTAAAAGGTAAAATATTAATTTATATTCTTATAAAATATATTTTAACTTCTTAACAAAACAATCCCCTCTACCCCCTCCTAATAATTAATGATTTGATATAACAAAAAAATAGACTCATTCATTCTCAATTAAACAAACAACATACCCCACCCAATAGTTATGATAAGATACAACAAAAAAATTAGAATTTTATTCGATCTCAAGATAAGGATTTAGATTAGGATGAATGGATGATTAATTGTGTTTTTGAAATATAGATAAGGATGAAGAGATTTATAAATAATGATGAGAAAGTTTGAATTGATATAAATAAGTATTCATGAATGACTTGAGGTAGCACAGATCGAAAGTATTCCTCAATCTTTGTACTATCTTTTTCATTTCCGCGAAGTTCTACCGAAGCCAATACCGTATCCTCATCCTCCATTCTTCCACTTCAGCTATACGTATGGCGTTCCTCGTTGCCATGTGCAGTGCAGTGGCGGTGGTCGTACTGGCGGTTCACTGGGTTTACAGATGGAGGAACCCAAGGTGCAGCATCGGAAAGCTTCCTCCTGGCTCCATGGGTTTGCCTCTGCTTGGCGAGACCAAGCAGTTCTTCTCACCGAACACCACTTTCGATGTCTCTCCCTTCATCAAGGATAGGATAAAAACGTACGTAGAATGAAATCAATGCGTCATCACTCTTGCACTACTTCTTGTCTCTTTACACGTTTGATGGACGCACTTCAGGTACGGGCCAGTGTTCAGAACCAGCTTGGTGGGCCTGCCTGTGGTTGTGTCCACCGACCCGGAGCTCAACCGCTTCGTCTTCCAACAAGAGGGGAGGCTGTTCGAGAGCTGGTACCCTGAGACCTTCACCGAGATCTTCGGCCGCAGCAACGTGGGCTCCTTGCATGGATTCATGTACAAGTACCTCAAGAGCTTGGTTCTCAAGCTCTTCGGTCCCGAGTCCCTCAAAGACCTGCTGCTTCGTGATGTGGAGACGGCAGCATGCGCCAATCTCTCCTCGTGGTCGCGTCTGTCGAGCATCGAGATGAAAGAAGCCACGTCAAATGTAACTTTTTTTTTTTTCTTGTAGATACATTTCTGCCAGTTTCTGATTACCTCACCATACTGTTCACAGATGATATTTGATCTCACTGCCAAGAAATTGATTAGCTACGAATCTTCGTCTTCATCTGAGAGTTTGAGGAAAAATTTTGTGGCCTTCATACGAGGACTGATCTCATATCCGGTGGATCTCCCAGGAACAGCTTATCACCAGTGTATGCAGGTAATCGACCACTTTCCTTTCTTTGTTTGATTTCAGCGTCTGGAAATGTGTACGGATTCTCTTGACATGTTCAGGGAAGGAAGAACGTGATGAAAGTGCTGAAAAATATGCTTAAAGAAAGGCGGAATTCTCCAAGGAAACAACATGGAGATTTCTTCGACTCTCTCATTGAAGAGCTGAACAAAGAAAGATCATTGATAACGGAGACCATTGCTCTGGATTTGATGTTCGTGCTGCTCTTCGCGAGCTTCGAGACCACATCTCTGGCCCTCACGTTGGCCATAAAGTTTCTCACGGACCACCCAAATGTACTGGAGAAATTGACGGTAAGTTTCATGCACATACTGTACTCACAGAGATCGACAAATTAGACCGGCCATCTTTTTGATCATAGAATCACATTTACAGGAAGAGCATGACACAATAATAAAGAACCGGGAGGACCCATTGACAGGAGTGACATGGATGGAGTACAGATCGATGGCATTCACATTTCAGGTGAGCCTTTGACCTCAGAAATTGAGGAGAAAATGTATGACATGAACTAATAAATCAATGGGTTCTTTATCCTGTTGAAGGTTATCACTGAAACAGCGAGGTTGGCAAATATAGTGCCAGGGATCTTCAGAAAAGCACTGAAGGACATCCAGATTAATGGTCGGTAGATATCTACTGTAACATAAATCTCTTCTGATCCACACTCGTTGATCTCAAGGTCTCAAAACCCACACTGTGGTTTTGCTACAGGATACACAATTCCTGCAGGATGGCGAATCATGGTGTGTCCTCCAGCAGTGCATCTGAACCCTGAGATATACGAGGATCCACTCACCTTCGACCCATGGAGATGGAAGGTTGGTGAACCAGTCCAGTACAGTTTAAAGCATGTATACCAACTGCCACTTTCATGTTAACATTGCTAGTAGTTCTGAGAGACATCCAGCAGATCCGTCATCTCATTTCAATATTCATGTCCATGCTAACAGTGCTAAAAGATTGCAGAGATTATACGGCCCTCATATTTGCTTAGCTTGCTCTTTTAGGAAACAAACATGTCAACGTGACCTAGTGATCAGCAACAAAGGTTTTCTTCTTGGAAGAAAGTACATATATATAGATATATACACACCTCATTCTGCATTACATGTAACAAGAGCTACAGAGGCCATGTCCAAGATCTTCCTATCAAATAATTAATGTTGGTAGGGTTTTAGCTGGATCTACTCTGCACATGGAATTCATGGAACATCTCTTAAGTCAGCCATCTCATCATGGGATCAAGTCTGGCTCTAAGCCAAGGAAGAAAACCTTTTTGTTGACATGCAGGAGAGGCCAGAACTGAATGGTGGGTCCAAGCATTTCATGGCTTTTGGAGGGGGAATGAGATTCTGTGTGGGCGCTGAATTCGCCAAGCTGCAGATGGCCATCTTCCTCCATTGCTTGGTGACCAAATACAGGTACAGTTTGGCCCTACCTTCCACCATTTTTCTTTTCTTTTACATAGTACAAACATGTTGGCCATGGTTAACAAGGCAACTGCATGAGCTTCATGTACACACTGACAAAGCCCATTCCCACAATTAATCCATTAGCATTAGCAGCAAATCATGCTCTCCAAAATGCACCATTAGTTCCACGAGTTATAGAAGGATTTCATGGCAAGTGACCATGTTTGAGAATTACATGATCCTGGATGAAGGCTGCAGAGAGATGTTTATCTCGCAATGGCACCATATGATACTGCTCATTTTGTCTGTAAACCTTTCATTTATTTGTGATTCTGCTTTTGTCAGGTGGAGGGCAATCAGAGGAGGAAATATAGTCCGAACGCCAGGATTAGGATTCCCAAATGGTTATCACATCCAGCTCTTTCCCAAAGCTTGATGATCTGCAGGGAGATGGCTTAGACACAGATCAGTTGTAATATATGTATAATAGAGAGTCTAAATTTCCATAGAACAACTGTATTGTGGTCTATAGACATGGCTGCTGGTGGCCCAAGAACTGTTGTTTGGGACCTTCTCCTCTTCTTCCTCATTGCTACAGTCCTGAGAGAAGTTTTGGTGGTTCCATAAAAGGTGCCTTCTGTTCTCTGCAAATGTGTAGTGTGTGCAAACTGCTGTTCTGTGCAGTCCACTTGAGAAATAAAATCTTGAAACTTTGTGTGTTTCGTAGCTGAATTTGCTAAAATGGAGGATATCTTTCTAACATTGTTAGGTAAATATATTTATGCAAAGAATTTAATCCAGGAGGAAATTACTACTCACCCAGAAACAGCCATAACCTCTCCTGTGATGGATTAGAAGTCAATACCTAACGCTCCTGTGTGCAGAGTTTTTTACTGTGTCGGGAAGCATTTTCCATATGCCCATATGCTGACCAGTACTTCCGTTGAACAAGTGTCCTTAACCCTAACAAATGCGCTTCTTCTACGCAGTGACAGAGATCCAACTGTGCTTGATGCCTTCTCTATCACAGTGGGTTTCCAAGAATTGATATGCATACAAGGTGGATTAAAAGAATTAAAAGAAATAAAAAGCTAATTTAACAGTGTGGAATTTACAAAGGAAATAAATGGCTTGTGATCATATCTTGCAAATATAATGTCTGACTACAATACATTAATAGTTTTCTGTCAGGTTAACATTATCTTGTCAATTTTGGAGATCATATATTTGTGGATTTATTTGAATTCCATTAATTGAAGCCTTACAATAATTCTAAAAATATTCATATGTAGTAACCGACTTAAATGAACAGTTTGGAGACACTGTTGTGCTATTAAATAGGCAAATCATTATTGGTTCATCAGATCTTAAGTGCAATTGGACTGAATTTTGACATGTCACAGGGAAAATGAACTTATCAGGCTTTGAACTTAATTACTAGTAAAAAATATAAAACTATTTATAAAATAGGCAATCATTCATCAATAACAGTAGCACCAACTAGAGAATGTATTCCCCAACAATCATAGTCCTTAAATAAAAACTACATGAGCTAATGATTAATCAAATTGTAAATCGTGAAACTTTCTTGACAAAGACACAGAAGGACAATCACATCTTGTGCAACTTTTTGTATAAGACTTGTACCTGAAAACCAAAAAAACATGACAAATCACACAATGGACATTTTTGTGTTTCACTATCAGGTGATTCATACAACTATCATGCTACTATATCATGTCAGAGTTCCACATCTGTAAGTTACCTAATAAAAAAAAAGGCTACATAATTATATTTGGATCGCAGGACCTACATAACCCATATCATTTTCACAGCACAAAATTATTGGGAATGCACTGCATCAATTATTAATATGGTTTAGATAAGCCTCCTCCATAGAACTTCCACCTTAGAGTAATATGTTTTTCCTTTCTGTAAACTCACGATCCTGTCTTTACACCCTTTTTTTCTTCTTTTTATTTCATTACGTTTCACTGTCCATCAAATAAATGAACACTATTATACTTGACCTTTTAATGAACACTATTATACTTTTGTCATCACCCATCCTAATGAGGTAATTGACCTTTTAATTTTATTGAACCCTAATCACTAGTTCAAAATATTTAAGTCGAATTAATAGAAGCACGCCCATCACCCTCGTATATGTCAATCTAAGTTGTTTATGTAATACCCCCGATTAGTTTCACATTAGAAATAGGCAAGATTAATATTGACTTATTAGGGTCTGACGAATATACTACTATCAACTTCAGCTTAAATATTTTGATCAATAATTTAGATCATACGAAGTTGATAGATCAGTTTGCCCATCAAACTCGGGTCATGACAGTTTAACCCACTTCCGATATGAATTAAATTGGGGTGTTACTATCAGACTCTGCACTATATCACAGCATCTCTCTGTCACCATTTGGCTGCAACCCAGGACCAACACATACAAAGAAATTATTTATAAGCCAAAACCACTAATAGATTAAAGACAACCCTCAATAGTTTCATTAGAATCCAAAAGCTTCATTATTAATACTGAACAACTTTAATTATCTTAATGCTAATAACAATCCTATTATTATATTGACCTCAAAAATCAACCTGCCCCAGCTAATCTGACTCCTTGTTTGGGATTTCCAACACAATTTGATCAATACCTACATGCGCAAATGACTGATGGTAGTTCACCTCGTGAGAGATTATTGCTCGTGTGACTTGCAAAACCTAGTTCTACCGTCGGCCTCAACCTTCTCCTTCTCAACATCGGCTTCACAACGGATACTGGAAATCAACCCCACATAAATCCGACAAGTTGGCCAAACTCCTATCTTTGTGTTTCCAGTTCTTAGTTCATTGTTGCAACCAACGCTGCCAAACTGATCACAACTACTGATCAAAACCAAACAAGACACATGAAATGACCAAAGTAGAACAAAAGGTCAGTGATCTCAAACACCCGTGACCAGCAATAAGTACAAGATTCACGAAAAGTCGATAGTTAAACCCCAAGATGATGAAAGAATACGGCCAGTGACCTCAAAATTACACAGCATCGCCATCCGATTACGATGTGGATTCAGGCGAACAAATTTGCAACATAAATCATAAGTCGAGGAATCAGAAGTTATGGATAAGAATAAGTTCATATATCCAAATCTCAGAGAAGGTTGATCTTTTGATACTAAAAGTCTGGGATAATAGGGGAGAGAAAGAGCGTCACCGTCGAAGGAGAGGAAGAGGGAAATGGATTCGACAATAGGGGACGCCGCGACCGCCTTCCCGACGACTTCTTCCGTTCCGTTCGCCGTGCTATTTATTTCTTGTGTGCGCGATCAGAGAGGAAGCCTTTCAAAATAATACAGCGATGCCTTTTCCACATTTTAAGATTACCCGATCGGCTACCTGATTTGGGACTGAAATGTGAAAATGGAGCCCACCAGGGAGCAATGTCGGAGACTACTCTTGTTCGAATAGAAGGACAGGTGAGCGATGACGCATCAGAAAGGGTGTTGTTATCCGGGAGGGGCCGCGCGATCTGTGCCATTTCTCGTTTTGGTACGGATCGGATGAAGAGCCACGGGCAGCGATCGTCTCTATGGATGACGTGTCACAAAAGCATCGACTTAAAAGCGGTTCCGGTTACCATTCATCGTGATTCTCGACGGTGCGATTTGATGGGACGCTGTTTGATGAGTGTGCGTCGTCCCGTCCCGCCGCGTGGTTGGGGTTCGGTGGCGGCGTGGTGCATGAGTTGCTTGTTTCGCGTTGCCTCCACATCATGCATGACGAATGCGCTTTGCCTATCTGAATCACCGGTTCGATCTGACCCGGTTCAGCTGCGTCGGCCGAACAAAGAGGATAGAATCGATACGTAATTACCAAAAGCAGTTGCTAATGGTAGAAAACCATTTCAATGACCTTTCCAGGAGGATGTCGGGCCTCTCCCCAAAGATCTCTGGGGCTACAATGCTCGGACCGGGCTCGACCCGTGCGCGCAGGTTCTGGGCCAGGCTCTAGTCCGGCCTACGGAGACCATTCCGTGCATTGCACGTGCTACGGGCCCAATAACAACTAGGAATTTTTAGCCTTACAAAATTTATCGAATAAAATTTAAAGTGAGTAATAATTATCGAATCGTATTTTCTTGGATTTCACCGGCTTCTCGCAATTAGAGCTTATAATATGCACCGTCACCTTCTTCTATTTGTTACCTATTAAGTATCGTATGCTTCTTAGATTATATCAATTTCTCTTGTTGTCTGTGTCTTTCTTATCTTTCCCAAAGAGCTGAGGAAGTAAGAAATGGGCCACTCGAAATATATTATTATTTTTGAAGTTTACTATTCATGATTCCTTTTCATTACTATTGATATTTTTAATTAAATATTATTTAAAATATTATTATACTATTTACAATCTTAGTACTATCAATTTTATTTTTTTAATATATTTTTTTTCTCTTACAATCACTTATTTCATGTTTGCTAATCGATACTCGTCGCTTCTTTGACGTCATCTTTCTTTCAAGAAGAAGGAAAAAAAAAAAAGCTAACTAATAGACAGTAATTAATACCGAATTACTAAAATTACTAAGAAGGGAGTTCTTTCAACATTAAGGAATCAACATCTAATAGTAAGAGAGAAGAAAAAATTACTAAAAAGACAGTTCTTTCAACATTAAAGAGTCTAGGACACAATAGCTAATAGTGATTTAGTCATAGAGAGAAGAAAATTACTGAGAAGATGGCCCTTTCAATGTTAAAGAGTCTACTGCCAAAAGCCAGCAACTAATAGCAAATTACTTTTTGGATCACAGTTCATCCTACTATATTTATATGGTCAATTTTACAATTCATGAAATTAGCAAATACAGCAGAATACATTGTTGAATATTTAAGAGATTTTAGTAGTGTATCAATAAGCAAAAGCCCTTTATAATACTCTGTTTGTAGAAGATAAAGAAGGAGATGCAACCAGTCACTACTTCTTTCTTTCCATGAAGTAGTAAACTTTGGTCAATCTACAACCACATGGCTGTGAATGAACCACATCGATATTTGGCATGGGAGGCAGCGTTTGTCGTTGAATTTGACAAATTGTTCTTAAAATAAAGGTAGGTTTTCAGTTCTTGAAGGTAGAGCGCGGTATGAACTTTACGACAATAGCTTGATCTATCTTCTGACCATTTTAATATTTAGTCTCTTTGCTTTCTTGGGTAACAGCAAAACCAAATCTACAATGGCTTATTCTGCTTATATTATCTTTTGGACAGAAGCCTCGCTGCTTGGTTAAGCAATCCCATGTCATGGATGACATCTTCGAAGGGTATCAGAAACCACTGGAAATGCCAATCGAACCTTTTTGGCACCAGGTGGTATTGCTTTTCTTCCCACAAATCTAATCTTATAGTAGTAGCATATCCAATGCAGCAGCTAAACCATGTCATGCAAGTGCACATTGTGGCCTCAAGATAGAATAATTTCTACCTATATATTGATCTTTTGTTTTTTTTTGTTCTTATGGTGTTATCATTTAGTGAACGCTGAAGTATATTGCTTTTGAATCTTGGAAAATCCAAGAGGTTGGTGATGGCCAACTGATCCAAGTATTCTATTTTGATATCCCATCTTTGAAGAATTCCAAGTGTTTTAATTTGATATCTTCTCAGATTCTGCTTGCTAAATCTTTAAGAATCTAGGAGTTGAGATTGCATTAGCTGGTTGGAAAAACGAGAGAGAAAAGGCATCAGCTGAGATGGCAAACTTGCCATGTCTTCATCATGAGAAGGAAGATGAAGGAGCTGAATCCAGTTATGCATTTTAGTTTTGGTCAACTCAGCTACTTACATCAAGGAGTTGGCTCCCATTTGAGAAGATCGACTAATTGAATGTGTCAGCACCATACCTTCCTTACATGTTCTGAAAGCTTCTTCTCTGCTTCTCATTGCGTCTCTCATGCTACAGTTTTGCATGATCCATGCTCAATATATAAACATCAGCTGTCCCCTGTGTGTCTGATGCAAGGAATTAGGTTTCTGGCACAATGGATGCTTCTTCTGGAACAAAATTTATTCTTAGATCAGAATAGACAATTGAGATTGCAAATCCTAATCTGGTGGTTGCAGGAAACAGAGTGCTAAATGCACACTTGATCTGAAAGAAAACTTGGTACAGCGACACCGGTGCAACACCTTAATTATTCTCACCTCCAACTACTGTACAGCTCTTCAGCCACACAGGAGGAGTAAACATAATCCAAGTTGTCTTGTGTAGTACTTTTATTGCATTGAATTGTGGTTAGCATCTCCCTTGAGTTGCTTTAAGGTTGTCTATATAAGCAACTCCTTCATACTCTGCAGCAATTGAACCCATGAGCGAGGACCCCAGTAGTTAGGATTAGATGTAACCAAAGTTAAGGATTTAGTTTGGTACACCTCAACCGAATGAATTATTGGATGGTATTTTGATACGTAGATGAGGATGGGAAGGTTTGTGGATGAGGATGGAGAAGTTTGAAGTAATATAAATGAGTGCTCTTGGATGATTCAAGGCAGTGCAGATCGAAAATATTCCTCATTCCTTTTACTATCTTTTCCCTTTCTCGAAGTTCTGCGGCAGCTCATCCTCGACTCTTCCACTTCAGCTATATATATGGCATTCCTGGTTGCCATGTGCAGTGCAGTGGCGGTGGTGGTACTGGCGGTTCGCTGGGTTTACAGATGGAGGAACCCGAGATGCAGCGTCGGAAAGCTTCCGCCTGGCTCCATGGGTTTGCCTCTGCTTGGCGAGACCATGCAGTTCTTCTCACCGAACACCACTTTCGATGTCTCTCCCTTCATCAAGGACCGGATAAAGAGGTACGTAGAATGAAATCAATGCATCATCAGTCTTGCACTACTAGTTATCTATTCACACATTTGATGGATGCACTTCAGGTACGGGCCAGTGTTCAGAACCAGCTTGATCGGCCTGCCTGTGGTTGTGTCCACCGACCCGGAGCTCAACCGCTTCGTCTTCCAACAAGAGGGGAGGCTGTTCGAGAGCTGGTACCCTGAGACCTTCACCGAGATCTTCGGCCGCAGCAACGTGGGCTCCTTGCATGGATTCATGTACAAGTACCTCAAGAGCTTGGTTCTCAAGCTCTTCGGTCCCGAGTCCCTCAAAGACCTGCTGCTTCGTGATGTGGAGACGGCAGCATGCGCCAATCTCTCCTCGTGGTCGCGTCTGTCGAGCATCGAGATGAAAGAAGCCACGTCAAATGTAACCTTTTTTTTTCTTGTAGATACATTTCTGCCAGTTTCTGATTACCTCACCATACTGTTCACAGATGATATTTGATCTCACTGCCAAGAAATTGATTAGCTACGAATCTTCGTCTTCATCTGAGAGTTTGAGGAAAAATTTTGTGGCCTTCATACGAGGACTGATCTCATATCCGGTGGATCTCCCAGGAACAGCTTATCACCAGTGTATGCAGGTAATCGACCACTTTCCTTTCTTTGTTTGATTTCAGTGTCTGGAAATGAGTATGGATTCTCTTGACATGTTCAGGGAAGGAAGAACGTGATGAAAGTGCTGAAAAATATGCTTAAAGAAAGGCGGAATTCTCCAAGGAAACAACATGGAGATTTCTTCGACTCTCTCGTTGAAGAGCTGAACAAAGAAAGATCATTGATAACGGAGACCATTGCTCTGGATTTGATGTTCGTGCTGCTCTTCGCGAGCTTCGAGACCACATCTCTGGCCCTCACGCTGGCCATAAAGTTTCTCACGGACCACCCAAATGTACTGGAGAAATTGACGGTAAGTTTCATGCACATACTGTACTCACAGAGATCGACAAATTAGACCGGCCATCTTTTTGATCATAGAATCACATTTACAGGAAGAGCATGACACAATAATAAAGAACCGGGAGGACCCATCGACAGGAGTGACATGGATGGAGTACAGATCGATGGCATTCACATTTCAGGTGAGCCTTTGACCTCAGAAATTGAGGAGAAAATGTATGACATGAACTAATAAATCAATGGGTTCTTTATCCTGTTGAAGGTTATCACTGAAACAGCGAGGTTGGCAAATATAGTGCCAGGGATCTTCAGAAAAGCACTGAAGGACATCCAGTTTAATGGTCGGTCGATATCTACTGTAACATAAATCTCTTCCGATCCACACTCGTTCATCTCAAGGTCTCATAACCCACACTGTGGTTTTGCTACAGGATACACAATTCCTGCAGGATGGCGAGTCATGGTGTGTCCTCCAGCAGTGCACCTGAACCCTGAGATATACAAGGATCCACTCACCTTCGACCCATGGAGATGGAAGGTTGGTGAACCAGTCCAGTGTTGAGTTTATTAGCATGTATGCCAACTGCCACTATCATGTTACGATTGCTAGTAGTTCTGAGAGATATCCAGCAGATCTCCCACTTCAATTACATCAGTGATTCGGTCATCTCATTTCAATATTCATATCCATGCTAACAGTGCTAAAAGATTGCATAGATTATACAGTCCTCAGATTTGCTTATCTTGCTCTTTGAGTAAACAAACATGTCATTGTGACTTAGTGATCAGCAACAAAGGTTTTCTTATTGGAAGAAACGCACACACACCTCATTCTGCATTACTTGTAACAAGAGCTACAGAGGCCATGTCCAAGATCTTCCTATCAAATAATCAATGTTGGTAGGGTTTTAGCTGGATCTACTCTGTTACACCCAAGCACATGGAATTCATGGAACCTTTCATAAGTCAGCCATTTCATCATGGGATCAAGTCTGGCACTATGTCAAGGAAGAAAAACTTTTTGTTGACATGCAGGAGAGGCCAGAACTGAATGGTGGGTCCAAGCATTTCATGGCTTTTGGAGGGGGAATGAGATTCTGTGTGGGCACTGAATTCACCAAGCTGCAAATGGCCATCTTCCTCCATTGCTTGGTGACCAAATACAGGTACAACATGGCCCTACCCTCCACCATTTTTCTTTTCTTTTGCTTGGTAGAAATATGTTAGCCATAGTTAACAAGCCAACTGCATGAGCTTCCTGTACACACTGACACAGCCCATTCCCACAATGCCAAGTAATCCATTAGCATTAGCAGCAGATCATGCACACTGGTCAATATATTTTCTTATTGGAAGAAACGCACACACACCTCATTCTGCATTACTTGTAACAAGAGCTACAGAGGCCATGTCCAAGATCTTCCTATCAAATAATCAATGTTGGTAGGGTTTTAGCTGGATCTACTCTGTTACACCCAAGCACATGGAATTCATGGAACCTTTCATAAGTCAGCCATTTCATCATGGGATCAAGTCTGGCACTATGTCAAGGAAGAAAAACTTTTTGTTGACATGCAGGAGAGGCCAGAACTGAATGGTGGGTCCAAGCATTTCATGGCTTTTGGAGGGGGAATGAGATTCTGTGTGGGCACTGAATTCACCAAGCTGCAAATGGCCATCTTCCTCCATTGCTTGGTGACCAAATACAGGTACAACATGGCCCTACCCTCCACCATTTTTCTTTTCTTTTGCTTGGTAGAAATATGTTAGCCATAGTTAACAAGCCAACTGCATGAGCTTCCTGTACACACTGACACAGCCCATTCCCACAATGCCAAGTAATCCATTAGCATTAGCAGCAGATCATGCACACTGGTCAATATATTTCATTTGTGGATGTTGGCTAGAATGAATTCATTGTTGGAGTAGGCTGCTGGATACGATTAACAACCACAGATGTAGCAGTTGAATTCATTGTTTGTAAGATATTGTGTCGTGTGTAATCCATTCTTGAGGATAATCCAACAAAAGAGCTGTACTTTAGGTGGAAATGTGGCTCTCCAAAATGCACCATTAGTTCCAAGAGTTATAGAAGGATTTCATGGCAAGTGACCATGTTTGAGAATTATATGATCCTGGTTGAAGGCTGCAGAGAGCTGTTCATCTCGCAATGGCACTATATGATACTGTTCATTTTGTCTGTAAAGCTTTGATTTATTTGTAATTCTGCTTTTGTCAGGTGGAGGGCAATCAGAGGAGGAAATATAGTCCGAACGCCAGGATTAGGATTCCCAGATGGTTATCACATCCAGCTGTTTCCTAAAGCTTGATGATTTTTTGCTGGGAGATGGCTTAGACACAGATCAGTTGTAAGATATGTATGATAGAGAATCTAAATTGCCATAGAACAACTATATTGTAGTCATTAGACATAGATGCTGGTGGCCCACGAACTGTTGTTTGGGACCTTCTCCTCTTCTTCCTCATATCTACAGTCCTGAGAGAAGTTTTGGTGGTTCCGAAAAGGTGCCTTCTCAAGTCTGCAAGTGAGTAGTGTGTGTAAACTGCTGTTCTGTGTTGTCCACTAGAAAAATAAAATCTTGAAATTTTATATGTATTTAGTAGCTGAATTTGCTAACATGGAGGATATCTTTCTAACATTGTTAGGTAAATATATTTATGCAAAGAATTTAATTCATGAGGAAATTATTCCAACTTTTAATTTTTTGCAGGGATAATTCTACAATAAAAGATAAAATCCAAATGCCAATGAAGCTAGCTAGATTCAAACTGCACAATAATGTATCAATCTGTCTTACTGAGCTCGAGGTTGATGATGAGGTGGTCCACGGCACACTGTGAAACGTGTGTGGTCATAACATGTATAGGATAGAGCTCCGAGCCAACCTCTCCATCTTCCTCGACGAGACATGCATGCGTCTTCGTGTTCTCGTGGGTCCTCCTGAAACTATTTGTCTCAGCTTCCGCCACCATCTTCTTCCTCAAGAAATGGACTCACTCGGAAACAGCCATAACCTCTCCTGTGATGGATTGGAAGTCAAACCCTAACTCTCCTGTAGCGTACTGCATGCAATCATGTTGATGTGCAGAGTTTTCTGACTGTGTTGTGAAGCATTTTCCATATGCCCATATGCTGACGAGTACTTCCATTGAAGAAGTGTCCTTAACCCTAACACATGCTCTTCTTCTACGCAGTGACGCCGATCCAACTGTGTTTGATGCCTTCTCCGTCACACAGGGTTTACAAGAATTGATATGCATACAAGGTGAAGAAAAAGAATTAAAAGGAAAGAAAGAAGAAGCTAATCTAGCAGTGTGGATGTGATCTTATCTAGCAAATCTAATGTCTAATTATAATAGATTGATAGTTTTCTATAAGGTTAACATTGTCTCGTCAATTTTGGAGATCACATATTTGTGGATTTGTTTGAATTCCATTAATCGAAGCCTTACATTAATTCTAAAAAATGAAACTTTTCATACTGAAATAAAAGGGTCAAATATCTTATTACAATACAAAATAGTGGCGTTCTACATAAGATATGAAGTACATCACTACATTAATGGCATCAGAGGAGTGCCATTTGTTAGGATCAATGTTTATTTTAATTGAACACTTGTCCTTCTCATGTGCCATTCTCGACAGATCCAAGAAAACCTACATTAAATATAGCCATTGCCCAACTTAAACATTGCATACTAATAATCTTAGCATTATGCCGATGACAAAAAGCTATTTGTTTGAGGGTGTAAGAAATCATGCAAGCCGCGGGTTTGGGTGGTGCGTTTTGTCTCGTCAACTCCAGGCTCTGGCGTCGTACTGGTAGCAGCCTCGTCACCGTAGGTGGTGAATTGACAAAGCCATCCACCATAGCACTGTGGATCAGAATTAGGTCAGTGCAGAGCATTTGACTCGGCTCATCATGAGGATGCATAAAGTTGAGAAGAAGTTACGTGACCGACCAATCCTTATTTTGTACTTGTCAGCAACCAAGCTTCCTTCTTTCAAGAGAAAGGTTCAGTATCATGTCTCTTCGATCAACGTCTTACTCTTAAATTTGAATTCAGACCTTAGAAAAAATTTATATCGGTTCTATTTTTTATTTAAATAATTAAATAAAAATTATAATTATAATAAATAATAAAAAAATAAAGAATATTATACTCTTTGGCTCTTGAAAAAAATTTTAGTCTCATGAATTATCATACATCAATCAATGAATTATCATATCATACACCATATATTTTTTTACCCCTTAACTCCTAAATAGTTTGACTAATAGAATAATATTTTTCAAATCATCTTAATAAAAAAATTAATCCTATTTTTTAATTTTTTTTCTTATCAATAATCTAAATGGTTTCTTTCATAAAAGATAATTCTTTATCGATCATAATTAACTCATATTTAATGAGATAGGAGAAATCAAGTATATATTTTTTGAGCATCAATACATAAAATAAATCATGGATATCATAAACAATTGAAAGATGAAGAATATTACATATAAGGGCAGGAAGGATTTGATCATATGCTAAAGTTAAATGGTATATTTAATCAAAAGTTATTTGATAATATATATTGTAGATCTTATAATATGATAAGTGACGATTAGATTGAAACTATGTTGAATGTCCTACCGATCTTAGATCACATATTTTTATAATCATCAGTGTAGATCGAATAATATGTCTTATTTGAACCTCTTGATGTTTAGATAATATCTTTATCATCACCAATCTTAGAGGATCAAGTCCTACCAGACACATCAGCCATAATGGGTGTGACATATTAGCAATTCTTCATATGACTAAACAAATTAAGTGTATAGAAATTTCTTTTACTAACACAATCAACTAATATTTGGATAAACATAGTAGACATCTAAATCTTCTTCTTCCTTCCTCCCTAAAAGTAGTTTCTTTGCGCATTTGGGCATAACATGATATGCGATTACCTCAAATTTTGGTTCTAATTATATATATATATATTTGATAATGCAGTAAAATGTAGGATAGCAAATTCACATATTGAGAAAAAAAAATATTAAATTCATATCTATACATCTTAATGTAGAATCCAACCTGTATTAGAAAGGTTTCCCTTTTTTGTGTGATAAGAAAAAAATGTTTGAGGAGTTGTAATCAAATTAAATTTGAGTAAGTTAATAAATAAAATTTGAATAAATGTATAGAAATTTAATTATCTGATAATCTATAGCTGCTGACAGAATATCTTCCCCTAACAGTAGAAAGGATTTCTTTTGGAATTTCATGGTGATATATTATATTATCATATGGAACAAAATAAATTATAGGTTTATAAAACATGAACCAAACCTTAATAAGTTTGATTGATTTACCAACTACATCTTTTGAGCTTTAAAATGATTAAAATCACTCTATTTTTTATTTGCTACCAATGGCATTTAATATTTTTTCAAGGACATTAAGTCTTTGTAGTTATCAGAAATAATAATTTATTATATTTATTAGTCTCTCATATCTTCGACATATGTCTGTCTGCTGTTTCGTTCTCATCCTTAGCATCCTCTGTCAGTATTATTCTCTTATTTAATTTTAGTACAAATTTGTTTATGTTTAGACATTTTATTAACCTGTGATCCAATCAATTCATTCTCATCGGCTCACCAATCGATCGTTCTATTTGATTCTCGTAGCCATCGGAGTTATGATTAATCATCAGTATGTCTCTTCGAATACACAGTACAGTATATGTCATAAAATGAAATAAGAGAAGAAGAAATTAGTAGATATAATTACAGGGTATATACATCCGTAACGGTAAGTACCGTCACGTACTCACCCGACAGCAGGAGGTCCCAAGCCACCACAGCCCTCCGATGCCGATCGTCAACTCCTAGCTCGCCTAAGAAGCTTCTTTACCCTCGGAAACCTCACGGTAATTATCTGATAATCTATAGCTGCTGACAGAATATCTTCCCCTAACAGTAGAAAGGATTTCTTTTGGAATTTCATGGTGATATATTATATTATCATATGGAACAAAATAAATTATAGGTTTATAAAACATGAACCAAACCTTAATAAGTTTGATGATTTACCAACTACATCTTTTGAGCTTTTAAAATGATTAAAATCACTCTATTTTTTTTTATTTGCTACCAATGGCATTTAATATTTTTTTCAAGGACATTAAGTCTTTGTAGTTATCAGAAATAATAATTTATTATATTTATTAGTCTCTCATATCTTCGACATATGTCTGTCTGCTGTTTCGTTCTCATCCTTAGCATCCTCTGTCAGTATTATTCTCTTATTTAATTTTAGTACAAATTATGTTTAGACATTTTTATTAAACCTGTGATCCAATCAATTCATTCTCATCGGCTCAACCAATCGATCGTTCTATTTGATTCTCGTAGCCATCGGAGTTATGATTAATCATCAGTATGTCTCTCGAATACACAGTACAGTATATGTCATAAAATGAAATAAGAGAAGAAGAAATTAGTAGATATAATACAACGTTGATTTCCCGTCGCGAAGCGTGGAGCAGAGAGAAGGGGACCAGGAGACCTTTGTGGCTTAGCGGGAGGAAGGAAGCAGCGAAGCCATGGACTGACTGACTGGCTTCCTTCCTTCTCCGGGGCGATGGCGTTGGTCCATGGCGCTCGATCGTAATTTTGCGTTCATCGAAACCCGGGAAATAATTATCACTCCGGTCAACATCTGGGGCCCGAGGAACGCTGGTTCGGTGCATGGGTGGGCCCACGCCTAGGATGTGGGTGGAAGAAGTCGCTCCTCGAAGTCAGCCGTCCCCACCGTCTCTTCCTCCCTTTGGATTTGATACGTATTTTGTTGTCTTGCCTATTTTATCGCTTTCGATCGAGTTCTCGGGGCGCATGTTGACGGGGAGGAGAAGCAAACAAAGGAGATTGGGTGGGCGTACCAGCTGTTGGGCTCCCCGTTTTCACCTCTGCCTGCTGTGAAAAATCTCACCTTTTGGTTTTGAGCAGCTGGAAAAAGGTGAAAACGGCAGAAGGTGGGAGACGCCATCCCCTTCTCCTCCATGCTCCGATTATTTTATCGGAGGGTTGGAGCTTTTTGGATTATCTTTTGCGGGGCGGATGAGGAGAGAGTCAACCGACCTCTTTCCACTGATTTCTCTCTCTCTCTCTCTCATCAGCCACTGTGGATTTCCTTTTGCTTTGATCTGTGAGGCCTCGTAGTGTCCACATGTGAGCGGGAGGTCTGGTTTTATCTTCCACATCCATCTCCATCGAGACCAGCTCGCACCAGTCCCTAAGCCTCCTAAAGCTTTGATCTTTGGGCGTTTTGGAGGAGGGAACTGCATGCCGCAGAGCCGAGAGTTGGCTACTGTTCTGGTCTTGTTTTCTTGTTCTTCCCTCGTTTTGGCTTTCGGTGAGGAGCTCCGAGGGTGCAGAGAAAAGAGAGGTAGAGGGAGAGAGAACGAGGCGCTAGCTTTCCGCTTGGCTTCCTTCTCTTTTCTTTCTGCCCTTCAGCACTGGGATCGGGATCTAAAGGCATTTGTTCATAGCCAAACTCGATCATCTATGCTTTTGCCTCCGCTGGTCTCTCCTTCAGATCTTTTCCTCCGTCTTCTCCTTGAGTTTTCTTCCCTCTCCCCCCCTTTTTCGTTGAACTGATCGTGTCGTGTTGTATGCCCTCGGGAAACTGAGAAATTTGAGTGGGAAAAGGAGAGCAGTCATTAGATCTACTGCTGACATCGCTAGTCCCTGCAGAAAAAAGGAGTAGCTTTGAAGCAGCAGCCGCGAGTTCGAAAAGCTTAGGTTAAATAATATAAGAGACCCGATCTTTTAATGAGTTTTAGAGGATTGTTCGACGGCGGGTCCGGCGGCGGCGATCGTGTGGTGGCCGATGCGCCGTACCGCAGCTCCATCGCCATGTCGGCCGGCTCCATCTCTCAGCCGTTCCTCACCTCGCCGTCTCTTCCCAATCCCGTGTTCACTTCCCCTGGCCTCTCCCTCGCCCTGGTAACTACCGCTCGCCATTTCTCTTTCTCCTTACTTCGTGTAGAGATTCTACTGACATCCCTTTGGTGCTTCCGCCAGCAGACGAATATGGAAGGCCAGGGCGACGCCGCCGTCGCAGGAAAAGGTGGAAGAGGCGAGCCGGATTCCTTGCGGCGGAGCAAGGAAGATGAGAACGAGAGCAGATCAGGAGGGAGTGATAACCTGGAAGTAATATCCGGTGACGATTTTGAGCAGGAGAACCCTCGCAAGAAGAAGCGATACCATCGCCACACCCCTCAGCAGATCCAAGAACTCGAGGCGTAAGCTATCTATGCTTCTTGCTTGCTTCCATTGGTCGTTAGAGCTGATTCACTAAACAAGAAGGGGGCAAAAGAAGCAGTTAGTTAATGACTACTTTGATCCCCTAACTATAGGCTCTTCAAGGAATGCCCTCATCCCGATGAGAAGCAAAGGCTGGAACTCAGCAACAGGTTATCCTTGGAGGCCCGCCAGGTCAAGTTCTGGTTTCAGAACCGGCGAACTCAGATGAAGGTATCATCTCATTCTTTTCTCCTAGCTAGCTAATTTGATCCCTTGATGTTGTTGTATCTTGCTTACGCGCTTCGAAGCTGACTGAACCAGACTCAAATAGAACGCCACGAAAACACGATCCTTAGGCAGGAGAACGATAAGCTTCACGCCGAGAACTTGTCGATCAGGGAGGCGATGAGGAATCCCATCTGCAGCGGCTGCGGTGGGCCGGCGGTGCTGGGGGACGTCTCGCTCGAAGAACAGCACCTGCGCATCGAGAACGCCCGTCTGAAGGATGAGCTCGATCGTGTTTGCTCTCTCATCGGCAAGTTCTTGGGCAAGCCTATTTCAGTATTAGCTGGTCCGGTACCTGTCTCGATCTCGAACTCCTCGTTGGAGCTGGCGGTCGGGACGAATGCTTTTGGCGGTCTGGGCTCGGTGGTTACGACAACATTGCCTCCGGTAGCTGATTTCGCTGTTGGGTTGTCAAGCCCGCTCGGTACTGTCGTTACTCCTGCTAGGAACGCCGGCACAGGAGCCATCGGTGGTGGAGCGGATAAGTCGCAGGAGAGATTTGTACTCTTGGAACTTGCACTCACTGCAATGGATGAGCTGCTGAAGATGGCTCAGATGGAGGAGCCTCTTTGGATCCCCGGCGTGGATGGAAGCAAGGAGACACTGAACTATGACGAGTACGATCGCAGTGTCCCTTGCTGCATCGGCACCAAGCCCATTGGATTTGTCTTGGAAGCGACGAGGGCTACCGGCGCGGTGATCATCAATAGCTTGGCACTGGTGGAGACCCTCATGGATGCCGTAAGGGTTTAGCTTCTATCATCCGATTCCTTGTTCTTGCAGTTTTCTTTTGTGCTTACGGTGCTGCATTTGGTTTTTCTTCGTACTCGATTCCTGAGCAGAATAGGTGGGCAGATATGTTTCCTTCGATCGTTGCAAGATCCACTACCACGGGTGTGATTTCCGGTGGCATGGGTGGGAGTAAGAATGGATCACTCCAGCTCGTGAGTTCATGGCTTTCGGATGTTCGTTCGTACGTCCTACCTTTGTCCGCTCACACTCATTTCTCATTGCAAACGGATCTCCTGTGTGGACAGATGCAAGCGGAGCTTCAAGTTCTGTCACCGCTGGTTCCAGTCCGACATGTTCAGTTCCTTCGGTTCTGCAAGCAGCTCGCTGACGCTGTTTGGGCGGTGGTCGATGTCTCCATCGATGGAATCAGAGACAGCCCTTCGGCGCAACAGACCAATTGCCGCCGGTTGCCTTCGGGCTGCGTGGTGCAAGACTTGCCCAATGGTTATTCGAAGGTATCGAGTTAAATTTGTTTTGCTGCTGAAGTAATCTCTCTCTCGCTATCTCTCTCTCTCTCTCTCTCTCTCTCTCTCTCTCCCTGTAGGCATAAGCTTGAGCTTCCAAATCTTACTTGGTCATTTGCCTATTTATTTATGTTTCTACTAAGTGATGGAATTGTATTAGTTTCCAGTCTCTGCTTTCTTTATGCTCACTGCTTGTCGTGTTTCTTTAGAGTTTTAGATGCTTCTCTCCCAGTCTCGATAGCATCACCCCTGAGTCGTTTACTATCCGCCCACAATTAAATCATGATTTGTTCTGCTAACCATGTGGCTAACACTGCTCTCACATCATTATTCTACGACAAGGGTTGCCTTCTGTTTCCTATCCCATTGTTTTTCCGATTCCTCCTGGCATACTATGGAAATCTCACTTAATGACCACACTGTTCCACCCCCTCGTCTTTTGTGCAAACTCCTCGTGAAGGTGTCTTCATGGATTACTTTGAGATATCATGTACTTGAAACAATTGGTTGCTGTTCTACGATCTGTTCCCCCGGTAACATGAATCATGTCAACATCTTTGCATGAGCAAGCATACCACATGAACACTTCCATTATTGGCTCCATGTTACTACACTTCTGGCATTTGTCTAACCTTCTGAGTCGAGTGTTATTAGTTGGGCAGTGAACTATGTGCAAAGTTTTGTCAGGTAAAACAGTAAACTAGTGTGATAACAAGGTGCAGCGGTGGCACTGTAGACAATGGTAGCGGACACAAGGCATTAATGAGCTAGCCGACGCTGTGGTGCGCAGGTCACATGGGTGGAGCATGCGGAATACGACGAGGCTACGGTGCACCCGCTGTACCGCCCGCTGCTGCGCTCCGGCATGGCGCTCGGCGCCCACCGGTGGGTCGCGGCGCTCCAGCGCCAGTGCCACTCCCTGGCCGTCCTCGTCTCCTCCTCCCTCCCCCCCGGGGACAACACTAGTAAGTCCCAACACGCAACAAGCGACGAGGTGATTTGAATTGGAGAGGGCTTACCCTCGGTTGTGCTCCCGCAGCGATCACCCCGAGCGGGAGGAGGAGCATGCTGAAGCTGGCGCAGCGCATGACCGACAACTTCTGCGCCGGAGTGTGCGCGTCGTCGGCCCACCAGTGGAACAAGCTCCGCGGCGGCGTCGACATCGGCGAGGACGTGAGGGTGATGACGAGGCAGAGTGTGGCCAACCCCGGGGAGCCACCGGGCGTGGTGCTGAGCGCCGCCACCTCGGTGTGGCTCCCCGTCGCGCCGCAGCGGCTCTTCGACTTCCTCCGCAACGAGCGGCTCCGGAGCCAGTGGGACATCCTCTCCAACGGCGGGCCCATGCAGGAGATGGCCCACATCGCCAAGGGACAGGACACCACCGGCAACGCCGTCACCCTCCTCCGTGCTAGCGTCAGTATTTACTCATACCTATATATTTTAAGTACATTTTTGCAGCCGCTTTTCTCTTACATTTTCTGTAATAGAAATGGAGTCTCTTTTGCTGCCTGTCTTTATTACTTGCTTAGATGGTGAAAGGTTCCGGAAAAGTATTAGTACTGAGCACTGGAAACCCTAGCCTTCTGGTGGTGGAAGCACCGTATACAGGGAAATGGATGATAGATACGTGAAAAGACGGTTTGCAGATTGACATGACCGAGTGACGTTCTATTTCTGTTTTGGCGTCTTCTGACGACCCTTTTGCCAACCCTTGTGCCGCACTCTATCGCTGGCTCAGTGGCCCAATGTCTGCTCCATGATTCTGCCATAATAATTTACCCTGTAGCTTCTCGTGAAGATTTACGTTTCGGTGATCTGTTTTGCGCCAGGCGGTGAGCGCGGACCAGAGCAGCATGCTGATACTGCAGGAGACGTGCACGGACGCGTCCGGGTCGCTGGTGGTGTACGCCCCGGTGGACGTGCCGGCCATGCACCTCGTCATGAGCGGCGGCGACTCCTCCTACGTGGCGCTCCTCCCGTCCGGCTTCGCCATCCTCCCCGACGGTCGTAAGGCGGTAGGCTCGCTCCTCACGGTCGCGTTCCAGATACTGGTGAACAGCCAGCCGACGGCGAAGCTGACGGTGGAGTCGGTGGAGACCGTGAATAACCTCATCTCCTGCACCGTCCAGAAGATCAAGGCCGCCCTCCGCTGCGAAGCTTGAGAAAGGAACCTGTGATGGCTGTCCTGTGGGCCGAGTCAAGGACGAACCGCGTGGCTAAGTGGCAAGGAAGCATGGAAGCACCGGTAAACCCTTACGCCTTCAGGGGAAGTGGGTAAACATTAACACGGAGCCACGGTGGTGGTGGTTCGGGTGTTGACTCGGTCTAATCGACGCAATTGCTGCATGTAGTGTTGCAGTCACCCTCGTTTTGGTGGATTTTGCCTGTCTGACATGGAAGCGACGCAGGTTTTAGCCTCGTTTGCAGCATTTTGAGCGTGTATTTTGTTGGGTATATTCCACCAATTTGTCTGTGATCTTTATTCATATTATACTATTGGGATACATAAATAAATCTAATGATTGAATATAATTTGATCTCTGATCTCACATTTCAAAGATCAGAGTCACTTTTTAAGTATCGTATATATATATATATATTACTTTTATTATTTGTTAATTACATATATATATCTTATTTGACCTTCGACCGCAGGGAAATGGTTTGACAGCCCCGTGGCCTCGTCACGAGTTCCCATGGTGGCATTTAATACATGGCAGCTCATTACACAGTCGCATTAATGGCCGGTTGTGACCCTTCGAAAGCCTGCCGAGTTCCTCATCGCCTCAGCTTTCCTTGCGGCCTCCAAATGGGGCCAAAGTCGCTGTCATAAATCATAAAGATCAACAGTGTTTTGTGAAATGGGTCAAAACCATGGTATTAATGATTTGCATGAGATTAATGCATAGAACCCGCCAATGTTTTGTGAAATGCATCATTCTCAATTTAAAGGTTTAATGAATGATTGGAAGACGGTATTCAAAAACCTCGTCATAATATAAAAACTATACCATTTGGCTGAATTAAATGAGGAATTTTTTCGTCATTGACCGGTCAAACCAATCCTACATCAAATATTCCTATAAATTAGCAGGAAGAACTCTAATATATATATATATATATATATATATATATATATATATATATATATATAATTATCTATTGATCACAATTGTGGCCATTTGGTTGGACACTCTAATAACTTTTAGATAGTGAGCTTAAACTTATGAATACCTTGACCTACTCTTGATATACACTTAAGTATTTTTTACCCTGTAATAATGAGAATAAAACACAAATTAATCGATCAGTTTTCAGGAACATGACTTAGAAACCACGTCCTAATCGCAGATAAATAGAAGTGTGTTAGAATAATTGATTTGTTAAGTTGTTAAATCTACATAAATAATCTAAAAATATTTAAACTTGGATTAATAAATAAAATAATAAATAAAAGTGTGATAGAATAATTGAATTTCTCTGACTCACATGCCTAAAGACATTTTGTCATGTGCTTTCTACTGTGATGAGCATTTTCTCGTGCAAATTGAGTTTTCTTAGCTCAAATGTACACATTTTGTCTTTTGTCTCTCGTGATGATAGATTTTTTCTCACACAAATCATATTTTCTTAACTCACATGTCTTAGACATATTTTACTTTTCACCTCCTACCCTGATATTTAGTTCATTATCTTATTATATTATGTTAGTCTTCTCTAAATCATCGAATTTGTTTGTCCGATTTAGTCATCATATTTTTAATTTATTATATCATCAGGATCGTTCATCCGATCAGTTTTTTGTTGGATGTAGATATTTAATCAAGTTGGTATACTCTTTTTAAAGTAATAAACTTTTTTTTCTCAATATTATATATATATATATATAATTCAAGACATAATCATCTTGACTCTGAGTTATAAATATCTTAGGAATAGAACTTCTTTAATTTATAATATATCATGTCGATAGTAGTATCACTCTTGTTTTTTCAAGACGATAGGTTCCATCACGAACGATCACAATAAAATGATATTCTTCCTATCAGTGAAAACTTATGAATACTTTAACCTACTGTTAGATATATATGTTTAAGTGTTTTTTTGAGCTGCGATGTTGAGAATTAAACACAAATTAATCGATCAGTTTTCAAAAACATGGATTTGAAACCACATCCTAATAGAACACAGTTACAAGTGTGATAGGATAACTGATTTGTTAAATTGTTAAATCCAAATTAATAATCTAAAGTATTTTAATTTAAATTAATAATAATACACACATCATATCCTTATACATCAATATTAATCTATGTAGGTTTTCAATACTGAACTAAATCGGAATTTTAATCTCTCGTTCAATCCACCTACCCTTTCCTCCCCGCTGCCTGAGCTCAACAAGTTTCCCAGCTCAGCAGAAAGCAGCAGCGTCGGAAACAAAAATAGCAGAAACACATGCACTGCTGTTGATATTAACTCAACAGCAGAGCAGCTGAAGAGAGGGATGACTCGAAGAGCAACAGCGCTGGTCATGTCGAGACCACCGACGCTAGATTTCACGGTGGTCGGTATTGATGGAAGTGTAAGGGGAGGGAACACTAGTGGTGCGTGGGGGCCTGAAAGGGCCACAAGTGAATTCTTGTTGTAAACTGCATTAGTGCACCTCTTTTAGTATATGAAGAAGCCAGTGATCCTTTCAAACCCTCGTAAGTTGAGAAGCACTTTGTAAGGGCAGAACACCTAAAAGTACTATGCTTCTACTCGTAAAGATAACTCAGAGTATGATCCTTTAGATGTATGCTTTTACTTTTATCTTTATCCCAAAGATGAATTTGGTGCAAGCTTTCTCTAAGTTTTAAGTATTATGTTTGATCAATTATATTAAACATTTGTCAGCCTAACATCTAATATCCTACTAATTACAACCAATGCACATCCATTGATCCTCGAGCTTAATGATGCATCTGTATGCAGAGTTAGATGATGAAGAAGGGCTCCAACTCATAATGGATCCTTCAAAGAGATCTGTAATTACAAGCACCTAAGAAAAAATTAAAGACAATCTGCAATCGACTTCTTTGTTCTGTTCTCTGTTCTTAGTTACAAACTTCGTAATTAACATAAACACCGAAACCCCCTTTCAACTTATGTACTCTGTACAAGAATTATGTAAACACCTTACTGGCTTCTTGTAGGCCATTCATTACCACTAGGCCCCATTTAGTACCAGAAAAGGAACCTGCAATCTACAAAGAACATCTTTTCTCAGGAAGTTATCATGAACGGCCACTCACTGGCCTGCATTGATGCCAAATATCCGTACTTTGTGCATGTTAGGCAATTTGGCAATGACCAGCACGATCACTGCAACTGTATTCAGGAAACGCATCGGATCTGGATCAGTGGTGAAGTAGCAACATAACATTACAAAATTGTTACTTTGGTACGAAAGCACTAAGTAACCCTTCAAAATCGCCTTTCAAATTCACCTGTGTTCTATTTGCAAAAACCAAAATGTTCCATATCTATCATGCACAAGCAGCTTAATCGGAAGCCTAGACTCATCCACCACACACACCCTAGATCGACAAAGATCACCTTTTTTGACCTTACGCGCACAAAATAGAAGGAAAAAAAAAATGCAATAAAGTCACTAATCATTGACTTAGCAGTATAAAAATACATCAAATCCAATCAGCTGAAATTTTTGGTACGTAATTAGTTAGTTATAGACGAGCAGTACAACATTCTGTGATTACCAACTAAGTTGAAGCTCATTGAGAACTCAGGACCCTTGAGCTTAAGCTCCGAAGTAGCAACATAACATTACAAAATTGTTACTTTGGTACGAAAGCACTAAGTAACCCTTCAAAATCGCCTTTCAAATTCACCTGTGTTCTATTTGCAAAGATAAATCTTATATCCATGATAAACACCAAAGATCTGAAATCCAAATTGATCGCACACAACAATAATTAATTACAAGTATATCTTGTAGGAAGCACCTTTGGATGATATATATCATTAACAGCAATACATTTTCTTGCCATTTCTCCTTTCTCTAAAGTTTTATAAGGATCAAGTTTTAAATCTTGCTCTGAAATTTTATTCAACGATCGGTTGGACCAATATAGTACTGGCATAATGACCTGTACCACCTGATACAATCGAAAATAAGTGAAAAATTAAATGACTGGTACAACCATGGTCCGGCTCTGATTCTTGTTAGGACCAGTGATAACCAGTATGTATGCATCGGTCCAACCGGTATTTGAAACTTTGATATGAATCTACCAAGAAGTTACCTACTTCTCTTTCAGTTGAACTTTAAGAGGCCAAGAAAGATCAGATTTTGTTGCGTGCTTTGTTAACTCATTTAAGAATAATGCAATCAGCTTCGATTACTCTAGCTTTCTGTAGGTCATTATGAGTGCCATAAAGTACTCGTGAACACTCATTTCACATACGTGCTATCAAATGAGAGCAAGATTGATATAAGAATACTTACAGAACAACAGGGACAACAGTCAAGAACTTCCGATTACGTGTAAGCTGTTTGCCATTGTCTATCTGCTCCCACCAAGTCAAGCTATTGTAGATTCCCTGGTCATCAGAGAATGGTGTTCCCTTCTTCCAATGGAAAAAGTGGTAGGTTATCTGAAATATGAAATCATCAAAATATATAAAAGATTCAAAATATCAAAAAATGATCAAACCATTGAACCATATGATGGCTAGATTTTGTATGAAACAGAGGACAAAGAATTATTGAGATGAACTGAAATATGAGATTAAATGATACTTTGTCTTGCATTTCTCATGACAAAAAACTGCAGTTCTGCAAATGAATTGTATGCGCTGCTGAGTGAAACTCCAAGGGAAAAAAAAAATGCAATAAAGTCACTAATCATTGACTTAGCAGTATAAAAATACATCAAATCCAATCAGCTGAAATTTTTGGTACGTAATTAGTTAGTTATAGACGAGCAGTACAACATTCTGTGATTACCAACTAAGTTGAAGCTCATTGAGAACTCAGGACCCTTGAGCTTAAGCTCCGAAGTAGCAACATAACATTACAAAATTGTTACTTTGGTACGAAAGCACTAAGTAACCCTTCAAAATCGCCTTTCAAATTCACCTGTGTTCTATTTGCAAAAACCAAAATGTTCCATATCTATCATGCACAAGCAGCTTAATCGGAAGCCTAGACTCATCCACCACACACACCCTAGATCGACAAAGATCACCTTTTTTGACCTTACGCGCACAAAATAGAAGGAAAAAAAATAATCAAAACTGATATTATTATTCACAAGCTTCTTTTGAGCTTCTTGTTACCCTCCTTATACTCCCAAGGTCGTAAGCATAAAAAACGCATGATCTCGATTATATCCTATCCAGAACATGTAAGCCTTCCTTCTTCTTTTTTCCCCAACTTTTCCGAACCTAATAAAAGGAAATCACAAAACCTAAATTTTTTTACCTCGGGAAAACTGCGTGGTTTGGGGATCACAATCTAACCAAAGATGAAGGACCAAAATAGCTGTTTCTCGTCACAATTACGACAAGAACAGCTCCATAAAAAATCCCTGACTTCCCAAAATGATTAACCCAAAAAGAGACTATCAAACCCAAGTGCTCAAAAATCAAAATTTTCTGTCATGCAACGATGGCCGACGGAGAACAAGAGAGAGAGAGAGAGAGAGAGAGAGAGAGAGAGAGAGAGAGAGAGAGAGAGAGAGAGAGAGAGAGAGAGAGCATACAGCAAAGTGGACGAGATTGACGATGGTCCAGGCCGTGCCCGGGTTGCAGCCGAAGATGGAGAGGAAGATAAGCCAGGAGAAGAAAAGGATGAGGATGTAGGTGGTCCAAACCCCAGGGTACATGAACCACTCCGTGTTCTTGTTCATGTCCACCGGCGGCACCGCCTGCACGTAGAGTTTCGCCATCCACGACGCTGTATTCCTCCCTCGCCCTCTTTCCGATCTCTCAGGTTCGGGGGATTCCTTTCCAGCGAGTGAAGAGAGGGGATTGGATTGAAACCACGACAACGGATGGATTCGATAGAAGAACGTACCAGAGAAGGCAGGAAAAGGGCAAACCAACTGTAACAACATAAATAGAGAAAAGATAGGAGGATGTGAGAGAACGAGCGACGGATGGACCGATTCCGGTCAAAGTTCTCGATACGCCTGTCTCAACGAAGCCAGGGAACACGATCCTTCGTCCAAACATGGACGAGCGGACCTCACACGTCTACATTTCCTACGCGGGCCCCGTTTTAGAGAATTGCGTTCCCTGTCTCGGGCGACCCTCCGTGGGAGGACGGACATTGCCGCACGTGGAAACGTCGACAACTCGCTCGAACATCGTCCGGTCGGAGCAACAACTCAGCTCTAACAATTCGAGTTGGTTGTAAGACCTGAAATAGGTAGGCGTTGAAACATCGGATTTAACTAAAATTTTAATAAAATAAATAATAAATTAACAATAAGAGTCTAAGACTTTATAATTAATTAATTACAACTTATACAATTTACCTTGCAAAATATAATTGAACCTCTTAATAAATAAATATGAACCTTATAACCACTCATTAGATGATTGTAACATTAATCAACCCATAAACATATGAAACTCTTAAAACAAATCTTGATCGGTAAAGATGAGGTAGGATTCACATCTTTCTTAGGATCTTAAAGATCTTAACAAGTGAGCGAGTCCTCATAGATCATAACTGTAAAAAGAAATTCGAATGAAAGATTTAATTTTAACATCTCCCGATTCCATGTCGAAGCTCTTTTGCATCTCATGTCCTCTCATGCTTTTGCTCTTTTATCTCCTAATAAAATACAACAAAACACTATAATATGCCCTCTTGTAATGATTGTCATTAATCGATGGTTTCTTTTTTAAATATATTTTTGTTTCGTTAGTAATTATACATACATATATATATATACATATATATTATTCTTCCATTGAAACTATTAATTGTATTTTTTAAATTCATTTATCGAGATTAAAAGAAATTCATAAATCAATGCATTAACTAAGAAAATTATATATTTATTAACCATCTTAGTGTCAGATTTAGATAATTTTTAAGTATGATTATTATATCAATTGTGTAATCCATTACTGTTACGAGAATATATTGTTTAGGTTCGAGTTAGTTTCACGTGATTCAGATTCAAACTCGTATGTATAGGTTATCTGATATATCTAAAAAGTGAAAACATCAAAACTCTAAGAAGATTGTTCGAAATGTCAATTGTATAAAAATCAAAATCAAAAGAGGTTTCGATCCCTTCAACATTTAAATTAGTAATCCGAAGTAGATGAATGTCATAGTCAATGATAAAAGTGATCCTTTGACTATATTAAAAATAAGTTTTTATACTTGTTAGTAGTCGAAGTGTAATATATTTTATGAAATATTATTTGAGAGATAACTTTTAATCATCTTTAACAATTTTGATTTGATTACTTTTTTTTCATATAGATAACAAGGGTCCTAATAGCTCCTGAATCCCTATTTAGGATTAATGTTCATGTGTGAGATATTATGTTTGTCTCTTTCTTGTAGCTTGGTTGTCATGCAAATGATAGATGATTGATTGATAATATTTTTTTTATCATTTGTTTTTACTCGAAATATATAGCTTCTTAACGGAAGTCTTAAAGCATGATATTTGACCCATATGATACATTAGTCTTATATTTTATTGATCACTTCTTTAAGAACAGGTAACTCATCTAACATACCCAGAACGCAACAAAAAAAAAGAAACAGGTAACTCATCCTGCTCACCGCAATAATAGTGAGATATGCTTATACTTTGGCATCAGTGATATAGAATCTGATTATATAGAATGTCATCTCAGTGCTGTAAATAATTAAACCAAAACAGTTCTAGATATAAAAAGGTAAATTAAACCAAACAAAATTATTAAGTTTATTAGACTCTGGAACTAAATAAAAAATAGTAATCGATCGTTCCGGACCAATGATGCCAATTTTTTTATTTTAGAGTTGAAAATGAAACTCTGTACAGTTTTATCTATAGCATAAAAGTTTTCTTTGAATAGATATTACTATACTTGTTTGTATTGTCGATCAAATTTCAATTATCATTCCAACCCACTTACTAATTAATAAACTCAAAACGGAATTATTGCTCACTAATACTGCTTAAAAAAATCTTGACGCTAATGGACAAAGTCAAAGTTATCAAGTAAATAATTTTATGTTATTTAATAATCAATCTTTCGTAGGCTATTGAGTGTCGAGAAATGATCATCTGTTTTCCATGTCATAAGAGGAATATTTTATGTGTCATTGCTCAATCAAATCCTTGACCAAGATTATTTAGATTGAGAAATAAAGAGTTTTCTAGGAGAAGTCGATTAGAGCGAAACTCGGATAGAAACCGTATGGGCCTGACAGTACTATGCTTAATATACAATCTTTGAGGCATTAAATAAATGAGAGATTATATGTATATGATAACTGAGGACAGATATGTCCAAATGAGCAGATTCTCTTGTATCATCCAAGGATTGCAGTGTAGTGGCCTAGCACATCTATAGACGATGAGTCAAGTGAATTATTATGGATATAATAATTCATTGAGCCAGAAAGAGTTCTGACAAGAATAACTCACGACTAGCTCGATATTAGATCTAGATGGTCACATACATATGATAAATGTTGTAACGAGTAGAGGTTCGGATATGTGATATCCATTGGAGCCTCCATCTTATTGGATATCTAATAAGCCCATGAATTATTATATCCTATGAATAAGATCCAATAAGACTTAATAAGATATTATTGGGTAGAGATCCACTAATCTAAGAGGCTTGGGTGGTTGGATGAAGATCCAATACCCAATATGGTAGGATCTATTAGGGTTAAGTTGATATGAAGCATCTATAAATAGGAGGGAATCAAAGGGCCATAATTAGACCTTTTTTACTGTCATTTTTTATTCTCCTCTCTCCTTCTCATCCTTAGTCAACAGGCCTTTGTCATGTGGATCACCACTAGAGAGGAGGACTGTTGACCTCCTTCATCCTCTCTAACAAATCTGTATGATTTTAGGAATATTCGATCTCTTTAAGTAAAACCCATCTCTCACGTGTGTTTTAATTTTATAATTTTTGTGTATCAATCTTCACACGACGATGAAACCTTTTTTGAAAATCTGTAATTTTTCTTTTTATTTTTCTACTGTGCATGTAATGTCACTACTATATTTTTCTATACAATTATTGATAACATTTCTATCAATAAATAAAAGAGGTAAGAGGACCTAAGCCTCATTATTAAAGTTTATATTATGAGGGATGTATAAACATCTACTATGCCTTAAATCTCATCCGTGAATCGAACAATGAAGTCTACAAGTGTTTCTTCTTCCTCCTCCCTAAGTTCAAGGAGTGTTGCTACTGAATATTGAGAGTGTATGTTTTCGAGGAGGTGAAGTTCAAACTCCGTCATCAACTAGGTGAAATAGAAAATGAAAAGTGACTTTAGATAAGTGTACTATTCCAAAATCGAGCCTTTTAATATGATCGATAAGGCACACATTAGGATGTTTGAGGTATCATATAATGACATCTAGGCACAGAATACTATATTGTGCTCCATCAGAGCAGTGCTACCATCGAACGCTATTAAGGACGAGAGATGGAAGTTTGCTCAAATTAGTTCCTCTTAGATTTTTTGGATAAATGATGATCGACCCAAGGTGGGGTCGACTAACATCTTTTCTTTTGATTGTTAGAATTTTTATTGTATCTCTTCCAAATATCGATCCATTTACAACAGTTGGATATGTAGGAAATTATTTATTGAGTCCATTGATTAGGTCTGAGATTCAAGCGAATAAGAGTAAGACCTTGAATTCTACGATCGGGGACCAAAGTGCCCCCTTAATCAACAATTTGATAGGGCTTAGGTAATCTTGAGATGTTGGCACCACGTTAGGTGAGGGACTCTTGATGGGTGCCAATGGTGATGGAGCTGAGAACTACGACTAACTTGGTGCCATCGCTTGTTCGACCAAATAAGGCAAAAGCAGAGTGACCAAATAGGAAAAATGCCTATTAACATTTGTATATGTTGATTCAGGTTTAAAAACATCTCGGTGGTGATGAGAAAGTGACCCAAGGTTGTGTATGAGAGTGAAAGATCTCAGTCATTGAATATGTGCCAGTATCGCATTGGAGTTTGCATTGAGGTGCATGTACTAATATGCAAAAAGGGTGACTGATGCTCTTATCGGGCAAAAGTGTTGTGGGCTGAGGGCAAATCTTCATTTGAGTGTTCATTAAGAAGATCGATGAGTGAGAGTTCCTATAACATTAGACTATTTTTTTAGTACTAAAAATATTATAAAAAAATCTCGTTATGTTTGAGTCAACCCGACATTGTTTAAACCCATGTGTGTAGGGTTATTCGAGGTGCTTCGAAAGCAAAAATACTAAACTCTTGAGGAGGTTGTTTGAGATATCACATATACGAAGATCAAGGTCGAGAGAGGTTTCTCAAGCTGACCCCTTCAACGCTTAAATTAGTTACCTTGAGTAGATGAGTACAATAACCAATGGTAAAAATATGATTCGTTAACTGTGTTAAAAATGAGTTTTTATGTCTCATAAAGAATAAGCAATATATCATGTGAAATATTTTTTAGAGGATAATTTTTAATCATATTTAACAATCATGATTTGATATCTTTTCCACGTAGATGACAAGGACGGGCACAATCTATAATTGTCTATCTTGAATCGATGTCCACATGAGATCAAACCAATGGGGGATAATTTTTGTCTCTTCTTATAATCTAGACACCAAAAAAAGAGGACACATGTCGGATGATGGTTGGTTGATAATATTTTTCATGTTAGTTACTATATTAAATAATTTATAATATTTTATTTAAAAATTTTATAATTTTTTATTTAATTCTTTCGAATTAGAAAAATTATCTCTTGTGATGAAATGCAGACTCATTTGTTAAACATTTATAACAATAATAAAAAGGAAAATAAGAATAAAATCCTAACAAATAATTGCGAAACCCGTCTTAGTTTATCCTCGGTCCGGATCGGACCGCCTGGGCCCAATAAATCCATCCGTGTAGTGACCCACGGCCAGACTGCTTGCATCTCCGAAGGAGAGATGACGCTTTAGGAATCACGCCACCGTCCGATGGGGAGATGACACCGGGATCACCCATCACACTAGTCAATCCAACGGCTCGGGAAACCTCACCTACGTGATTCACACAAGCAGAGGTGTTTGGGAACGCTCACATAAACAAATTGGTAAGAGTCAAAATTATACTAACTGGTCATCCGTCAAGGTGGTAGATTTCAATTACGCAATGACATTTAAATCACAGAATCATTGAGATCTTTGACTTGGCTACTTAGGATGGTCCCGACGTCACCCTAAGCCATATCCATCTGCCCATAATCCATGCACTAGCTTGTCTGCCGGCTGCCCAACTTCCACGCAATAGAGTCCCGAAGCTACCACCGTCCATCTACTGTTCCATTCCGACACTCACGTCCAGTCTTACCATATCTTCTTCTCTTTGGATCAAAATCCAGAGAAGCGTCCAGAGAAAGGGACTCATCGTGTTGGACATGACGTGGTCGCTACGGCAGTGCACATCATCAGATAATGATCTCCAAATTTGCGTAAAAAAAACCCCTTACCTTGAAACAAAGACTGTTCATTTGCACCTGAAACCACGCCATCTTTTATCAGACACAGGCTCTTTGTGATCGATGAAGAGATAGTATCTTATTTCGTTCATCTAAGTTTACGGAAGAGACATGTGAGTGTTCGAGGAGATGATCTCACAAGGAACTTGCAGTTCTAGAATTCCATTCCAAGCATCATATAAGATACTTTGTGCATGCTTGGGTACTTTGCCTGGGGAAAATGGCTAATGAAAGCCCTTCTTTACAGCAAATTTTGACTTGGCAGTAGGTGTCATGCATGGTTTTACATGAGGTTAATTGTCGACACCAACTTCATCAGATGTATTCATGCAGACTTTACGTTACGTGTATAATAGACGCCAGTATCACAGATAGATAGCATATTTTAAGCAAAAGAGATATTTTCTTTGATTTGCAAGATTTGGTGGCATTGCAAATGAAGGTATGCTAATCCATGCTTCACCCTGAGTACATTGCAGAAAACTTCTTTGAGGCACACTTGAGTTCTTGCACTATGTGGAGCTTTCTTGAGAGAAACTGTAATAATATAGATTGATGCTCTTACTTAAATATATGAATACTTCTACCGAGTCGTTGCTTTGAAGATCTACTCATCTTTTAGGAAGAAAAGGAGATCACGTCTTACGGCATGAGATAGTTGTGGGTCATACAAAATCTCTGAAGTGCAAGTGGAATTCGTGCTGAACACAGATGATGCAGGTTTTATACTATTTACTTCCACCAAACACAGTAAACTTGAGGAGCTACATGAGCTGATCATTTCCAACCCTTGGCGGCTTATGGATTATCATGTCATATTGCAATACGATTACTTATGACAGCAACAGAAGAAGAAAAACATGCAATCTTATCCGCTCTTTTGCTTATACGTCGTTGTAGAACACAGGTAATCAAAATCTCTGCTGTAGTCATAACTCTGTAGTTTATTCTGGTCGGCTTACGAAAATATGTTTGTAGCTTAATTTAAGGCTTTTATTTCCATGTAGAGAAAATAATGGCAGAGTCGAGATCTTCTAAGACTTTAGATACAAGTCTCTGCAGGTAAACAAACTATAGTTCATTAATGAGGCAGTACGACCAGCTCATGGAGCATGCAACACTCTGCAGTGAACTCACATGGGGTTATCTATTTTCTTTGCTGTGGTGTCATCCACAACCAGCAACACCCTGCCTCTCTTTTCACCAGCTCTCTTTCTGCAAAAGAAACTGAGTGATAACACAAGGAGAGCAGCACTTTCTGAGGCCATTGACCTTGCCGTGAACGGCCATGATGAAGGGGGGAGGGGGGGACACTTCCTGAAGCTTGAGGAGACAAAATTATAGGGCTTGATGCTCAGAATAATGGGGACACCTTTGTGCTTGCAGCAACAAGTGGTGGACCCCCCAAGCTTTGCCCACCCACAAGTTGATCATGGTGGTGTTAGGGTTTTCCCCAGACCACCACATCCATGGCATAAGTAGGAAGCAAAAGAAAACTCATGAGGAAACCCTAGCAATATTATTCCTGTGGCAGGCTCTCTCAATCATAGGTGAACAAGTATGATTGGATTAGCAACAACAAAATAATCACTTGAGTGGAGCCCTTGAGATGTCTAAATAATGTGCTGCTGTTGGAGTGCCAAGTGAGATAGAGGGAGGGGGCAACTCCACCTTGGTTGCAGAGATCCTTACTGCTCGAAGGACTTCTTTTTCCTCCTGTTGTTAGGATTTTTTCCTAGGCTACAGTTCTAGTCAAGATTCCTATATTGTGTGGGGCTTATCATATTAAAGGGAGAGGTCATATCTCTTGGTCTGTGAGGGAACCGGTGAGTGGCACTGTCCTAGGCAGACATTATGCCTTATGATGCATGATCCCTACACTTTTATGACTGTGGACCTTGGATTCCATAGCCTCATAGCTTTAGGTTGTGCCCCATAGATAGAGAGATAGATTGTTACATACATACTCATCTTTGTAGAGAGAGAGAGAGAGAGAGAGAGAGAGAAGATCTCGACAGTTTAAGGCAGTGGTCTATGGAGGTCCCAAGAGGAATAATACCGTTCACAGTCACAGAACAAAACACTCAAAGATAGTGGAGCAAGGAGTACTGAGCTGTTACCGCTTAATCTATCATCTTCTTCTGTGGGAGGACAATCCTAACTCACTGCTCCATGGAAGACCTTTATCTTGTTCTTTCTTAAAAGTATAAGAGTTGGGGAGTTTTAGATTTCTTTCTACCTGAAAGGTAGTGAAGTCCATAAAAGAAATCTGCACAAAGAATACCGAGAGCCCTTTTTTGCTTCACTCTACTCTTGTAGGGGTTCCAACTTGGTCGGGCTTCATTATCAACCTAAATAGTACCCTAAGGACATTAAGAACTCAGCTTTCAGCAATTAAATTCCAAATGACTGCTTTTTTCCTTTAATGTAAACTGTGCCACAGAATTCTATGATCAGATCATGTCCTCTCCGAAGGGTTTTGATGGAGCCCCGAAACTGGTAGTATGTCCCAACTTAATAATGGAGAAGATGACACATTTACCTCCTATCTCTTAATTATCATTAATTAATCAAATAAATTAATAATAATAAAATAGTAAAAATAATAAATAAAATAAAACAAATATTGCCCCCTCTCTCCCTCTCCCTCTCCCCGGTAAGAGTGAGTGCACGCAAGAGAAATCCCCTCGCCAAAACATCGCCGATCTTTTCCCGTCTCTTTCCATTATAACTCTCCCGACCGCAACTGGAAAACCGGTGTCTTGTCCGGGCCCGGTTCACCCCGAGAGCTACTTGAACCGCTCCTCCGTCCCTGCCTCCCTCCCTCCCGCAAAGGAAGAGGGAGAGAGAGTAAGGCGAGTGCTTTAGGGTTTCTTTTCTGCTGCCTGTCCCTTCTAGCAGTCTTTCTCTTGTGAGCTCGGACCGACGAGTTGGTCTCCGGTGCGGCGCCGGCGTTGCCGGATTTGAGGTAGCCGCTCGCGGGGCTGTGGTGGTCGGGGAGTGCTCTGGTCTGGAGCGTCGACTTCCGAGATTCGGGGTAACGACCGGCTGTGATATCTTAGTTTGTTTGCATTCGGTTGCAAGATTTGGAATCCTTTCGGATTTGTTTTTGCTGTGTCTGATGTGAGCTTTCGAGGATCTTTTTGGGGTGGAGGTTTAATTGAGGCTTGTCTCTGCTCTCTTGTGTTTTCTACCTAATCCCAGACTCATGGAATATGACATGAATGGGGATGAGTTCTCCAGTTAAAACCAATCCTTTTCTTGTTTTTGGCATATTAGGCATTGTTCAACATTCGTCCTCATTGACATGTTTTTGTTTGTCGATACATATATTTTGGTAGAGTGTTCGATGATTGAAAGAGAATATTCTTTATTTGATGGCGAATTTGACGGTATCGTCTTTGGCTTGCTTTTGACGGATGGCTTTCCTCTTTATACTACAGTAGCAAAAAATTAGCTTTGCTCTTTCTTTTCCCCCTCCTGGTAAAAGTTGCCTCTTTTTGCCAAAGCAACGTAAAGGAAAACGGATTGTGGTTCTTCTAGGTGCCATAAGTTCTTGATCTGCTCAAAACAATCTTCTTGCGACAGAACCACCACTAGTGTTCCTTGAAAACGTTCAGATCTAGCTGTCACTGTGCGTTTGTGATGAATTAACTTGCAGAAAAACTGATAAGATCTTAGAAACACATGCTCGCTGAAGGGTATTAGCAGCTGTATTCTGTGGTGGTTTACCTGCATTACACTTTTTTTTTCTCAGTTTCTTGTTGCAGTTGGGTATCAACAATACAAAATCTGTTCATTTTTCCTGATCACTGCTTCACCCGAAGTGCTTGATCAGTACACTGTATCGACAATTGGGTTTTTTCTCTTACTAGATTTTCAGGACTAATATGATCTACTTCCTCTTCCAACAAAATTTGAACATCTAAATATTCTTCCTATACAGCTTGGTTATTGTCCACCTGGATTTACTATTTTTTTTTATGGATATGTATTTTTGTGAGTAAGTTTGTGTTCAGCTTTTGTGAAAGTCACTAATGATTTCTGGTGATCTATGTCTAATAGTTGCAGAAATAGTTGTTGTTTCAGACTGCCAACATCTTTTTCTGTTTCTTGTGGCGCAGAATAATTGGAGGAGACATTACAAGTGAAAATAAAATGGACTTGTCACTATTCTCATAGTTGAGATTTAGTTTCAGCCATCTCCTCTGTCCAACTGAAATTGTCCCAGGTAGAGCTGGATACCTCTTCGTTAAGTTGCACAGATGTTTTAGCATGCTTATATCCTTAAAAAAGGATGTAAGATTTCTTTGATATTTCTCTTTTGTTAGCACATAATAGATTAGAGAGTGAAAGTTGGAAGGTTTGAACAATTTTCTACAAGCATAATAATACATATGCAGAGCAACCTACATACTTGCAAGTCAGATACGTATACAAATTAAACTTCACATTGTGTTGAATAACTTTTCCTTTGTTTATCTATCTTTCTCATCATTGTAATCTTTTTTCCAAGCCTTAAGACATGCTATGTAGAAGAAAAATGTTTGTGTTGCATCTTCTATGCTTGTGCTGAATATTTCTCCATCCAAAGTTTATGACTAGTTTCTTTTGTCAGTTTCTATTTGCATTAATCCGATTGTCTTCATGCTTAGTACAAATCTACTATTTTTTTTAATTTTTACATTAAACGATTAAGGCTTTTTGCTGAACTTTATTGAAATTGCATCATAACTTTTTTTCTTCCCCTCCTGTTTAGTATTTACTCCGACCATGTTTTTGATGCAACATCAAGCTTAAACTTTTTGTAGTTCATCCAAGGTGCGGGAATTCTGCAGACAGATGGTTAAGCAAGTGTCATATTTTGCCTGGTCTCTTTCTTTCGACACTTGCAGATGCAATTTGAATGCCTAGTTGCTCAACCTCAATTTTTATTGCACTGCATTAGGTGTATGGAACTTGTGGATGGTTCAAAAGATCAAATATGAACTCTAAAACAAGTCATAATAAAAGAAAATAGAGGAGAAACTGTTTACAACTGTATTTCAAATAGAGTCTTCATCCACAGATGCAATGTTTAGCATATGGTTGAAAACCTGCATATATTTGAAATTTAGTTGGTTTAGCATACGGTTGAAAACCTTCATGGAATAAGCAGCCTTTTCTTTATTTTGTTGGAAGAAAGTAGAGGACTCAAAAAGAAGAGAGACAGAGCCGTTGTCCTCCATGTAAAAGAAGACGGCACTTGGTTTTTCCTCCGAGAATTTATTCTTTCAATATTAGCAAGTTATCTCAACAATGTGGGTAGTACATGTCTGTCACATTAAATTAACATCACTAGTGGATTGAAACTGCATCATCAGAGTTACTACAGTATATCCAAAATTTTCATATACTGTAGCATGTTGTAGAAACTTGATTAATTATCATTATCTCTGATACAGATCATGATTTGATATGGTTTAGGCCTAACATATTCCTGATATTTGGAGTTCTAATCAAGTCAAGTGCTCATATCGGATAATGGAGAGTGTGACAGAACAGTTCCAATATGTAGATAGTCATGAAGCAATTGAGTTTTGCGATCAGCATGGAGCATTTGGTTTTACAAGTTCTTCTGGAGATGCTTATTCTTGTTATCAGAACACCAACTCATTCCATGAAGCCTATGGAGAACAGTTGAGTTACCCAAGTACTTTAGGAGGGCAAGCTCTGGCGCCCAATACTTTGGGATCTTATCATGAACTCAATTCTCATAAAAGCAGCATGATTGCTCATGTAGTAGAAACCCCATTAACTTGTTCTACTGTTGATTCTAGAGACTTGTACAACTCATTCCAGAATACATCCTTCATGAGTAGAAATTCCGCACTTCACCTCACACAACAACATAATGCAGCCATTGTCCAAGCTCAAGTTCAGATGTCACCTACTACCAAACTGCTATCAGTTTCTCATTGTCCAGTAAATTCAGGTGCAATGTACTTGAAGACAAATAGTTGCTCTAACACCAATGTCAAGCAAGGGCTGTCATCTGGTATGAGAATCACTTTTACTAAAATTCAACTCTTCCTTTTTTGCTGTATGAATAAACTGTATGAATCTTGTGCAGATTCTCCATCATCTAGAAAATTTGTATTAAATGATTTCATGCAAAGACCAAGATCTTCCGAGATTGTCAAAACTTACATTTATGGTGCAGAGAAGTTACCTTCGCCGCTGGGTGATCTATCTGGTGGCAAACCTTCTGGCCTTTTGTCCTCTTTTGCTTCAGAACACATAGATGATTTTGCCACTAATCATCCAGATTTGAGTCCTGAAAGTTCTTTGTTGTTTCGTTCCAAAGGTGTCCCAGTGACTCGCCAATGTGATCAACAATCCGAGCATGTTATTGATAATACAACTGCACAAAACAATGAGAGGGGTGTCAGGTCTAAATCATCTGCAGCTAGTTGCAACATGATTACCTGGTCATCTGGTAAGCAAGTTGAGAACTCCATCTCAGCTGCAGTTAATTCACTGGTGTTAGAAAATGATAGACAGGACAACTCTTCAATATCACCTATGCAACTACTTTCTGACAATAACTTGTTTGATGGCATAGAGTTCGATATGAGGCAAAACAACTTTGGGCATGACTTGTGGGATGACGTTACAATGCCAGTTGGCCGTAACAATTGTTCGAATCGTAGTGCTGGTACTTCAAATTGCATCTCAATGATGGAGATGGCCTCAATTTCTGGTACCGATAAGGGGCTCTTCTCAGAGTCTGGTTTTCAACAATTACTTGATGCTATAAATGGTGATCATGTTCATAAAGCTCCTGCTCACAGTTCTGGTGCAAAATATGTTCATCCAATTTCTGGTTCTGACTTGGAGAATCAATGTTCTACTAGTTTGTGTGGTCCTTCAGTGAACAGATATCAGGTTCCATCGGTAGTTCTTCCTCCCATAAATGGTACATCTGGTTTGTTGTTGCCATACTGTAATTCTGAGGTTATTCATGGATCTCCAAAACATGAAGTGTCAAACTCCAACATCTGTTCATGGATTGATGATAGCTGCAGTATGAACACTGAGGGTTCCGTTCTGGATCAGACCAAGAAGCCTGAAGAAGCTGCAAAAGTTGTTAAGAAAAGAGCAAGACCTGGTGAAAGTACACGGCCGAGACCAAAAGATCGACAACAGATACAAGATCGTCTGAAAGAATTAAGGGAGATTGTGCCTAATGGTGCAAAGGTACACTCAGAATTTGTTCTGTAATTTACTCGATTGGCTGCTATATTTGATCTGCTTTTTTGTATATACCTTTCTTCGACTTGACAGTGTAGCATCGATGCTTTATTGGACAAAACAATCAAACATATGCTCTTTTTGCAAAGTGTGACTAAATATGCAGACAAACTTAAGCAAGCTGATGAACCCAAGGTACAAAATCTGGTAGCTATATTCTTAATATAGATATTCTCATTCCAAGCAATATTGATACAAATATTCTCTTTTTTTTTCACTCCCTAATTATCTCATTATGTGAATGTTGTAGATAATCGGTGAGGAGAGTGGTGTTGTCTTAAAAGACAATTCTGGTGGTGTTGGTGGTGGTGCAACCTGGGCATACGAAGTTGCAGGGCAAACAATGGTCTGTCCAATAATAGTTGAGGATCTCACACCCCCTGGCCAGATGCTAGTCGAGGTAACATAACATCCTATCTAATTTTTTTCAGACCTACTTCTAAGCATCTAAAAACTGGACATATCGTTTACTGCAGATGCTGTGCGAAGACCGTGGACTGTTTCTTGAGATAGCAGATATCATACGTGGATTCGGCTTGATAATCTTGAAGGGAGTAATGGAAATTCGTGAGCGTAAAATTTGGGCAAGATTCTTGGTCGAGGTGGGTTTTATTTGAATTACAAAAGTTCGACATGCTATATATATCCCATGTTCACCAGTTAAACCTGTGCTTTTATTCCACTGTAGGCAAACAGGGAGGTGACCAGAATGGATATATTTTTGTCGCTCATCCAGCTATTACAACAAAACAGCTGCTTGCGATCCGGTGATCTAGCAAATAAGATTATCGATAAAGGACCACCACTGTTCTCTGGTTACCATCAATCTCCTATTGTCAGTTCCAGCTAGTGTATCTGAGAGACTGCAAAGAAAGATCTACCACATGTCTAAAGTATATGGTTATCCTGGAGGCAGGCAGGCAGGTATCGACACCATGGAAGATTGCAAGGGTTTGCAGCAACACAAGTGCATCAATGAAATGTGGATCCAGCTATGGTATGATGTGCCCACAGGATCATGGGTCTGATGTAGGAATTGAGATATTAGTTGCTATTAACCATGTAAAGTTGTGAACACTCTGACCTTCAGTTATTAATCTAACCTGTTTAGACGATAGAAGCTGGTGTTGAACATCTGATATTTTGCTGAATTTTGATGCTTTGCATGGGCTTATCCCTTTGTTCCTTGAGAAAACTAAGCTGTGATTTAAGATCTGTAATCATAGATCAATTCAACTCTCGGCACACTGCTGTTTGGTGAGCAACAGCTACCCAAGAAAAAGAACAAAAATATGAGAGCAAGCACAACTCGCGGTAAAGTTAACGGGCGCTCAATTGGTGGGCCAGGCGGCCGCCGGATTCAAATCGGGTCGAGCGAGCCCGATCACTGAATCTGGGCCTAACCTGGTTCACTGGATGTGGTTCGATCGAACCAGATCAACTAATCTAACCCCCTTCCCCGCTCACGCACGCGACGAGACGACCCCTGGAAACCTAATCGGCGAACGGCGACTCTTCCTTTCTTCCTCTGCATCGCCGCGGCGGCAGCAGCAGCAGCGTCTTCCTCTCCATTGACGAACGGCGTCGGTGTCTTCCTCCAGGGTATCTCTCTCTCTCTCTCTCTCTCTCTCTCTCTCTCTCTCTCTTCCTCCTCCTTTGTCGTCGCCCACTCTGCCGCAGCACTCTTCCCATCCCCCCCGCCGTCAGCGTCCCCTTTTCTTCGCCTCGTGGCAGCCGTCTTACCCCCTTCCTCCCTTCACCGACAGCCTCCTCCTCCTCTTCCCTGCGCTAGCGGCTTCCTCTGTATCGTCCTTTCAGCCCCGTTGCAACTGCTTCTTTTAGAATATTTTTTATTATTGCTTTTTCATCTTTATCCTTTTTTATCGAAAATATTTCATGAGTTTCTTTTTTCTGTAAACTTATTATTTGGTTTAATTATAAAAAACTATGATCAAATTATCGATCTATATGTTTTATATTATGTTAACATAATTCATTTCTGGAGTCGATATTGATCGACTTTATCAGACCCGGGACCGAACCGTTTACGGCCCATAGAACGCGCTCTGTCTCGGGTGAGGCCGTACATTCCAGAAAGCTCTCGTCGAAGTCGGATGAAGAGCGAGCGGGAAGTGGGGGTGTTGCAATCCTAATTCGTAGCAGCGTGCAGAGTTTTTTCTTTGATCGAAGATGGATGAGGTGGTCATAACAGAATCTAATCCTTCCAGTTCTGGGTCTGATACGAGGATTATATGCCGTGTGTGAGTTCTTCCTCCTTCACTTGAAATTTCATCTTCTTTTTTTGGTGTTGGATTTGATCGGCAAGTCAAGGCCTTTGCTTGATTTCAAATTATTGATTCTTTCGTCTCAATTTTGTTTTCTTTCTGATGAGTAGAGCGGAGAACGGTTGTAAGGAAAGAATTTTTAGTGAGGTGGTTACTGAGGATTTGATGGGCCTGTTTATGGTTTCTTTTATTTTGAATGGTTGCCTATGTTGCTTTAGATTGGAAATTTTATGAATATATGGTCTGTACTCTGCTTGGATTTTATGATTGTAATGTTAATCATTAGTAACAGAGATTTTGAACCATAAAATCGGCCAATTTCTTTTTCCAAGTTATCTCTAGGAGCCTGAAGTTAACATGCTTATCATAGTCGTGGTTGATACCAATGTTTTTTTTTTGCATCATCTTGCAGTTGCCAGAAGCAATTTTCTCAGTATACTTGTCCTCGGTGCAATTCTCGCTACTGCTCTCTTCAATGTTACAAGGTGAGATGACAAAACAGTGTGTAACCCAGTGTGCAATTTATTTCGATGTAAGTCAGTAGTTTTGTTAGGAACTATTTTATGGTACAAGTGTATTGATAATTACTCCGGTAACACGTTACTCTAGTGATAGATTTGAAGGATCCTTCGATTTTTCTGAATCATGTCCATCAAGAATCATGTCCATGTGTGAAGTTGATGTGGGTTGTTTGTTGTGAAATCAAGATGGAATCAAGGAGTTGCTGAAGATGTGCTGATTCCATTATTTCCATCTATATCTCGAAGATGCTTCTCTAAATCAATCTATGCCATTTGCAGTAGTCTCAAACTTGTGTGAGCATTGTCAGATGATCTTGTATCCTACTTTTCTTGCTTGTGCTTTTCCACGCCATCCTCTCCATTTTCTTAATAGTTGTAACTTGGACTAGGGCTTAATGTTTAAACAAGCTTTACGTGTGTGGTAGGTCCAAGCTTCAGACATGCCTCAAAGATAATCTTCAATGCCACCTAAAATTTTTAAGTAGGAACAGCCAACTTTGAGTTCACAACTTTCATTTAACAATCATCTCTTATCATCAATCCTTCATGAAACTACTGTGGTGCTGCTTAGATGCTTAAGCTCCGACACCTTGGCTTAACTGATTTATGTGAATACTATGACTGCTTTTTTCCTTCATATTATTGTGACTTTTATGTAAGGGTTCTTAAATATTTTTGAGGTATGGGTGTCAAGCTTAAGTAGAAAGTAGGTTGGATGGGATAGTTGATGGTCTAAGGGTGTATATGTGATAACATATTTGGCAGCAATATTGTCAAATGAGGGCACGTAGTTGGCTACCTAGGTGTTTAAATAGGCTTGGACACCTAACCCAATGCCCCTTAATCTAAATTAAGTGAGCTAATTTCAAAATATTCATTTCAACATGTTTGTCCCTTGAATGAAGACACAGCGCAGAATGCTTGGCTGAAACAAGTTTTTAACTTTTTAATTATTTTTTGTTCTTTAGTTTCATAAGGTCACCAACTCTCCAATCTCTTGTTAGCCTTAGATTTTAGGTTTTTAGCATTAACTTCTATGGGGGCCCAGCAGGCGTGGGAGATCCTAAAGGCAGTGGCAAAGGATTGAATTGAAAACTAGTAGGGATTTGTAATTTGGAGTAACACCTAGCAAAGGCTTGAAGTAGACACTTGTAGGGACTTTGAGCCTATTGCTTTATATTAAATTATTCATCGTTTTAAGCTTTTCATGGTGGTGGTGGTGTGTGATATATTACATGTTTGGATTAAGGAAACTATGATTGTGTTTACTTATTTTTATTTTTATTGTTATCATGTTACCTTGAAACGACTTTTTAAAGAATGGACTGCCTGAAATCTAGAAGATCTGTCTAAAATCTTAGATGATTCCTAGGCATCTAAGGACTTCGCTGCCTTAAGGACTTTGTTGCCTCCAGATCACTTTTGACCACCTTGAGAACCATGTATGAAACATGAAAGCACACACAAACGAAACTCTACCTTATGTAACTGCACAACCACCCTTCATGTTCCAGATACCCGTTGTTCTGTCAAGAGGAAAAAGTGTTCTCTCTAGATACATTCATCTTAGTGGTACATGAGTTGTTAAATCAATGCCACAATTGTTTTTTAGAGTATGAACTTTCTTTGGTTGAGATCTAAAGTATCAAACTTGCTTGTCGCCTCATGACAGAGGCACAATCTTCGCTGCACAGAGTCTTTCACGCGTGAGAATGTTATGGAGGAGTTGAAACAGGTGCAACCAGATGAGGACACAAAGAAGAAAATGTTGGACATACTCAAGCGATTCCACTCTGAGGAAGAGATGAGCTCTGATGATGAAGAGGGTACGTGATTAACTGATTCACTTCACTTTAAGGGATCTTATTATTGAATCATACCATTGAACCCAATTCTTCTGGTTTTTTCTTGAAGTTCATTTTCATTTTAGGATTATTCAATTTCTCATGTGTAATATTTATGTGATGAAATAGAAATATCTTTGCAAATAAAATTAATAAAATATTCGGCTTTTATAGATGATGGCTGTATATTGTTTCTTAGTGGCTTGCTAATTTAGGTGCTTTATGGTGCTCGATTCACCTAGGGCCTGAACCAAAACTTGGTAGGCTTATTAATCCAAATGGAGATCATACCTGAAATTTCTGGGCATTCCCTTTGTAATTGGATCTGTACACATTGTAGTTATAGATTAAGGATCCTTATATGATCTGGTAAGCTTATTAGATCTGAAAAGTTTTACACCTGAAATTTGATTTTTGGTTTCCAAGTTGTTGGGCTTGGCTTGATCAGAACCCCATGATATAAAAGAGGATATACTGTATATGTTATTATGATTAAAATTACATATAACAAAATTTTATGTAATTATAGTTATGAACATGGCCATGTGGCTACTTAAAAAAATCAAAGATCAAAATGATGGCCTTATCTGATTTGATATACACCATTAATATTTTGTCATATTACTCGCTGTAAAGGGTGTCAAATAGGTGTGCATAGTTTATTTTTGCATGTACGAGTATCCTGCTTTCGTGATTGTAGAACTAGAAAAGATGTTCTTGGTGAAAATTTTCCAGACTCAGTATATATGTTGGCTATAAACTAACTACATTTTCTTTACCTTGAGTGTTCATGTCCGTGTATGATGTGATGCCTTTGATCTAGATATGCAAATGTCTGAAATAAAATGAAAGGGAAAAAGGAAAGTGAGAGGAGCAGATGTTCAAGGAAAATTTTAACTCTGTTATGTCTTGTACTTGTTTTAATGCACATATATAGATACTTATGCTCATATAAGCACCCTACCTTTTTGTACATAAATGCTCATTACTGTACATTATTATACAGAGACTAACTGGTGTGCCTGACTATAAATGTGGCACCATAGCAACAAAGACATGTCATGTAGCACCTGAATGTACTGGCAGAATAATAACTAACTCTCAAACAAGAGAAGGAAAAAAGAAGGGTTGCATTCTTCTTCCTGCAAATTGTATGCTTATGCTGCTTGCAGTTTGATTAACTTTGAATCAAGTCATAGCTGTTTTTTTTTCTTTTTGCAGAATCCACGCTATCAGAGGAGATCATTCAGAAAGTTTTATCTGGTATGTCATTATTGCTTCCTCTCATAGTCGTTCATAATGCACAGTCCTCTTGTTTGAGTGATCTGCTTATTTTCAATTTGTAGGTCAAGAAGTCAAACTTGAAAATTTATCTCCCAGGGAACTGAAACAATTTAGGAGAGTTATAGCATCCGGAGAGCTTAGCAAACTTATTGAGCCATGGACTCCTTGGTGGAGACAGCCTTCTGCAAGATCTATATCGCTTAGCCATGAGGGATGCCAGCTTGTTAAGCCAGTTGAGCTGGCAAGTGGTCCTGAAGATAACATTGCTGAGAATCCAGTCGGCCCAGAAAGTCCGCTGCCACCACTAAGGCAGTTGATACGCGGGGACCCTTCTCCTTTTCTAGCAGTTCATGTGGTTGATGTTCTGTACAGTTACTGCTTCACTCTTCGCCTTTACAATGGGGACTGGCATTCTGATCCCTTGGGTGCTGCTACTGTGGCATTGGGCATGTCGAAAGTCATGGGTGAACTTGGGCGGCCTGAGACTGTGGCGGAGGCACTTGCAGCATGCTTGGAGGAAACATGCTCGCCGGTCTATAGACACACTGGAGGTTTCAGTTTTGGGATTGGACTTGTTGATGATGTTGTTTGTCTCCTTTCTTTGGGGACTAATGCTCTCGTCTGCTTGCTGTGTGATCTCCAAAGGCTTATTCAAGCAGGTGAAAGAATACTCAAGTCTGAGAAAATTGGCAAGACAGAAAGAATAGATACAATCAGAAAGCTAAAGTCTGCTGACAGGAAGGTGTATTTCTTGATGTGCTGGGTTCATGAACAGCCAGCAGAGGTTTGGTCAACGGTAGCAAATTTTGTTGAAACGGAGAAAACTTCTCTTGCACAATTGGATCATGGAAGTAAAAATTTCAAAGATGAAAGGAAAGGGAAGCAAGGATCAAAAGTTCTCATTCAGGAGGTTTAGAGCATCCTCAATGTAAAGAAGCTTTCAACAATTTAGTGCTTCATTAGCTGACTTGCCATTGCTTTTGCACAATCATTTCACCAGTCAAAGGAGGGAGTTCATAACTATAAATTACATGTTTTATGCTTGAGATCGTGCATTCCTGATTCACCAGCAACGTGTTCAGGTAGGGTACTTTTTACAAGGATCCTTAAAATGAGTGATCTTTTACAAGGATCTGTAAACTGAGTAATCTATGTCATTCTCATGCAGTTGTTTATCGTGAGTGATAATTGTCGATATTTCCTTTGAATGTATAAAAATTATGCTGCAACAAAAAATGTTTCTTCAAGGAACGAAAGCAGGAACAAAATAGAGGAAGATTTTATGCATCAGTTCTGAAGGCAGAGAGAAACTGCCCAGCTAACACAATGATCACTAGGACATTCTGCCTCAGGTTGGTGCTGAAGCAGGAATCACCTGAATTTTAACAGTCAAAACTGTTCATGGTGATGTGTTTTCCGTCTGATACATACAAGTGCTTGATTGCCTAGAGCATATGTTCAAATTCACCAAGATATGGTTGAAGCTCTCTACCGCAGATGCTCCCACCAAGATATGGCAGCCTAGATACTATTCTAAATGATGTTGACAATTGAAGTTGAACACAGGAGGTCTTCTTACATTCTGAATCTGCTGCCCTTTTCATTGCAATGAGACAGGTGAGATCTCATGAAGCTAATCGATCTGTGTTTGGCACGAAGGTTTCAAGTTCTAACTATTAATACACGTATACAAATCACAGAATACTGTTCGAAAAAGGTGAGTGGATCGCATGACGAAAACATAGTACAAATCGGTTAATGCTACAGCATTGCACTGCCTCAAACGAACTGCCTTTTTCTGGGGTGGACGTAAACCAATTAGTGGGATTTGCCTCATGACCAACATGGTGATGACACCATAAGATTTCTTGTTTCCGATTAAATCCCTTGTGCTAATTAAATCTCTTCCTATTTCTATCTTACTAACTACTTGCTTTTCTGTTGGAATAAGTAATTGGTCAAGAAGTGGGCTCCACTGAGCATCCTCACATTTGTTCTCGAGGCCGGTAGGTGGGGCGAGCAACGCACAAACGAGTAGGTGGCATTCGTGCCATTGATGCAAGCAGATTCGGGTACGGATACAACCCGAAACTAACCCGTTTTGCATGCAAGCGGCTGCCGGATCGATCTTTTTAATTGCATCCGAAGCTACCCGCTAAGAGAAGGAAGAAAAGGAGACGAAAAGAGAAACCCAGAACAGAGACGGACGAGTCGAGTCGAGTCGAGTCTCCCCTTTCTTCCTTCCGCCCGAGAAACCCTAACTCCCGGATAATAGGAAGATTGGGAATCGTAGCGGCTTTGATCTCGACGAAGAAAGAAGCAGCAGCCATGGCGGATGGATTTGAGGACAAATTGGCCTACTTCCAGGCCATCACCGGCCTCGACGATCCCGACCTCTGCACTGAGATCCTTTCCGCCCACAATTGGGATCTCGAACTCGCCATATCCTCCTTCACCTCCCATGCTCCCCCCTCCTCCGATCCACCAGCCGTCGCCGCCGCCGCCGCCGCCGCCGCTCCCGCTCCCGCTCCCCCTCCCCCTCCCGGCCTAGCCTGGAAGATCGTCACCCTCCCATTCTACGTCGTCTCCGGTGGCGTCCACCTCGTCACTGGTGCCGTGGGCCTTGGCTTCTGGATCGCCGGCGGCGTCATGTCCCGGACGCTCAGTCTCCTTGGCCTCGCCGCCGCGCCCCGCGGCCAGGAGGGCGACCGCCTGATCCCCCTCTCGGCCTCTGCGGCTGAGGCTGCAGACTTCGTTGCCGCCTTCGAGAGGGACTACGGAGGCGCGGCAGCCGACAGCAAGCCCCACTTTGTACCGGAGGGGTTCATGGACGCCCTCCAGCGGTCCCAGCGGGAGTATAAGCTCATGTTCGTGTACCTGCACTCACCAGAACATCCAGACGTGCCGGCCTTCTGCGAGGGATGCCTGTGCTCGCCTGTCGTTGCTGCTTTTGTGAATGAGAACTTTGTGGCTTGGGGCGGGAGCATAAGGAGGGAGGAGGGTTTCAAGATGAGCAACAGCCTCAAGGCATCGAGGTTCCCCTTCTGTGCCATTGTCATGCCCTCCACCAACCAGAGGATTGTTCTACTTCAGCAGGTGCACCAGTTGTTATTGTTCTTCGTTTTTTTACTTGCCATGTAAATTTATGCATTTGCTTCTGTTTATCTCAAACTTTATAGTATAGATTGGGAGAAGAATTTCCCCTGAAATTACGAACGACCACGGATTGTTGTCGTTGTAAGAGAAAATGACACTTTTTTTAATCGCAGTCTGAACGTAGGCCTTCTTTGAGAATGCTTCACATTAAACCATATGACAAATAGTTTGAAGTGTATATTTGTGGCTTATGCTCAAGATCGCTTTCTCACACTTTCTGTTCTAGAAGACTAATATATTCTGACACATTTTAATTCTATGAATGTCAACACATTTCAATTCTATGAATGTCAATAATTGACAACAACGTTAATGACAAGCCACAATAAATGTCAATAATTGATGTTAAATTACTTATGTTGGACCCATTCTCTTTCAAGCACAAAAGGTAGTTGACTTGTTCTTTATCTTATGCTTGTTGGTGCTCGCTAGACCGATGATGTTAAAAGATAGCATGGTTCATAGTTGACTTTTTCTGTTTCAATCTTTAAGCATTATGTTTACATGGAATAAAATGCAATTTTTACTTATTTTCTTGTATACATTTGAGTGATGCCACAATTTTTTCAATGTTTTTCTAGTTGTTGCCTCTTATACTACACTTTGCAGATTGAGGGCCCAAAGTCTCCTGAAGAAATGCTTACTATTCTTCAACGTGTGATAGAAGAGTGTGCTCCTTCATTAGTTGCAGCAAGACTTGATGCAGAAGAGCGACGAAACAATCAACAGTTACGAGAGGAGCAAGATGCTGCATATAGAGCAGCACTTGAAGCGGATCAAGTATGTTGTGTCTTTGGTCCAATGTCTGATTCTATGAATCTGGGGATATCATAAGCAATGCTGTTTTGCCACATATATCTTTGTAAATCTTGCTTGCATCTAAACACTATAAATCTTTTATGAAACCAGGCTAGAGAGCGTCAGAGGATTGAAGAAGAGGAGAGGATGAAGAGGGAAGCTGAAGAGGCTGAAAGGAAGCGTAAAGAGGAAGAGGAGGCCTTGGAAAGAGCAGCTCGTGAAGCTGCTGATAAAGAAGCTGCTCTTGCTAGAAGGCGGCAAGAGAAAGCAATGTCACTTGGTGTTGAGCCTGATAAAGGACCGGATGTCACCCAAGTAAGTATTGTGTAGCTATTTAGTGCCTGGATTTATGTGTTAATTTTTTTTTTTTGCCGACTTGATTATTGGTACATTCATATGTCATAAAGATGGTACAATTAATCAATGTCTAGAAGAAACTATTGCAAGATGCCTTTTTCAAATTGTTACTCCTACCTTTGGAATAGTGATGCTAGAACCTGTTAAACACAATACTTTTGACATTTTTTATATAATAGTGTGCTGCAAGGTATTAGAGAGAGAATTTTCTTACTGTTTATGTTGTACTTGTTTTACTTTTAAGCGATTATTATATTAGAAACAAAATCTATTTGTTCTCACCTTACAACATGTTTCTTGTTGATGCGAGCACTATTACAATGGATACAAGAGCAAGTAGCATGTGACTGGAAATCCCAGTGCTGCTCATATAATGTTTTGGTCAAACAGGACTGGTGATCGGAGAAACTAAAAGCAAACAAAAGAAAGAGAAAATTTAAATTTATGCTAAAATTATGATTCTTGCCTAATCCATCATAAAAGTATTTTGCTTGGTTATTGTCATGTATCTTTTAGGAATTTTACCAATATAGTTGTCCGGAAGATCCCAAAGGAAAGAAATCCGAAAAGGAATAAAACAAATGATTACTTATTGGATAATTATCCTTTCTGTTTACAGGACTTTAGAAACCTGTAAAAGGTGATGCTAAATGTAGTGGATTTGTCTGCCAGCAGTTGGTATACATATATATTTTCAATAGGTTGGTATCACTTTATGAGGTTCTTATACAGTAGTTTTCTAATGAAATTCATAATGTCCAAGTAAAAGCATGATGTTTCAATCGATGCTAGTATGCAGTTCCCAGGCATCTGAAAAGTTGGTTATTTGTTTCCAGCTAGATATAGGAGCCTTCATTTTGCCTTTTTATGAATTCATTGCTGATGAAGATTGATCAGTGTAGAACATTTTATGTTTTTTTTAGTCATTTGAGCTTTTTTGAGAATATAGTTAATTATAAACTAATTTAAACTGGTCTAACCTTGATGGGAGTATACACTACTGACTTTTTTGAAAAGGAAATTTCTTGAGCATAATTGAAATTTATGTTGAGCATATATGAAATAGTTTGAAAAATTTGGTGAGTTTCTGGAACATAAATAGACCTATCTTGTAAAAGGAAAGGTTATGAGAACATCTACATATTAGCTCTAATATAGCTGTCACTATCCTATGCATTGAAATGGAACATAATGATGGTAATCATCTAGTGGAGTCAGATATTAGGAATTGTTGGAAGCTAGTAGGTCGTATGGAGTATCACTAGATGTGAAGAAGGCCAGTATTACAGAACAGATAGGACTGAAACTTCCTGGGTCAATCAAGTCAAGGTTCAACAGGTTATAGAAGAGGCTTAATATGCCCGATGGACCATTAATAAGCCCAAACTCAGTGTCAATCATCCATACAAACTGTTCATACAGTCTGCCTGTTTTTTCAATGGTGTTTCGGTGGTTTTCAGCAGTTTCCTATGCCTGTCTATTGGAAAAATAATCATGTAAATACCTTGACTAGTCTACCAAACTCCTTTGAGTCATTTGGTAACATTGCTTGTTTCCTACTATTTCTTGTTTAGCACAACAAAAAAATCTCTGCCAGAAATAAATTGAATAGATCTTTGTAATTATTTTTTGTTGTTTGATTATCTTGAAAGAAATGTACATATCCAGTTAATGTGCATATTAACCTTGGATATAATGTAGTTATTGTTCCAAATGTGTGGACTGCATCAACCACTTTGGTTAATAGCAACTGCATAATGGGTTGGGATACTCGATAAGAAGGGGATAGGAGAAGAATCATTAGATGGGACATGCAGAAAGTAAGGGCACATTTGAGGGTCTTGTACAGTTCTGCAATCAAGCATGAGTATTTGGAAGTTAAAAAAATCAGAAGGTTTGTACATATAGCCATTTTGGTGAAGAGAAGAACTCATTAGGTCAGAGCGTTGGAAATAATAATAGGTAAGAGTAGCGATCAATATTATAGTAAGCAGGCTAACTAGGAGCAGGGAAGAGCACTACTGAAAGGACTCAAGATGCTTCTGAGTGTGCTGGTTTTGAGCAACAATATCTTGATGCAGCCCAATCAACTGTCTTAATAAGTCTATTCTAGAGTTAATACAAGTCTTAATTTCTTTGAGTTTTTGAATCAAGTTATATGTTTATTTTAGTTGATTTTTTATCTTAAAAGATCTTTGTCATATTGTAATTGGTGGTCTTACTAGTGTTAATCATGAGTCTTATTTGTTAGGCTTTAGATAGGACTTGGAGTCTACTATAAGATAGGATTTAGTTTATCTTTCTTTTTAAGTTGTCCTAGGTCTCAGGAGACTGCAATAAATAGTGAATTAAGTTGTGTTTTTGAAATTTGTTATTTAAAAATTTATTGTGTTTGCTTGTTGGCAACTGATTTTCCTCTTATCATTTATTTTCACATTCTTCTTCTATACTCCTATTCTTTCCCTCTTTTCCACCATCAGATTTGTGCTGCACCAGATCTTTGTGCCAAAATCTTGTTATGATATGCTACAAAGTGATATCTGTTACTACAACATCATAATTCCCTTCCTGTCCATCTCCAGTTTTTGATATGTATGTCTATGCAAAACAAGTTATGCTCGTTAAAAATATATATAATACTTCACATACATATTGATTTTTTTTAAAAATTAATGAAATAATTGTCTTGCATCTCTTGCTCCTCTAAGGGAGGTGCCGCGGTGACATGGTAAGGTCGATTTTTTTCGTGTCATGGAAACAACCACTCAGTTTGTAAAGGGTAATGTAGCAAATATTGACCTCCCCAGATCTTGCATTCTTGAACACCTTATGCACCACAATGTCCCTTTTTTTTCTTGCCCTTTGTACTAAGATTTTTCTATGTTTCCATAAAGGCACTCATTTGTAACTATCAAATTATCATAAAACAGTTACCTCTTTATTTTCTTTTTCTTAGCAACTTCTTATGGTGTTTGAAAGAGATTATGTAACCGAAGTTAGTGGTTTTTTATCCTCAACATTTCTTGGAGAATTGCAGAGAGGTTGGTAAGAGCATTGCTTTTACCTCTCCACTTCCTTGCCTTGAGGGCTGCATGCTGAGTGAAGTTTGAATTAGTTGGTAATTTAAATTACTGAAGTAGTTGGATAAAATAATGACACGATCCATCAATGTTACTACTTAAACATGTACAAAATGTTTGTCTTTTAAATGTTTGTTATTAGATGAATAAATAAGTAGTTTGTAGAAATTTTAAGGTTGATTTGAAGACTTTATTTAGTCATTCTTTACTGGGTCTTGATTTTCATCTATCATTGGGATTGATTGATCCCAATTCAAGCACCCTCTGAATTTAGGTTTTTTTGACCGAATTTGCTGAATATGGTCAATTGAAACATTGGCTGAAACCTTGATTATGTTGATACTTTCCATTGAAGTTTCTATTTCAATCTCTTCCTAAGACCATGAATTCAACCAACCTGAATAGATCTAAACTGCTAAAACCTGACCAGAAACGTGAGTCCGTTTAAACCACCAAAATCAAATCACTTTCTGGGTTGTGAAAACCAAAACCAAAATTTATGTGATCAAATTATGATTGATAATGTGATGTCTGGAAAAGTTACTTGTCTAATTTATTTGAAACCTGTACAGGCAAGTGCGGTACCTGCCATACTGTCCCATGCCCATCCTGATAGATGCCCGGTACATGCTGGCATATTCAGAGAAATTGATGTGTGTCAAAAATAATAGTTTATTCTAAGCTATGGCATATGATATATATATTCATGCTGTCAGATTATGCCATACTACATAGGGTGCCTTGCTTGGAACATTTTCTGTATCCTATTTCTTAGTTTGTATTGAACCTTCTGGTTTTGGTAAATAGTTTGTTTAGAACTTTCAGTCCAACTATAATTCATTTAGAATATCGAGTTCTAGATTAAATGCTGCTGTTAAATGCTGATATGTTTGGTTTTCTGCATGCACCTCTGTAAGTAGTACTTGAAGTGCCCATATCAAATCCATTTTGACAATAAATCTGATGCGGAAGTTGCATTTGTTATTAGGTCCTTGTTCGATTCCCGACCGGAGTGCGCAAGGAAAGGAGGTTCAATAGTTCGGCTACAATTAGCTCTTTATATGACTATGTTGATTCATTAGAGTGCTTGAAAGCTGAAAACTACACACTGGTCTCGAATTTTCCCCGCGTTTCGTATGGTCCAGAAAAGCATTCATCGACACTCAAGGAAGCAGGTTTGCATCCACAGGCAAGTCTTTTTGTTGAGATCCACTCATGAGAGTTTAAGCTATCGAGAAGATGAGATCCTGATCATCAATCAAGCCTTGGAACTCTGATATGGCCTGTAGATACATCTTTTCCTTCTAAACAAAGGAAAGGGCAACTCCATCTTTATGAACGATCACTCAAAATGTATTGTAGGTCATATTCCTCGCTGTTAAATATGATCCTTAACGATGAATTAGTTTCTATATTTTTCCGTCAGTAACAATAAATTTTGGTATCAGGGCCGTGTGTGTTTCATTTCAATCAGCTTTTCTGCTCTATTGTAAAATTAACAGCCCTTTTATATTTTTTTGATGCATCGGTAATCTCTATCGTAAATTTAACATCCCTTCTCTTTGGAGATTTTAATTGTTGCTTGGGCAACCAATCGAAGATGCAATTCCACTTCACTAAATATGGTCACGCTTTCTTTTAGATCCGTGTTGTCTCTGCTGAGACACCGATCATTAACGTATGTCAACCGTTCATATGGATCCGAATCCGAATGCGCCATGCGTTTATGTGGCCACACACTGAAAAAAAAATGGAGCTCATGTCACGTGATACACGATCAGCTGACCCTTTTCTAGAAACTTCACTAGCCGATCTTCTCAATTGCCTCTTCAGTCGAGGGTTGTTGACGGTTTCGAGATCGTCTGCCATTTTATGGTTTCTTGTTTCATTTCTTGGCTTGGATGATGGCAGGGATCGACGCCGACGACGAGCGCCGATCTCGAGGTATCCAACCCTCACAGGGCTTCTTGCTTTCTCATCGAAGCGATTGCCTTGGACTCTGACCCTAACTATCCGTTATCTTCCCTCTCAGGCTTTGTCGCATTCTTTTGTCAAGAGTTCTTGAGGATTTTGAGATTTGTTCTGTTTATTTGTTTTCTTTGGTCGGATCACTCTCATGGTATTAACCCTTCGTCATCGAGTTCTTCTTCACGTGAGCGGTTTCTTTGTTTGATTTGTTGGCTTCGATGATCGCAGCGACCGAAGCCAACATATTTAGCAGTGCTCATGTCTCTGCTGCCTGCTTCTTTATCGAAGCGATCGCTTGGAATCCGGCCCTAACTATACTAACTCTGCCCGCTAAATCTTTATGCCTTGTTTGTCTTGAGTTCTTGAGGCTTTCGAGATCTGTTATTGTATGTTTGTTTGTTTTCTTTGATCGGATCCTTCTCAGGGTATTAACCCTTCACGTAAGTGGTTAACTTGTTTGATTTCTTGGCTTGGTTGATTCTCTCTGCTGCCTGACTCTGGCCCTAGCTTTCCCATATCTTCCCTCTCGATCTTTATCGCGTTCCTTCTTGAGGGTTTTGAGATATGTTCTTGTGTGTTTGTTTATTTTCTTTGATCGGGTCATTTTCATGGTATCAACCCTTCGTCACCGCCTACTACTTGACGTAAGCGGTTGTTTGGTAGCCCTTTGTTTTCCGATCTCTTCTTGATTCTTATCTTGCTAGGCCTTTATAATGTACAGAGATTCGTTCGTCCATGGTTGTGTTTGTTTATCGGATTATGTGCCGTCCGAGGGATTATTGCGCGCAATCTGGTTTTGAATCTAACATATAATGCTTTCTTCTATGAATTTGCGATGAGCTAAGGACGGTCTTTTCTGTTGAGCCTGTTTGACGTATAATATTTGTAGTTTATGTTGTTGAGGTAGTATTTTGGTTATTGTTTTGTTGTCTTCATTTTGCCTGTGAGATCTTTCCATTTTAAATAGATGTTATATAAAATTGAATATCTGTGATAATCCTTACATTAAATAGCTATTATAGTCTGAATTGATAATAAGTACTTGTAATATCTTAGGGGCAATTATAATCTGTGCCCCTTTAAAGTTGCTGAATATCATATTTACATTGCAAAGTTACAAATGTCAACATGTCGTGTATCTTCTTGAGATAGAGAGTCTTTATAAACCCTTTAGAAAGTCTCTGTAATTTCCTACGTTTGGAAAGGAAAGCAAGGGGATTTTTTTTTCCTCTCTTCTGTTTGTTTTGATTTCTTCATTTCTGAAAGAGTATGACAAGGAATAATTATCTGCTTCAGTTGGATATGCATGTATTATTGTGGACAAGCTTTTGATTGGTACTTTCTCTCGTCTCTCTCGATGACGGAATATTCTACATGTTTATCTGTTCATACTCTTCTTTAGTCTATTTCTTAAGTGTAAAATGCAACTTTTCAATCTTTCTTCTATTATCATTTTGAATTTTATAAATTTAAGTCATACTTAAGTCCCTCTTTCATCCTTGACTTTTTTTTAATTTATAATTTTTCCCTTTATCAAGAACTATGGCGGAATTGGTAATTGTCCAAGTTCTGTAAGAAGAAGACTAATATAAGTGTCAGGTGTTTTTTTGTCTTCTGCTGACTGATTACTGATAAAATATATGGTTTTCTTTTAGTTGTCAATTCTGTCATTTGCTCCTCTTCTAGTGGTTCAGCATTTTACAGTTGGCATTTGGGAGTCCACTTTTCATCATATTTATTTTGATATGCAAAATGCAATTCCTTTTAGGCTTGCAGAGTTTTCTTAATGTTTTTTCACTTGTATCTTGTGATTAATTCACAGTTTAGTTTGCCTTGGTCTTTGGAAGTGTGGCCTGATACACAATTGATTCCTTGAATACATAAGAATATGTAGGTATAAGTATACTATGTTTTTGCTACATATTTTTATATTAACAGTACTCTTCTGGTAGGCGAGAGTCACAGTCGATGTTGTCATATTGAAGTGACAGGTTTTTTTACCTTGTTTAAAGGGCACTGGAGTTCGGACAGGATAGTTAAAAAAAATTTATTTGCAACTTTTTATCTTTAATTTTTTCTATCATCTTTAGTTCCACATCAATATGTATGGAGATGCCGGTTGATAGTTGGAAACATGCAACCTATAAGTGTTTGGGGCAAGAACAAATCAGCGTCTTATTAACATTTACATGTTATATGCTCTTAGTTTCTGGTAGTACTAATCCAGGTGCAATGTGTTTTTCATATATGTGATAGCATGCATCCATATGTGTGAAATAACATCATCAATTTAGAAAGGAGTTGAAAATGCAAATAATAAGCAAGGAAAAAGGGACTAACATGCACAATTTTGTGTTTTATCAATTACATGCATTTATTACCTTCTGTTGCATCATGTATTCTTATTAATTCAGCATGCAGAAAACATATATTTGTCTTTGTGCAAGATGTATTTTTCACTCTTTAGAGGCAACTTCTGTAAGTGGCTGATGTTTGTGACAAATATACTATATTTACTGTTATTATAATTCCCTGGCCAAGGCATTTTTAAGAATAAACTAAAATAGTTGCAGAATGTTTTTCTCTCACATTGGCTGGGACTCATGAACTTCAGGGGTTTGTTTTTGAAACTCTTTTTACATATATACATATATTCAGGTGGCTGCTTTGCACATAATTGAACAGATACTTGTGATGGCACTATGGTTAGTTTGGAACTTTAATGAGGTTGTGCTGAAACAAAATTAAGCATAGTTTAGAGTCTTTAGACATCCAGAAGGAATTCAACAAAGATATGGTGTTGCTTGGCACTGAATTTCACTGAACACATTTGTCCAATCGATAACAATGAATTAGAGATCCTGATTTTGGCATTCTGGAAGATGCAGAAACATTTCCTACTTTGAAAGTGATATATGTAGCAGATATATAGATATATCTTCCAAGACACTATACACAGATATATGTAGCAGTAACCATTTGTTATTTGAAAGTGATATCTTTTACCTTTTTTTTTCTTCTCTTTGGACAGCATTGCACATTCTATGTTTTATTGATTAATCATGTATTGGATTGTTGTTGGCCTCTTATGGAGCTCAAGGACATTTCAGCCTGCCAGAGAAACTTAAAGTGGCTATTTTGCTGCATTTTCGTGAAAAATTTCTAGGACTGTCTATAATCCATACTTGAAGATTGATCAAAGTATCTAGTTGAATCTGTATGTGTTCTCAATATATTTACATCTGTTAGGCTTTATTTAAGTTGCAAAAAAAGGGGCAACTTAGCTCTTTGAGAAATTAGAGGTTTTCTCCTTGGCCTTCAGTTATATTATTTATCATCTAGATGCAAAGTGAGATATCACAGTAGTATCAAGGTTTGTGGTCTCTGCTGTTATCTCACTTTACCACGATTCTGTCCTATTCTGTTGTAATGAGTTCATCAACACAGCATTCAGCATACGTAGTTGGAATAGTTAATATAGTCAAAAATTCAGTATCTCCCTTTCTCATAAAATAACTAAAAACTTATGTAGAATATGGAATTCAAATAAAATATATATTAAATAAGAGGTGCCTTTTCTGTTTATATTGTTAAATAAGTTTGAAAGTATATAAGGTTGTGCCACACCAGTGGCAGCTGAATCAAGGAATCAAACTTTTTATTGTGCCCTTTCATACCTTACAATTGTTAGAGATGCAGTTATTTTTCTGATAGAAGTTGCTTAACTGTATAGTAAATTATGGTAAATTAGTTCTATAAATTTGGATCTCACCTAAGCTTACCATTTGAGGATCTTGTTCTGTGAACACTTGTAACCAAGACTAGCTTTTTCCCTTGGTTGTAGTCATTATTCACTGATAGAGAGCAGGAAAGGTGCCAGGTGGGTGGGCAGCACAAGAATTAGGGCACTGGGGTCTGTCGACTGAGAGAGAGAGAGAGAGAGAGAGAGAGAGAGAGAGAGAGAGAGAGAGAATGTTAAGGGTTTCTAAACTTTGGTTGCTGCAACCAATGTTCATCATCATTTGTGAACTTTTTATAAGAAGAGATTATTGGCCATTGAAATGTTATATTTGGCTATTTCTTTTCATACATTGTTTTCAGTTTTTACCAAAAGTTTATGTTACATAAATATTATCTTGGCTTTCAGTAGTAATCTTTTGTTTGTGATACTCATTAAGAGCATGGTTTTTGAATGACCAGATAGTTGTTCTGATACAAATTTCTTGTTTATTTAAAAAATTTGTATATGTTTAATTATCTTTCGATCTTTTTTCATAGCCTTATCAAAAAATTTTATTGCCCTTGGAAGTGCTATATTCTGGACCCTGATCAGAGATTTATTTATTGCATATGCACCATACTAACTAGTTTACAAGCATTTTTTCTTAGGAGTCTAAGACTACTTTTATTTTGCAGATTTCATTCTACTTGTGATTTGACGCAAACAGCTAGTATGGATCATAGGCACTCACTCAACTAGTCAAACTCAAATGTCTGAATTGGATGACGAGCGAATTTGGAACCATCCACACCAAGATGGTCTATTGAACTTGGGTAATTCACACAATTCCAAGCATCATTAGTTTATAGCTTCTCAATCTATTAAAAAGACCGAAAGAATTAAATGTTTTAATTTTAATTCCAGGAAATGGCTCATTTGTGTTTCCAGCTAACAATGTGGCGTCCAATGGGGTTAGTTAATCCTGTGACTTATTTCAACCCTACTTTGAGGGCAAATGGCATCCAATCAACAAGTTTTAGTTCTGAGGTTCCAAGATATGCAACAACTGTTACAGGAACATCTCGTGATCCTTGTATGCATCTTCCATCAGGTGGAAGTACAAGTCAATCTACACACCATTCTGTTCATCAGGTGGAAGTACAAGTCAACCTACACACCATTAATGGACCATGAAAGAGCAACCTATAAAAGGAAAAACCCAGCAAGCTCCATGCCTCCTGACAGAGGAAACAGGAATGGATATTATAGTGCTGCAAGTTCTTCTCAGTCCTGGCACCCGTATCATATCAGCTTTGTCCACAGTCACAGGAATGACAATGCATCAAGTTCTCAGGAAGGATCTCAAAGGAATGTTAGAAGTCGATGTGGTAATGCCATTCACCTAGAAGACATCTCACCTTGGATCAGTTCAAGTAGCAATGGCTCTCTCTCATCATAATAATTCAAATGCAAATACTCCGGGAACTCACATACTCCTGTATCTATGCAACCTAATGCAAGGGTTTCTTCTTCAGGTTTTATTTAATTTATAGTTCTGTACTTTTGTGTTTTTTACTCTAGTATCTTTCTCCGGTGTTGCATTAATGCTAATATATATTTTTACTGGGTCCATGAAATTGCAGAGATAGGCTCCTTCAATCATGGTATAAACCAGTCTTATGTAACAAGTCATGCTACTAATAATAACTTGGAGACTGATGGATTATATAGATCCAATGTTACACCTTTTCCAACTCCTGGTCCTTCTGCAAGAGGCCTGGCAGTTGGTCCAAGTGGCTATGGTCAAAGAACAGCCAGCATACAGAGCCAATCCGAGCTACCCATCCATGGGTTTGGCACCTACTCCTGAAGATGTCAGGCTGCCGAGGATGGAACCTGCTGTGCCCCCGAGGTATTCCACACCAGTTTCTATAGCACGACAGAGTAATGAGAGGAGTGGAAGAAGGAATCGGTACAACCGATTCCAATCATTCCCAAATGAGGAAAATGCCCGTGTTAGACAGATGGAGGTGAGTGAGAGTTTCAGTTTGAGACTTATTGTTTGTTCAGTCCATTCCAATGACATGTCACCCATTAGCTACCACAGAGATTGACTAGTCATGCATCATCACTGCAGGGTGTAGCAATGATGGGTCAGCCGACCTTGTACGATCCCATGCACATGTTTGATCAGCACCATGGCATGAGACTAGACATAGATAACATGAGCTATGAGGTAATAAAGTGCTTGTTATTTCATCTTATATTCTTCTGGAATTGTTCATTCGTCGTATCTAGTTCCAGTGTGTCTGTACAGGAACTGCTTGCTTTGGAGGAGAGGATAGGCGATGTCAGCACTGGTTTATCTGAAGACGCGGTCAGAACAAGCTTGTCTGAGACAATATACTGCATGTCCGATCGATTTCAAGATGGCCAGGATGAGGATCGCTGTGTGATATGCCTCGTAAGTTTATCGAACCAATTCATCAAAGAGAGATAAAAGATGCTTTCGGTAATGCTTGTCTTTTTGGATTAATCTCGACTCTGTGTATGAACAACAGGAAGCATACGAAGATAGAGATCCTCTTGGGCAGCTGAACTGCAAGCATATGTTCCACTCCAGCTGCATAACGAAATTAGGCTTTGGTAGTTCTTTTCCCTGCGGTTGTTTTAACACTAATTGCAAATATTTAGTGTTGTGTTAAACTCATATCACGTCCTAGACACATCACAACATGGAATCTTTTTGTGAACTTTGGTAATTCGCGTGATCATTACTAGATTTTGCACCTTTGAGAACATTTGGATACTACAATTATCCTTTTTTGTTCTCCAATTGGTCATGTTGATTCAGGTTTCCAACAGTCATCACTACTATCATTCTTCTCACTACATCTTAGTCATGTTACAACATAATTTTTTCTAATTCAAAAAATTCTGAGAAATAAAATATGTTTAACGTTTATGCCTTTTATTTGATGATTTTTTATATCTTTTCTTTCAAGAGCTGAGGTGGTCGATGCACTTGAGTTGTCTCCTTAGGCAGCAAAAAAAGTCTCAGAAGTAAAAAATTTTATAAAACCATTAACCAACAACGAAAATCTTTGGAAACGTTGAATATAGAAGTTTGAAAAAAAATCTTGAAACCTGATAATCTTACTCGTTATCTTTAAAAAACATGAAAAATCGGGGAAAATGGCAAAAAAAGGGGAAATTTTATGTAAGAATTAATTGTGACGATCCCCATAAAATTATCTTTCACAAACGAAAAAAAAAAATTGTGACGATCCCCATGGTCAACAACACTTAAAGGTTGACCTTGAACTTGTGCTTTGCAAATTGACCTTCAATGGATCAAATTCAGAGAAAAAAATTTTGGGCAGAGGTATAATAATAATGTAAGAATTAATCTACCATCTAGAGAACAAAATTTCGCATTATTCCAACCGATTGCAATTAAGAGTGTTTCTATGAACGAAATTGACCTAAAGCAAAGGCTGGATTTCATCTTTCTTAAGGCACTTCAAATGCTTTCATATTCTAATGATTGACAACACTTAAAGGTGATTATGACATAAGTCTTAATTCCAGTTTCTATTAAGATCATCCGAACAAACATGATAAAACAATTAATTCAGATAATCAAATAGTTCTTTCATAATGCCTCCAAAAGCACTCAATTTCCAATTGTTTTCTAGGGCACATTTTTTATCTCCTCCTAAATATTTCTCTAAGTCAACAATTGATTCACATAGTCCACATGGAACTCCTTTCATAATGCTTCTTATGTACTCCAATTCCCATTTATCTTCTTCAACATTCACCTCCAAAGCATCTGCGCTCCTCATTACATCCAACTTTACGAAAAAATGTCATCCCTAAATTTCTAATCAAATGGAACACATTATTCATTTCCAGCCTCATGTAAAATACGCTAATGGCCACCCAAAAATCCACCAGATATATTAGTTAGTCAATTGTATTTAAATTATGCATTAAGTACAAGTAGGTCAAATGATTGATTGTGGTTCAAAATAAGACATCTAGTAGACTGACATTAGTGATAAGAATTTTGAAGGATGAAGGAATACGTTGACTATCTCTCATGTGATTCACTGAGGTATATTGCAAAAGTTTATTACCCCTGAAGCACAAACCTCATGCTTTCTACGATCATATTAGGATGGAAGCAGTAAGCATTAGTTGAGCCATTATGTGGCCATAGGCTGCCACGGTCCTCCCTCCGTCACATACACCTACTTTTGGGCCTGTGTTTATATATCAACATATCCTCCACAAATAATTAGGTGGAGAGCATAGTGCAAACTACATAAAAAAGATAAACTAATTCAGAACTTCATGCAAAAACTTGTTTGAAATCGTTATTCTTCTTTTCTATGTTTTTCACATATTTTTTCTGTTGAGTGAAAGAACTATTTCAAGATGGAAGTATGCAGAAGAAACTTATTTTAGTCAAATAAAAATTCACATCCTAGCCACGTTTTCCATCAGGTCAAGATGAAAAAAGATCGAAAGCAAGAACTGAGAGGCACAACAGATCAGAATACTAAGCACGAGACGAGGCATATCTCACCTTGGGACCAGGATCGGCGAGGAACCAGAAAATCAAGATGATCGGCCGAAGCGAAGACTCATTCTTGCCCTAGCGGAGGGGAATACAACATCCCTTCGCGTAGGAACGTACGGCAGCAGAAGCTTGGTTCAGGATCTAAACCGTGCTTTCTAGCCACAACAGATCAAAAACAACAAACACCAGACGAGGCCTGATTTCACCTTGACATCGATGGTGTCTTCCACCTGCTCGCCCGCGGTGGCGATCAAATCAAGATCCAAGACCAAAACAAGAACGGAAAACAAAGACAAACAACAGATCAAGAAGACCAAGCGCGAACACGAGCAAGTCTCACCCGGACATCGGGACTAAAGTGAAACCGGACACTCCGATGATGATCGACAGAAATTCGGACCATGTCTCTATCAAATCAAGATCCAAGACCAAACCAAGAACCGAAACCGAAGAGAAACAACAGATCAAGAACCCCAAGCACGAACACGAGCAGGTCTCACCTGGACATCGGGACTAAAGTGAAACCGGACACTCCGATGATGATCGACCGAAGCGAATTCGGACCACGTTTCTATCAATCCAAGATCCGAGACCAAAACAAGAACCAAAAACGAAGACAAACAACAGATCAAGAACACCCGCACGAACACGAGCATGTCTCACCTGGACATCGAGACTAAAGTGAAACCGGACACTCCGATGATGATCGACCGAAGATAATTTCGACCATGTTTCTACCAATTCAAGATCCAAGATCAAAACAAGAACCGAAAACCAAGACAGGCAACAGATTAAGAACACCAAGCAAGAGCAAGTCTCACTGGACATCGGGACTAAAGTGAAACTGGACACTCCGATGATGATCGACCAAAGCGAATTCATACCTTGTTTCTGTCAAATCAAGATCCAGGACCAAAGCAAGAACCCAAAACGAAGACAAACAACAGATCAAGAACACCAAGCACGAAGATGAGAATGTCTCACCTGGACATCGGGACTAGAGTGAAACCGGACACTCCGATGATAATCGACTGAAGCGAACTCGGACCATGTTTCTACCAAATCAAGGACCGAAAACCAAGACAGGCAACATATCAAGAACACCAAGCAAGAGCAAGTCTCAATGGACATCGGGACTAAAGTGAAACTGGACACTGCGATGATGATCGATCAAAGCGAATTCGGACCATGTTTCTGTCAAATCAAGGTCCACGACCAAAGCAAGAACCCAAAACGAAGACAAACAACAGATCAAGAACACCAAGCACGAACACGAGCATGTCTCACCTGGACATCGGGACTAAAGTGAAACCGGATTTGTACCCCCAACGAAATCGAACGCGCCGTCCTGCCGCTCTCCCTCATGGGAGCCAGCCGGCTGCAGCTGAAGAAGGCTACATCCTCCGCCGCGGACGGCGGAGGGCGATCCCTGCCGATGAGAAGGGTGGGAGAGGAAGGACGGTTTTGGGGGGCTTCTTGATCTGGTCGTCCAAGAAAACGAGGGAGGGAAAAGGGCAGCGGTTTTTTGGGAGGCATCTCTCTATTTATAGCAAGCACCCCACGACTTGTGTATGGAGGACGAATGACGTGATGGCTTCAAAATGAACGGCCGTGATTTAACGGGATGATGACAGTGCATACCGCCACGCGTAATCTCCACCTTTCCCCTCTGTCGAAAGGAACGCAGATGATTGTATCGAAATAGATAATAGCAACAACGTTACCGGCAATTAGTAACTATTTCTTGAGTAAAGCTTTGGTCGATTATTAATGGCGTCTTTGTGTTCTCCCACTAAGCTAACGAGCCTCCCCACCCGGCGAATGGTCAGACCGCTCTGTCTTTCTTTAATGACATGTTCTTTATCATAGAGCTTAAGGTCGAAGTTTGGACTAATTCTATAAAGGATATGTTTAACGTGTGTGATTCGGCTTAGCTATTAATTTACTTATGAGCATGTAGTGAATAACGTGATTGACAGTACGTTTAATTCATGGACTACACTGCAACCAAAAAGACCTGTTTCTTTGGTCGGTAAAAGAACATAGAAGAGTGAACAGAGAAGACGGGAGGAGTCCCTCTTCGGTCCTTAATTGGACCGGGTTTACCCAATAAATTGGAGTCCATTCAATTGAAAGCTTCGCTGGCCCTCATGCAATCAGTTCAAGCTCCTCCTCTTGAATGATTGGTGGCAGGGGACGAAACGTAGACGGTTCTTGACATGGACGAGCAGAGGAGGTGGGAGGAGATGCCGGTGGACTGCTTGGTTGCCGTCTTCCGGCGGCTCGGCCTGGACGACCTCTCCGTCGCGGTGCCCTTCGTCTGCAAGTCCTGGCTCCGAGCTTCCATGGATCCCGGATGCTGGAAGGTGCTCAACTTTCATCACCTCGACTTCCTCCCCTGGAGCAGCTTCGCCAGGCGGTTCATGGCGCGGCACGCCCTGCGCAGCTTCTCCTTCTCGGGATTCATGAAGGTGGCAGTCGCCCGGAGCCACGGATCCGCGGTGGAGCTCAGGTTTCCTCCCGTGTTCGGCGCATCTCTTCAAGACCTGGTTTATGCTTCGATCAAGTGAGTGGATTCTCGTTTTCCTCGCTGCCTATCTCTTTCTCTCCCTCTCTCTCACGCTTGGAATCTGTGTCTTGGCAGGTGTCCAAGATTAAGGATTCTTTCTTTGCCTGATCTTACGTTGGCGGATGAAGCCCACATCCCGGAGATGGTGGGCAAGTGGAAGGACCTCGAACGGCTCGAGATGGGAACAAAGCCATCGACTTTCTCGACGATGGTCTCCGAGATCAGCCGCAACTGCGACAACTTCACAGCGCTCAGGGTATCTGGATCGATCGAGAAGGAAGACGCATGGGCGGTGGTGAACTCTCTTCCGGAGCTCAAACATCTGGAGCTGTGCAAGTCGTATCTGACCAAGGCGGAGCTGATGGTCATCATGAACGGGTGCAGGAAGCTGGAGAGGTTGAGCGTCAGAAACTGCCTCGGTTTCGAGGCGGACGAGGAGGTGCTGAGAACGGGATCGGGCATCAAAGCCTTTGAGCACGAGGGTTCAAAGCTTCTTGATGACAGTGGTTATGAGACCGATGAGCCCGATTACCACCACGAATACTTCCTTCTGCCTCACTGCTCCTGTCACATATGAAAAAGGCCATCAGAAACATCTGCCAAAGGAAGACCGAAAGGCAGATTTCTTGAGCTCTCGTCTTGCTTCTGCTCCAAGTTCTCGTTTCTTGTTCCTCGATTTGCATGTTTATTGTGATTGTTATTTGTTTTCTTTGTGTGATAGAGATGAGTCTGAACTCTTGTCAATGCTGCGTTTTTGCCTTAACATCCATCCAGAAAACTAAAGTCAACTACTACAGGTAGTAGTTAACATTAGGTATTAAAAACATGAGAGGGATTTATGTGTAATTTTGGGTTAGTTTGACCACGTAATTTGGGAGCAAAGAAGAAAGGTTCCAAATTAGATATACTGGATTAGATTAAATCCATGATTAGATCTAATCCATTAATCTAAAGTTCTAAGGCTTACATGCTCGCATGACCAATTAAATCTAATGGATTTGACAGAGTGGACAATTAGATTAGCTGTAGAGTGGAAACGTTGAGGTTTTGCTGTAGGTAAATGTTCTGTAAATTATGGAATTTCCTAATACTTAATTTACCTTTAAAACATCCCATTTTTTTGTTTTTATATGAGTTTAATATGGCCAAACATTTTCCATGTTTTAAGTTTTATACAAAGAAAAAAAAAAGCAACAAAGGCATGCCTTCACATTGATCATTGCTAAATTTTATTCCCTTGCACTAATATATTTTTATACATTTAAATCCTTCAAATGATTTATTAATTTTATGATAGTTAGAGAAGACATGTTCTAAACCTATTAATCCTACCCTAATTTTACATTGTTGATTTTGGATGATTCATGAAAATTAACTTCATCAATTAATCTTGCTTACTGACAAACAACATTATATATTTTTTAAAGATTGGCGAGTGGATGTTGCTACAACATCATGTCATTTCTTCTAATGTCAAAATATTAAGGAAAATCATCGTCAATGCTCTCGATTCAATCCCATATAGTTTAAACCTGAAAAAGTAAGGATGTAGCTTGAGGCTTTACTTACTTACATTAAGACAGATGTCAAGAGAGGTTTTCCGACCAAATTCATTCGATACTCAAATTACCTCGAGATCAACTATCAGCTGATCTTCTTTAAGAGAGAGAGAGCGAGAGAAAAAAAAAAAAAGTCAACACACAACATACAATCAACAATTTGTAGTCAACATAGGATGAACGAAGGCCTGCAGAAGGTATGTGTCTGTAAATGATATAGTGTGAAGGATGTCCGAAGTTCCCAAAATGTGGCATCCAAATTACAGGTGATGGACATCCAATCTTTGTGCTTCTCGAAAGAGGACCATTAGGGACAACTTGAAGCATTATATGTTTCTTTCTGATCTGGAAATACTGATGGATTTGGATAACATATATCTTTGTTTGTCTGTCAGCATGAGAAACCAAGTATATCACATACTGACCACAGAAATATGGCAGCAGAAAAGTTCACGACCTCAGAAGACATCAGATTCCACCAACGCATCAACATCAGTCTCCCAAGTAGTGCCAATTCTACATCCTTCATCTTTAGGCAGTAGTGATGCTTCCTGCTCCTTAGAAATCGAAGTCAAGAGAACAGAACAGCAGGTGAAGACCTTGCAGAACTCAGTAGTTATTCCATTAATGAAGACAGAATTTAGCCTAGAAAAGTGTCAACACTGATGTAGTCCACGAAAAGGGACACTCTTCAAATGGTCAGGAGGAAAGAATTGGAACAGAGGAGATGGAAGGCGATGCCTTTCGGTGCTTCTGCAAAGAACTCAGATTGCAGAGGAGCAGAGAGCTTCGTCCAGCAAAGCGGCAAGGGATAATGCCGAGAAGCCTTCGATCGTTCAACAGCGTAAAGATCTTCTATTTTCTGATAGAATTTATGATCCACATCAACAAAATTGACACCTTGAACATTCTTGGGATCCATAAACATTATTATACTTCAGGTTAGAACAGTCATACAGAAGTTCGAGCGTCATGTTAACAGGAAGAACGTCCACGCATAACCAAGTAAAAGACTGTGAAACAGAGGAGGAAAGGCGATGGCTTTTGGCCTCCTACGCGTCGAGGAAGCCGGTCTTCTGCAGCACGGCGTTCCTCACTCGTCGGAGATCCCTCCCCTTGAGGGTCCTTCCCACGCCCTCGAACACCGAGAACGTGATCTCGTTCGACCTCGCCACGACAACGTGCGGCGGCAGCATCCCCTCCTCCTCTGGCTCCTCCTTGTCGGCCTTCTCGTCCGCCCATCCATCCTCTTCCTCCCATCCATCCAAGACATCAGCTTTCCGCCCCTTCCTCCAACTCGGCCACGCCGGGATGTTCAACGGCGCCGATTGATGGCGGCCCACCATCCCAACCACCGAAGCATCCTGCGCCATCCCCGCCGGCACCGCTACCGCTACCGCTACCGTCCGCGTGGACCTCGACATCGGGCGCCGCTGAAGCACCAGAGGGAGCCCGTCCTGCGCCAGCGCGGCTGAAAGGCCGTTCCTTTCCGGACCGAAGGGATGGAGTCGGCTGGAAGGCGAGCAGGAAGAATCCGGGATAGGGCTTCGGACGAGATTCGACGAGGTGGAGGATAAGCCATCGAAGGAATCACGCTCATCGTAGGCGGTGGACCAGACCACGTCGCTCTCGTCGAGCTCGAGGGGGAGCACCGTATCGGAGCCGGGCTGCTTGAGGATGCCGAGGAGGCGGAGGGGGGATGAGGCGGATGACGGCGGCGCCACCGATGTCAAGGCTTCCTCTCCCATCGTCCGGCGGCCTCTCTCTTCTTCCCCACTGGGCATCTCTTGTTATATTGTGGGGGTGTAGGTTCATCGTTAAGTTACATAGTACCGGAGGAGCAGCGCACGCGACACGTCAGCGTAATCGTTTAGGCCACGGCGGGGGGGCGGTGGGAGGTGTTGCCGCGATTTGCTCTCTCTACCCACACGCCAAACACCATTTCTTTGGGCTCACATAATATTCTTCTTTAGTCTAATCAATAATATACTAATTATTTTTTAATCAAAATAATTGATAGTTGTATACTCTGATGAGATGATTGCCAACTTTTCCCATTCAATATATAATACGTTTCATAGATTTGTTTTCCTTCCTTAATCGTGCTTCCCTTTTTTTCTTAATTTAATTGTAATAATTTTAATAGAAATAAATAGTAAAATAATATTTTATCAAACAATAAATAGAGAGTGATCATCTTTACAAGTAATAAGACAAAATGAATAAACTTCCTACGTGATGTATCCTTAAAGTGAAGAGTCATTTTGAAGGGGCCTTTATTGGAACTTTCCCATACATGATATCATGCAAAAGCTCCGCAAATCATACATACTGAGTGAAAACACACATGCATAAAGATTTTTTGTACTATTTTAAGCAAACGGATGGTTGAGATTAAAGTGGGATTAATGACTGAAGGAATTCAGAATATTACGTTTAATCCTGTGCAATGTATCCTTTATTAGCTTGCATTCCTTCGTACATCCATCCTCTACTTATCTTTTAATCCTAACAATTCGATGCAGCGTATCTATATAGGTTCAGTAATGCCAATATATCATGTTTAGGGAGATTTGAAATCTTAACTTATCTGGTAAAAATCTTCATTGTGGATCTGAATCTTGTCTTCGTCACTCCTATGTATGAATGAATGAAATAGAACAAAGGATTTTGAAGGGATTATTATAATTTTTATATGAATATTAGATCAAAATAGTTCAACATAATTAATAATTCTAATATAATACTTTAATTTAGAATCCTCATAGCGGAAGCCCTTTATAATATAGTTATTAGTAAACCTTTAACTCGTGGTCGAGGTGTCAACACGGTTTAGTCTGATTCCAAATACGTACGTAGAGATTAGGGTGGTGGAAGTGAGTGTTTGGGTCGAGTTGAGTTTGGGCTTCATCACCTGCTTCTCCTCTATCAACTCCTGCACAAATATCGAGATCGAAAGGGGGATTTCCTGATTCGATCCTTTCGAATGTTAAGTTAGCATTGAGTGAAATAATGATGAGTTGAATGCTTGAAATCTCCTCTAGCATTGGTTAGAAGTTGATTTTTATACCTACGAAGAGGGTCGATCGTACATGATCCTTTAATGGTTGTTAGCTCATTGAGAAGATGACTCGTGTACCGATCAACCTGTATGGACCCGTGTCGTGTGGCGTCATTCCGAACTCTTCGGAACGGCTCCGTGATGTTCGACGTCGACTTGTACGGTGCCAAGAGCACGAGGGCATGTGATCACCTCATATGGATCCAAGGTATTGTGCCATGTGAGGTCCTTTATTGTCCGCCATTCTTTGCTGAAATGTGTGTTATTATCAGCAATGTATGACTATTATATTGAAGTTATGGTTAATGTCGAAAATAATTATATTTATTATTCGCTCATGAAGTCGTAAAATCGTGTGTTGAATCTGGAGCTACCGTGTAATGGTTTATTGAGACAGCTCCTTCGTTAACTTTATGTGCTCGAAGTTATATTTGACCCATGTATCGATGCCACACCATCAACTTTATAGATTTCGAGCTTAGACCGAGTAGAACTGATGTGTTGAGCAAGTGGATTTCATATATCGATCCAGTGGAGCTAATATGTCAGCAACCATTTACATGTGATATTTTCATTATCAACTCCAATATTGTGTTAAAATTCCTGTGTTCTTTTTGATGATCACACACTTATAGGAGGGATAATACTGATCAAATCTTAAAATAAAAAAAAATCTCGATTAAGATTTTATTTTATTTTTCTTATATTTTATTATTTTTAGAATATTCTTTTACAATTGTTCTCACATACTAAACCTAAACCAGAGTCTTGTAACGAAGAAGATGCTGATCCTTGGCAAACTCACCACCATCCACCGGCAAGAGTGGCTCACATGAAGACAGACAACGTCTGAAATCACCATCTGATGCAATTAGATAAGACCTTGAAACTTTTGTTTGTGACATCTTTTCATACGAAGATGCCCACCACGGACACATCAAATCAATAGTCTGCGTTCCCCAGACACTGACATATGGTAAAGCTATGCTATGCTATGCTATGCTAAATCCAGTTGAGTGACTCCACTTTGGCAATGCAGCTATATTGGCTAGTGATGGCATCGGTGTGTGTGCCTAACTGAAGCAACTATTTATGCTTCTCAGAAGCAGACACATTGTAAAGGAATGGAATTCAGTTGGAGAATTGCAAACAACTAAAACTACAGATGGTACAAAGGGTAAGAGAGAAGACATCGGGGTAGAGGTCATTCAATTTTGTCATGAAGGGTCACCACCAAGTGATGGGCATCATCCAAGAGCTTCCACACATCCAACTGCCCTGCCATACTATTGCATTCCCTTAAGATTTCATCCATACTGCTATACTTCTCTATTATCAACTTCCTCCTCTGCAGCACCGAGGCTGCGATGGCATAGAGCAGCAAGTCATCGGTGGGAGGTGGGAGGGGCACGTAGCCTTATCCTCGCCCATACTGAATTTCCAATCCGTGCTCGAATTGCCGCCTGATCTGCCCACATCACCTCCCACAAGCACAAAGTCTGCTCAAAGGTTAGCTCTCTTCGGAACATGACCACAACCATTCGGTACATGAAGAAGCAGTCCTCAGCTTGAAGCTTCTCCAAGTGCCTGTACAGGTGAGAATCCTTAGACTTGATGATCTTGGAGACAATGTTCAGTTGTCTCTTTATGCCCACCTCATCAAGCCTGTATGCTATGCTATGCTATGCTATGCTATGCTATGCTATGCTATGCTATGCTATGCTATGCTATGCTATGCTATGCTATGCTATGCTATGCTATGCTATGCTATGCTATGCTATGCTATGCTATGCTATGCTATGCTATGCTATGCTATGCTATGCTATGCTATGCTATGCTATGCTATGCTATGCTATGCTATGCTATGCTATGCTATGCTATGCTATGCTATGCTATGCTATGCTATGCTATGCTATGCTATGCTATGCTATGCTATGCTATGCTATGCTATGCTATGCTATGCTATGCTATGCTATGCTATGCTATGCTATGCTATGCTATGCTATGCTATGCTATGCTATGCTATGCTATGCTATGCTATGCTATGCTATGCTATGCTATGCTATGCTATGCTATGCTATGCTATGCTATGCTATGCTATGCTATGCTATGCTATGCTATGCTATGCTATGCTATGCTATGCTATGCTATGCTATGCTATGCTATGCTATGCTATGCTATGCTATGCTATGCTATGCTATGCTATGCTATGCTATGCTATGCTATGCTATGCTATGCTATGCTATGCTATGCTATGCTATGCTATGCTATGCTATGCTATGCTATGCTATGCTATGCTATGCTATGCTATGCTATGCTATGCTATGCTATGCTATGCTATGCTATGCTATGCTATGCTATGCTATGCTATGCTATGCTATGCTATGCTATGCTATGCTATGCTATGCTATGCTATGCTATGCTATGCTATGCTATGCTATGCTATGCTATGCTATGCTATGCTATGCTATGCTATGCTATGCTATGCTATGCTATGCTATGCTATGCTATGCTATGCTATGCTATGCTATGCTATGCTATGCTATGCTATGCTATGCTATGCTATGCTATGCTATGCTATGCTATGCTATGCTATGCTATGCTATGCTATGCTATGCTATGCTATGCTATGCTATGCTATGCTATGCTATGCTATGCTATGCTATGCTATGCTATGCTATGCTATGCTATGCTATGCTATGCTATGCTATGCTATGCTATGCTATGCTATGCTATGCTATGCTATGCTATGCTATGCTATGCTATGCTATGCTATGCTATGCTATGCTATGCTATGCTATGCTATGCTATGCTATGCTATGCTATGCTATGCTATGCTATGCTATGCTATGCTATGCTATGCTATGCTATGCTATGCTATGCTATGCTATGCTATGCTATGCTATGCTATGCTATGCTATGCTATGCTATGCTATGCTATGCTATGCTATGCTATGCTATGCTATGCTATGCTATGCTATGCTATGCTATGCTATGCTATGCTATGCTATGCTATGCTATGCTATGCTATGCTATGCTATGCTATGCTATGCTATGCTATGCTATGCTATGCTATGCTATGCTATGCTATGCTATGCTATGCTATGCTATGCTATGCTATGCTATGCTATGCTATGCTATGCTATGCTATGCTATGCTATGCTATGCTATGCTATGCTATGCTATGCTATGCTATGCTATGCTATGCTATGCTATGCTATGCTATGCTATGCTATGCTATGCTATGCTATGCTATGCTATGCTATGCTATGCTATGCTATGCTATGCTATGCTATGCTATGCTATGCTATGCTATGCTATGCTATGCTATGCTATGCTATGCTATGCTATGCTATGCTATGCTATGCTATGCTATGCTATGCTATGCTATGCTATGCTATGCTATGCTATGCTATGCTATGCTATGCTATGCTATGCTATGCTATGCTATGCTATGCTATGCTATGCTATGCTATGCTATGCTATGCTATGCTATGCTATGCTATGCTATGCTATGCTATGCTATGCTATGCTATGCTATGCTATGCTATGCTATGCTATGCTATGCTATGCTATGCTATGCTATGCTATGCTATGCTATGCTATGCTATGCTATGCTATGCTATGCTATGCTATGCTATGCTATGCTATGCTATGCTATGCTATGCTAGTGATGGCATCGGTGTGTGTGCCTAACTGAAGCAACTATTTATGCTTCTCAGAAGCAGCACATTGTAAAGGAATGGAATTCAGTTGGAGAATTGCAAACAACTAAAACTACAGATGGTACAAAGGGTAAGAGAGAAGACATCGGGGTAGAGGTCATTCAATTTTGTCATGAAGGGTCACCACCAAGTGATGGGCATCATCCAAGAGCTTCCACACATCAACTGCCCTGCCATACTATTGCATTCCCTTAAGATTTCATCCATACTGCTATACTTCTCTATTATCAACTTCCTCCTCTGCAGCACCGAGGCTGCGATGGCATAGAGCAGCAAGTCATCGGTGGGAGGGGCCCGTAGCCTTATCCTCGCCCATACTGAATTTCCAATCCGTGCTCGAATTGCCGCCTGATCTGCCCACATCACCTCCCACAAGCACAAAGTCTGCTCAAAGGTTAGCTCTCTTCGGAACATGACCACAACCATTCGGTACATGAAGAAGCAGTCCTCAGCTTGAAGCTTCTCCAAGTGCCTGTACAGGTGAGAATCCTTAGACTTGATGATCTTGGAGACAATGTTCAGTTGTCTCTTTATGCCCACCTCATCAAGCCTGAAATTGTGTCTAGCTTTCTTCATAAATCCTACAAAGCACCAAAAGGCCTCATGATCGTCCTCCATGACGGCAAGTATGGGAGAGAGAAGGTCGCTCATTCCTTGGCAGTAGCCAATTTCAGGGTCATAGAGTGCATACGCCTCAAGTACAGCAACCAGCCGTGAAGCATGGTACACTTGGCATGGCTCCAAGTGGTCAAAATCTTTGAGACCAACAGCATTAGCAAACTTAAAAGCCTCGTCCTCAGAGACTTCAGCTTGAGCTGAAGAATAGTATATCCACTCAGCATTAGCTCGGACAGCATCTAATCGCATGATACGTTGCCATGTTGCAAAATCCTCAGCTTTTGGATCCGATCTATTAGTTTCACCCATGACTGAATCAATCTTGGAAAGCTTAGGATCAGCTTCAATGCACCCTGTTGAGGAAAGCATCAAAATGCTTGCAGGTTCTTCATCAGTGGACTCACTGTCAGAAGAATCTGTATCATCTGCAGATGCATCTACATGAGTGATTCCACTTTTGCCATCTCCTTCCATTTTAACTAAGCTGGAGGCAGGTGTTTCCTCATGCACCTGCTCCATGGTGCCATTACATGGGCTTCTTTGTTCATCGGAGAATGATTCCCTGGCACTAAATACCTCTTCAGAGCAAGTGGAATCACATCTCTGTATAAAACTGGGACTGTCTGAATAACTTGTTTCAATTATTTCATTTAACTCGATTTCATCATCATTGCCGTGATTTAACAATCGCCAACATCGTCTCCTTAGTTTCTCATATTCTTTTCTGTAAAAAAAATGGAAAATATAATATGTGAGTTGCCTTCAATCCAGCAGGTTAGGGTAAATTTGCTTAGTACCATTAACCATTCTATATCTGTATCCAGGACAAACATTGATGAGGAAAGATAAACTGACAGATCAAGAAAGGAACATTTCCACCAAATTAATTAAGAACAGCTTGTTATGGGCAAATTAAAACAAGAGAAGGAAAATAAGGACCAAGTTAGCTTAGGAAATAAGCCCAAGCAAAAAAATAAAATCTCGATCCAATATTGGATATGGTAACTATGGATGGATATAGTACCAGTATACCAAAAGGTATACCAACCTATTCCACCCAATATAACTGGAGAAGAACAAAACATAAAAAAACAAAAAAGCAAAAACTAAACAATCAGTACCGATCTATATGGTCCAGTACTGATTCTTGGTTAGCCCAGTAAAGACCAATCCATGATAACTAACACAAGGGAAATTTAATTCCTTATGCCCAAGTACCTCTTTTGCGCTCGAATGGCATTTCTTTCAGCCTTTGAACTCTTCAGGTCGTAGCTGCGCAACAGAATAAGGTCAAAATTAATAAAACGATTCTAACATCTCCACAGAAGATCAAATCAGTTCTAGTGCCCAAACAGACAGTAACTTATGGTTTGTAAAATGCCTCAAGTACACAAAAAGTCACATGAAAAACCAAGAAACCAGTACGGCAACTTCCATTTTCTATACTTATTTCTGCTTATTATATAAGAATGACACCAGAGTATGAAGCTTCTCAGATATTAATGTATTAGTGCTCAATAAGATGCCAACAAAATTTTAGCACAAGGACTGTATTACCTTCTTAGGATGCTATGACCAATTTTACCCCACTGGCATTGTACAAGAATAATGATAACCTCTATTTAATAACATTGAAATAAGAATGGGCAGATAGAAAAGCTAAAGACTATTGTAGAACAATCAGATATTTAGGATGTGAACATACACTGTGCCACAAGCATCTGCCATATTCAAATATTAATGCTGGAAATGTTATAATATTAGTTACTATACTATTTGTAGTGGTAACAGTGCTGAAAAAAAAAATGAAGTTCACGTCCCTAAGTGTAGCTTGTGCAAATTAGGTGACCCAAAAGTGTCCATATATAAGAGATTAAATCCAAACAGAATAAGAACAATTTGGATGATTCAACCTAAATAACAGCAACAGATCTGGCCACAGCAGAGCAATGATAGCTGATATCCAAGATTGAGTTTTCTTTACAAAATAATCATGATCACGCCTCTCATAGTTGAAGCCCCTGATTAATTAGATTGCACCTGTTCCATGTCATGTAGGACCTCCTTCAGGTTACACAGACCTAGGAAAGTAGCAGGCGGCTGCCCTTCTTTCCTAAAACAAACAAATAACAAATAGGATTCTGACCATTTCCCATAGTTGACTGAAATTAGAACCACTTGACCCTCCTTTTCTTGTGTTCTTAACCTAAATCAGAAAAAAGGATTCTAAATATAGCATTCTCGAGTCTCTTTAACAAGATAGAAATAAAAACCTATGAGAATTCCCCAACAAATTGGACACATATTTGTAAACCCAAACTCAAAGTCTCAAACCTCAAACTAAACTTGTTTGAAGACCATCACAGAACTAATTTTTTATACAACTTATCAAATTGAATATGTTGATATTGCACAGAACTTGTGGATATGCCCCTGAACAATTTCACCTGACCACCTATTTGTTATCCATATATGTTGGATCACGATCAGGAATCGCTCATTCTTTTGCTACTGTTGGTTCTTAATCTTTGTGGATAACTTAAAAGTGATTTTCTAACACATGATAGGAAATCCTCCATCATATATTTTCATACAACTCAGACAACACAAATTCATGCTTCATACCTAGAGATTGTCATAGAAAATAGAATTACAATTTTCTTATTCATATTATTTCTTCTTATTTCAGAGAGAAGAGAGAGAAAGAGAGAGAGAGAGAGAGAGAGAGAGAGAGAGAGAGAGAGAGAGAGAGAGAGAGAGGCAACATAATCTCTGGGTATCTGCATTCATTGATGCAATGGAATGTTAAGTTCCAAAAAAGAAAAAAATACAACAAAGCTTAAAAGAACTAAAATCTTATGTTTTTCTATTTAATCATTTATTTCCAACACAGCCAGAGGGCAAAACTTTGACACTGCAATAAGGTTGCTCCTTTGCAACAAAAGGGTCAAGGGTTTGAGCCAGAAAATCAATCACTTTGTTTGCAACAGTATTACATACTTCAACCGTCCCAAAAATTAGTGAAGATATCATGCACTAGATCATCCTTATTATGAAATTAAGAACCATAGCATCAAGGGTTCAATTCCTGGAAAAAGCCTCCTTGTAAAGGTTACATGTACATAAACAGGCGCTCCACAAACATTATATTGGCATGAGCCTCATGCTTTGGACAGTCCTTTTACACAAGAATAAACAAATTTAAAAGTGCAGCATTTTACGGGAAATTTTACAAAGAATTAGTTGGATCTCAGTTAAGCCAACCACACATACAAACATTATAAAGTTAGCCACATGACAAGGTATGGTAATAATTAATAAATAAAAACAACGCATACAAAAGGTTCATTAGGTGTGGGCATGCACATTTGTAGCTACAATGTACATTATGTCGAGATATAAACTTCAGATATGAACTACAATCATCAGTTAAACAAGTGACTAAAATTTAATATATAGTAAAGTGTTTGGAAGAATTAATAAAAATTTAATCACAGAAAAACAATGATAAAAATTAGGTAGTACCACAATAGATACAAATTGAACCCTATCTTATAAAAACAATTTCAGAAACAATGAATAGTAACATTTAAGAAGATGGTTTAGAATCTCACACTCCAAGAAGGAAAGGCCAGACTTCAGCCCTGATGCTAGGATCAATTCCCTGAACCATAGGTCATATAACTGAATCAGTGGACCTTGGTCAAAATGGGCCAGACAGCTAATATAAATTGATCAGAAAGAGAAAATTTTTGCTGGATGCTTACAGCACGGCGAACTTTCTTTAGAAACTTCACCCCTCCATCTCGAAGCTTTCCATCTGGCATGAACAAATTGTTCCACTTCTGCCTAGTAAGTGCATGCTTTCTTTTCCTTCGAGACCATGGTGATCTAAGGCTGCCTCTGAAAAATTGCAATATTACTTATAAGAACCAATGAAGAAGGGTGGTGAACAAATTAAACAAATTAAATAAGTAAGATGGTCATTATACTACCACTTCTCCTAGGTGATTTTCAAAGACAGCCAAGTGCAACTGTACAAGGTTAAGAAGTCAAAGCCATGAATTGAACATAGGTCATAAATTAGATCTACAATTCCTCCACAGCAAATACCAGATTACTGATGGGAGAAAATTTAGTAGTTTCTCCGACTGCAAGCTATTCTTTGAATTCCATCATTTAATAATTCAACTGCTTTAGGAATTAAGTACCAGGGATGTCCAATTGACATTCAATCAAATAATTCTGCCAAATATCTCCTTTTCTTGACTTTAGGTAGTTCTTTATAGATGAACACACAGTGTTCTTTTGCAATGAACTTTAATGCTTCCTACTAGGAGATGATTTTAGACAATACATTAACCTTAATGAGAATGTTAAAGATTCAAATAAAAGAAATAATGAACCATAGTGCTATGTTGTGAAATAATGATAAGTTGGATGTATGTACCACCAAGAATAATCACTATTCCGGATAAGGTGTTGGGAACTGAATAAAGTAAATACCAATGATGTTAGAAAAGCTCTAATAGTCTCCTAAGGTATTTAAACTTCCTGTGATGTCGATATGCTAGATTTTAGCAGTAGCATTTGCTTTTGAAAGGATCAATTTGACTCCCACGGCAACATGCAAAAAGAAAGGGCTGCCATTATAGCAATTTGATGATATATTGTAAGGATGATCCAATCAAAAACAGGCAGCAAGGCCAAATTTGACATGAATGTTATATAAGTGAATGAAGTGATAACAACAGTGTTAAAAAAGCTCTAATAGAAAAAAATTGCTGTTATACCAATTTGATTATATATGGTTAGGATGTTACAATTCGAACAGGACATGGCAACAGCCATAAGTATCACAGGAGCTCCCCAAAGGAGAACTGAGATAGATAGTAGAAGATGTCTGATTTACTTGACAACTTACTATTTTATCACAGAGTCTAAAAAGTTATACTAGTGAAAATGTAAGTGCCATGTAAACAATAAATGGTAATAGAGCTCGTACATACATAGTATTTAAACAACTGAGGCCAAAATTACTTTTCTAAAATCTTCTGAAAATGAGAAAGACATCAACCACTGAGGACAAATCACTGTGATAATTAATCATTAAGCACTTCTCACCAAAAAAAAGAGGGCAAAATAGTAGCTACATATGCAGGAGATCATTCTTAGGTTACGGCCAGCAAACCAAGTAAACTATCTGAGCAAATTAGCATGGAAGATTAAAATAAAAAGGAATTGAGTGGCCAAAAGGAATTATAGCTCCTCGTCCCTCTTGTTCTTCTGTTGTTCAATTGCGTTTAGAGACTGAGATATTACAGGGAAGCTGATCTTCTAGTGAAAATTAAGAAGACAATCAAGACAGAACAAGAAACACGTTATGAGAAGAGGGAAAAGATAAGGGTGACTCACCGATCAGGAAGAGGTGAGGAGGCAACAATGAGAAGCGATCTCAAATGGATCCATGACGACTTAGGCGACGACGACGATGGTGAAGACGAAGAAGTATGGGATCGTCGGAGGACACTCATCTAGAAGCTTCTCTCTCACTCTTCGAAACACTCGATTTCTACCCCCTCCTATTTCTCAATACTGGGGTAAGGAACTAGAAAGCAAGCGCCCTTTTCTGTTTACCTATGAGAGGAGATGACGAGGATGGCGGCCAAGGCGAGTCCCGCCACGGCCATCAAGCCGACCGTCACGCCCTCATCCCGCAGCCCGCCTCCACCGTCGCCGCCACAGATCCACTCCCCGTCGGCTCCCACCGCGCTCCCGAAAAAGCTCCCGATCCCGCGCTCCACCAAGCTCCAAACCACGTAGATCACCCTCCACCGGCCCGCTGCCTCTCCGACGACCCCCCGCCGCCTCCTTCGAACCACCAGTCCCAACTGCTCTGCTCTCTTATGTGTATATATCACTCTCTGCAGACCGAGAGGAAAGGGGAAGTTGGACCACGAGAGAGAACGCGAGAGAGAGAGAGAGAAAGAGAGAAGAGAGAGGAAAAAGAAGCTCGGTGGGTATAGGGAGTCGAGAAAGGAGGGGAGACTTCAACTTTTGTATGTTAAAGAGAGGGGGAAATGAGAACATGTGCCGATGGCATGTGAACACAATCTACAAAAGAGGTGAGTGGGCGGAAACACCGTTCTGTCTTCGGTCTCTCTCCCTCACTCTCTCCGCTCCTTCTACCAACCTTCTTGGAATTAGTAGAGGAAATTAATCCAACCGCCGGCTTAGGTAGGGGTTAGCCAAACCCAAATGAATTATGTCATTGATAAATTGACGATTATGTTAATTAATTTGTTGTTGGGTTCACTCCAATTGGACATAAAAAAAATAATTATTATAATCCATTTTGGAATCGCTAAAGAAACCATTTCTTTAAGGACACAAAAAAAATATATTTCCAAAGAGAATATATTTCCAAATGGCTGGATGAAGTTGGATCCTTCCAGTTTAGCTGCAAGCAAGTAGGTCATCTTCAACAAAGAGGACTTCACAGAATAAGGTGTCTTTCCCTTCTATAAATATGCAACCAACAAAAGAAGGATTACCAGAATGAATTATAATGAAGGACATAACCATCACCACCAAAGTCCAATGGCAATGCCAGCCCTTAGGGTCCAGCTTTGCTCCTTCCATCCAAACTCCCTCATCCCAACACTCATAAAGAGAAACAGGAACATCAACTTGAGTTGAAAGAGATTCCAAAAGGTGAAAGAAAAATGACCAGGGAATAAACAAAAAATACAGAGAGACAGACTCATGTTCTGAGCCACACTTAAAGACATGAAGAAATAGCATAAATGCTCATTTTAGTCATTCTACTAGTGATGGGCAGACAGCAGTGTCAAAATGGCAAGCAGACCTGTAAGAGATAATGCACCTATGTCCAGGCTTCTAAAGCCAAAAATCATATTTGGTTCCATGGCAATGTCCATTCCATTAATTTGGTGGGCTAAACCTAGATCAAACATGAGATAAATTTTATCATACTTGCATTGCTTACAAGAAAGAAAATTAAAAACAAGCAAAGAGGGGGAGATTTCATTAATATTGATGTTACAATAAGCAGGCTTAGGCAATAAAATATCAAAAACCCAACTATCAAAAATGACATTAATAGTGGCATCATCACCAATAAATCTCATAGAATCATATGTGGGGTGTTCAAGGGCCTGAAAAAAAGTGCCAACTCTAGTTGTAATTAAAGGAGTACTATACTTGCTGAGGGTTTAGTGGGTCATAATAGGCTTCAACACTGTCAACCCAAAAGTTTTGGTTAGATGAGTTGGATAAGCAATAAGAGATTATTTTGATCTTAAGGGAGAACTTCATAATGTGAAGGTCCTTAAACACCTACTTCTCCTTCACATTTGGGCAAGGTGACAGTATTTTAGGCTAAAAGATGCATTCCCAAAGCTTGGGTTTTAGAATTCCAAAGAAATCTCTTGACAGATTTGATGATTAAGATGATATTGAGAGAATATAAAGGAGTGGCATTAGGACCAACCAATTAGTTTGAGAGAAGAGGGAATCCTCTCAATGTTAAAATTTACTCAAAACAAGCTGAATAAGACTATTCATTGCAAAGGTCAAAATTTTTGTATGAGCTATAAGAGCATCCGAGTACTTTTCGGGGAGTAACCATCTTCAGTGTTAAATAAGTGGCAGATATTTCTCCTAACTTTGTGTAAAATATGTCGAGAGAAAATTATTTCCGATACTGAGATGTTAATCTTTTGATTGGTAAGAATCTCATAGATATTAAGAATGTCGAGAACCGATAAATAAAACTTTTTATTGACTCTAACTTTGTATGTCGTCGACATACATCTTAAAGGTCAAAGCATGAGAGGGAACGAACCACTATGCATCCACAGACATTCATTTATGATCTAACACACTCTTTGTCCAAATCTTAGACTCCCTTTGGAGAGTGACGGATCAATGTGATGGGATAAAAAGGGACCCCCTATGACTTTTCAATTAAGACAGCATGTGGCAAGAGTGACAACCCATTGACAATGATAAGTCTTGAATTAAACCTCTTCTCTCTTGACATTTTTTCATCAGTCGGACCTGAATTGATTGCTGGAGTTCTCCTGCTTGAGCCAACTTTATCATCTCATCGACTATTATCCAGCAAGTTGATATTATCATATGGAAGGTTGATGACATTGGAAACCACCACATGTGAGGTTCATCAAGTGAAGATCATAATATTGGAGGTCAAGCAAATCAAAGATCAATCACATCAAGTGTCGACATATTGATGGTCAATCACATCAGAGGTTAACACATTAGAAGTCAAAATTAGAGGCCATTACATCGATTATAGAACTTCTACCCCTATCTGTTCAGCTACCTCGACGAACAAAAATGACTTCATTTATCATTATACATAACACATGCTTTCTACAGAAGAAAAGAGGATTGTTTACTGTAATATAATTATAAATATCTAGTTATAGCATGAGGCTACAAGGCTGATTTCTGTATAATCTGATCAAGAAAGTACTAATATTAGCAGGCCATGGATTGGCTCTGGTTTTGCTTTGCTTTTAGGAGTCACATTACCCCCAATTAGCCATGAGCAATGCATAGTTTGATAGCATTTCAAATTTGCTTCAATCCAAATAGTAATAATACTCTTTCAAATCCAATTAACCCAGAAAATTTTCACCCCCTCCTACATTATTTCACCTGCTTTACTTGGGCTCAATGAATAATCCAATGGCAAACCAATGAACGAAATAAGTGTACACATACCTATTCCAAGAGAAAGCTTGACTTCAAGTCCACTGGTGAGGCAGAGACTCCACATCCCAGCTGAAGTACCACAACATCTTGGGTGGCCCTGACACCATAGACGATGGTCAACTTCTTACCTAAAGTAAAAGAAGAAGTGAGTGAGGGCAGAATTAGAGAAGCAAAGGCATCCAATTCATGTATATGTGTCGGAGAAAGTACAGAAAGGTTGAGGCCAGCAAAAAGGAAAGGAAGGTGGTTGTCAGCCACACTGAAGTGCTCGCCGCATATCCCGGGAAGATGTCGCCCGCTGAGGAAGAGGCTATCCATCTCATTCTCACCCTTCATCACTTCAAACAGTCAGCGGTGCTGTGGCCACCACTAAGCCTGTGGCATAACCTGCACGATTATATAACCATCTGAGGAGCCATCTCCATCCATCCTCTCCTCTAAAGAGCAAGTAGAAGACCATGCCTTATGTAATCAAGGCAGGCGGCGCGTCCATCCTCGCCGACGACGACGGTGGCGGGCTGGTGATGATGCGCCGAGGTCGGTGGTGGTGGCGTCGATTGCCTTTTGCTAGCATGTCTTCACTGCTTGAGATGCAAGGAAGGATTGGCACCGAGTGAAAATGTAGGTGGCTTGCATCGCTGTTTCCCACGCTTGGTAGGGCAACTTGTGACCTTTGGCATTCGAGTTTGAACTTGCAGGCAATAAATTACATGCTATGTGTCTTCTTTGCACTTTGAATGCATAATAAGCTCTTCTTGCGTATGCTATGCTATGCTATGCTTAGATGGATGTAACACCATCAAATGCCATCATCTTGGGACGCAGAAGCAACAGCGCTTACCCATAGTGCTGCTGGCTATCATCTGCGAAGGGATCGTGTGACGTGCATGATCGTTGCACATACAAACTATGAAAGACCACTTAGTTAATAAATATACGACGCAGAGACGTTCTGTCTCCTCAGAGGATGAAGCGATTCATATCACCACCACACGTAAAAAGTATTGAATTTAATGTTACTCCAAAAAAGAATTATTCTTAGTTATAAGGAAAGAAAAAAACAAAAGAAATGCATTTGTATAAGGCACATGTCAGCATGCTACATTAGAATGTAGAGTATCCATAAATAAGCCATCACATGATTCCACAGAACAGAGGCTGCTACCGCTACAGAGATTCACAGAGAGGAGGAGAGTCCCAATCTAATCCAAGAGATGCACCATATACCATGATGGAGGTCAGAACAATTTGAAAGAATATAAGAGACCAACAAGCTGCTGCTTTCCCAACCATTTGACACAGGCTATATGAATTTTACCATCGTTGAAATCCTTAACAAGTTAATAAACAAAACAATAAGCTCAGCTTAAAGCTCGGTGGCCTCTCGGACCAAATTTGCATGGTGCAATTCGTCCAACATTTTCACGCTTGAATATCAAATCAAAAATATGGGATTTCCCCACTGCTCATTCCTTGTTACAGCAAATTTGGTCCCCGATGCGAATCAAAATCAATATGATCTCCAAATGCATGTGAAGAAGCAGCATTAAACCCGTAGGCATCATAAACATCGACGTTCATCATCTCAGGGTCTGGTCCTCTGTATGCTACCATTGGGGAGGAGGACCAGGGAGCTGGCGTTGCTGGTTCCGAGCCCGAAAAATCTGCGTTCAACCCAGAAAGAGATGGATTCATGGGGTTCTGCGGAGAGTTTCCTGAAGGCCTTCTGTTACTAGAACTACCCGTCTGCAGTAGCGGTGTTGATTGTTGCTGATTCTTCTGGGGAGGTGATTTGGGCCGCAGACTTTCAATCTCTGAAGTAGTCATCACAAGATGTGGAGCATCAGGTGGCGGGTTTCGCCCACCACCTCCCTGCCAAACCTTCCCATCCTTGTCAGCGAAGTTTCGAACATAGGCCTGCAATGTAATAAGCATTTAGGATGGTTATCAAATATCAAGATGTGAAATGCTAGGTAGGATGCAAATTTAGGTTCATCATATGAAGAGTGTGTACCTCAGCGTTAAAATTAGAGGACGATAGTCCTTTTCCCACTGTTAGCCAGCCAGAGCGAATGTTATGGTCTTCACCGAAAAGTTCAAGCCTTCGTCGGCCCAGTGCAAAATGTTCAATAATCCTATACATATCCTCTGGCTTTTTGGTTGAACCTGCTGGGCGTGGAAAATAAAGGTAAAAAATGAGACAACAAACACAGGATACGATGAAGCTCCATTCAACTAAAAGTAAATAGAGGAAAGATATTCATCTAAGATTAGTATGCGTTTGACCTAAGATTTTACCATTTCATGTAAAGAAAAAGGATGACAATTGATGACCAGCTGATGACTACAGACATGAAACTAAGGTTTCTCCATAACCATTCAGCATAATTCATAAACAGATTTATTTTGCTAATTTGCATTTTTGGTCCACAAGCAAACTAATAAAATTAATACACAAATATTGATGAGACAATAAAACAAAGTTCGAACAGTTAATACACATGTATCCAACAAAAGATCGACAATAAATGCAGCATACTAGGGACTGACAGCTGGATACTGACAGAATAAACTAGAAGAAGCATGTTTCACTTCTAAAGACGAGCTTTTTTTGTGTTGAAGGACACAATTACAAAGCACAAGTTTCTCTTCAAGTTTATCTAAAGAAATCAATCACAAAAACATCTGTGGCCACATGTTCACCACAATAATGAACGTTACAACTAGGAATTCTGAATAACACAATAAATTGCAATACTCAGTAGAAAACTGACCATCAGTTGGTTCCTCAGCTATAATAACATCTGTGTCGATATTGGCATGGATGATATGCCCATCAGTGCTACGACGAACAGTTCCCTTTATGCCCATCAAGCAGTGTTCCTACAAATTATAAATGGAGCAACATTACTATAAGAAAAAAAGACAAATGTAAAGAATTGGCAAGAAGATAAATAAGAACCTGGATGGTAAAATAACCAACCTTTGAATGCTGAAACAGTGTGCGAGAATCATGCCTCAGACCTGGAGTAGCATTCTTCTTGTTGGTTTTAACCCAGCAAATGTCTTCACACCTTCGAAATCCCCACTACATAACAGGACCATCAGATACTAAAACCTCAAATATGAGCGTTCATCAAGGGGGAAAAAAAGAGACACTGATATAATATCACGAAAACATACAAAGAAATATAATCTGCACATAAAGTGCCTCCGGTGCTTGAAACAAGCATGAGCATGCTCAGGAGAAACACTGAACTGTGTCCAGTGTTGCATACAAGGTTGCTCTCACCCCTGATAGAGTTTGAACTCACTTGTGAAGAGTGTTGCATGCATAGCAACAACAGTACAGGCAAAATCAATAGCTGGTACATACAAAAGCTGAGGTAAAAGACTTAACACACCTTTTTCAAACATTGACGGCCCTGTTCCAGGCCCACACCATCACCAACCCACAGGAAGATGAACGATGGAGTGTCGGCTATTGCCTGATTGAAACAGTAAACAATAATTAAATTCCAATTCATCGTATTTCAAGAAAAAATAATTTGGGCATGATCTAAGCAACAACAACATGCAATAACATTGGAGCGAAAATGAAACTAGAAGAACACACCTCAATCTTAAGATTAAGTATCTCATCAAAAGTCCAGTACTCTAAGTGGTCGGTAATACCAGGAGCCCGATGAGCATATTCCTCCCAAGGAGGATCCACAAGAATAACATCAAACTTGGTGCCAAAAAATTCAGGAGAAAGTACATGTTCACGTAAGTCACACTTATAATACATGGGTGGTGAAGCTGAATTAGCTACAATCTCATCTTTCCTCTGAATAAGCTCCCTCAACTTGGGATAGTCCTCCACAACACTAGTAAGCTCCAACTCCCTGATGAAATTCTGGGGTCTCATACCAGTGTCCACAAAATTTTGAGAGTAGTCATTCTGTTCTCCCCTTGACGGAGCTTTACCAGAAGGTCCACTGGTTCTTGGTGGTGCCCAACCCGTCGGAGCTTTATCATGTGACATTTCACGACCACCTGGCCCTATTGTGTTAAATCCAGGAGCAGATATGTTAGGTGGAACTCCCCTTATAGGGCCAGGTTGATTGAAATACATTGAGTGACCAAGGCCAGCTCCCATATTAGTTGGAAACCTCGGTCGTGTTGGGCCAAGGGGCGGGATAGGAGGAAGGTTGGGTGGGGCAGCAAGCATATTCATATCAACACCTCTAGCTCCTGGCCAAACAAGTGGTCCTGGAAATGGGGGGATGACAACACCAGGTCCAATGGGTGGTGGTGGAATATGGGTCATATTTGGTCCAATTGGCGGCATCGGACCAGGTGGCAAGCCCAGGGGACCAAAGGGAGGACCCATCATTGAAGGTTGAAGTCCAACACGTTGAGTATCTCTCCCGTTTAATCTTCCTCTTGCTCCTCTCGCTGGTTTAGCACCTTTTGGACCTTGCTGAGGACCCCTATTTAAAGACCCTGTTCCCTGGTTGTTCCCAAATGAAGATTGAATATTACTACCAGGACTCTGGCTTGCACCGATACGGCTAGAGCTCATAGCTCTCTGGATCCTTCCTTTCCCAGCCTGTGAATCAAGAGAATTTCTTCCAGAATTTTGCTCTATACTCTCCTGTAAATCATCCCCAAAAGCAGAAGCAGTTTTACCCCTTTCCTCAGCTAAATAACCCCATTCCTCATCACTAGCTCCAGAAGCAAAATCCTGTTGTGATCCCAATTCTGCTTTCCTTGCAGGAAATGTTGAAACTGATTCTTCCCTTCCAAAATCTAAATTCTTATTGGGCCTGATTTCTATTGAATCAGAACTCTCATTTCTGTTGCTAAAATTTGAGGAGACTCTCACACTTTCAGGCCTACTTCTGGTATCTTTTCTGTAACCAGGCCTACCGTGAATATTGTCACTGTCTAATCTTTCATGCTCACGCCTATGCATATCCCATTCTTTCGTATGTCCAAAGTCATCCCCATCTATTAAATCCTGCCTGGTCTGACTTCTCTTCCAATGATCTTTAGATGTCTCCCAGTCTCTATTTTTGTCACTCCAGGCACCCTTAACACTAGTGCCTCTTTCATTGTCAGAATCCGAAAATCCTCGATCATGCTCATCAAACTCTCTGTGATTTCTTCCGCTCCTCTCAGGACTGCGAGACCTTTTATAACGTCTGGAATCCCTCCCACCTTTACCCCATGTGCGTGAACGTGCATCTTCATCCATGTTGGACTTATCCCAGTTTTCAACTTCATCGCGACTACCATGTTCTGAGTTTCTTTGTTGCCTTTGCTTCTCACCTTTCTCACCAAGTTGCTTCGAACTGAAACTATGGGTATTTAGTTCCGCATCTTCTGTTGATCCAGTAGATCTTTCTCTCACCCTTCTTTGCCTATCATCTCTGACAACATTTGACTTAGTTTCATGAGAGGCATTAATCGCCCTACTTTCCTCATCTTGTGCTTCTGATCTGCCCCAACTCTTGCCCCTTAAATTATCCTCCCTCCTATCATCCCTGTTACCAGATCTACTACTTTTCTCACCACTTGCATCCAAAACCCTACTTTTACCCTCTCCTGACTCATTCCTAAAGTCTAGCTCTCTGTCTCCATGAAGCTCATGTTTGCTGTGCTCTGAAGCTTTCCTGACCCTAGAATCAGATCTGTCCGCATGAGTGCTTTCATCTGCTTTCCTGCTGGTCTCTACCTCATCCCATCTCCTACGTTGCGGGTTCTTTTCCTGCTCATTCTGTCCTTGATCTTTTTTGTCTCTGCTGCTCTCTTTCCTTTCAAGATACCTTGAGTCTCGGTCATGTGGTTTCTCATTCTCACCATCACAAGAACTGTCGGTTTTGTTTCTTGTTTTATTATCAGAAATCTCATGACCAGAAACTTTCAGACTCGTTTTCCTTGGGAACTCCCCCTCGTTTCCATCATCTCTCTTCTTTCGGCTGCTCTCCAGGTCCCTATCTCGATACCCATCACCAGATCGTTTCTCAACTCTCTCATCTGCATTCGTTCGTGGGAGCTTCGAGCGTGAATCCCTTCTCATTGAATAATCATCTTCATCTCCACTACCAGCAGACTTCTTCCTTGCGTCATTCCTGTCCTCCAACACCTTCCTTCTTCCGCTGTCCTGTTCATCAATTTCTTCTATATCAGCATGCTTCCTCGACTTGCTGGACTTGTGCTTCTTCTTATCTGTGCCTTCCCAGTCATCATAAACTTCCATTCTGCTGCTCCTAGCCTCCGTAATCTCCTCAAAATCTCTCTTACTGCGACTCCGACTGGATTCAGACCCTTCCATTTGCAGATGACCTTTAACCTGAGTGGGTTCAATGGCACGTCACTTCTAGACAAAAACCTGTTTCAAATAAACCTCGCAAGAATCAATCAACTATTAAGTCTTCATCTAACCAAGATAATGCTAGGTATATTTCTGATTCCGAGACCAGGAAAAACGGGGAAAGAACAAATCTGAAATGGTTGCTCTTCCTACGCAAATAAGTCCCGATCACGAATCGTGAAACCAAACCCCAATTCCATGCGTACATCCACCAGCAAAGAGAAAAGATCCGACTCTATCGAGTTCCTCGGCTACCCTAAAACCAAGCCAAAATCAGAAACACAAACCCTATCTTCCCCAATTAACGCAAAAGTGAGTCCATATTTCTTCTAGCAGAGAAGTTTACCGATCAAAGTTCGACCTTTTTTTGTTAGAAGTCAATCGAAAACCCTAGGACTCTAATCAAACAAAGTGCACTATCAAGACAAGAAATCGAAAGAAATTAGGAAGGAACTCTAGAATAGCAAGAAACCAAGTGACAGACCAAAATCTAGAGTTCTCGATCGATCCGAGACGAATTTGCGCTATCCTTCGGCGATACGGCAAGCGCATCCACCAAATCGGAGGAGCAACGGGTCAAGGGAGACGCTTACCAATTGTGGTGGGGATAAAGCGTAGGCTTTCTCCGGATCTTGGTCGGCGCCGGCCACTGTTGAGCCCTGGAGGACGCCGCCTGGGGGGCGAGAGGAAGGGCACAAAGGAATATCGATGATACGAAGAATACGAGATACTAATGTGTTTAGGAACGATTCACGGGCGGTTTTGCAGAAACACCGTCCAGCTTTAGGATTTTGCCGATTCGCTACGGTTTCATGTTTTCCGAACGGTGCCTTTCCTTTTCTATAATCACAAAACTATCCTCACTTAGATCAAACCACTATCACTAAACCAAACAGAGAATAACTCTAATTCACATAACACTATGATCCACTTCGATTACTTTAAATCCTCAATAACCTTAATTATTATTCTTATTATGTACTTTAGTTTTTGTCAAACGATTTATTTGAGAGTTTTTGAGCGATTTTAGATGAAAATTAAAAGCTATTTTGATATATTTTAGGTAATTTAGAATCATCGTTTTTTTTTCCTCACTTAATCTTAAAACTTATATCTACCATTTATTATTTGTATTACAATATTTATTTTTATTTATTGTAAAATAATGATAATAGAAAAAGTGTGACATTCTTAGTTACAATTTATAGGTTTAGACTTTAGAGTGCTTTTATCATCAAACCGACATATTATAGCCGAGTTTAAATTAGTTTAGATTTTCACAAATCTTAATTATCAACTTTATCATATGTTTCGATGTAATGATATATTAGACAGTTTCTAAAACGATTTTGCTTGGAATTTAAGAAGAAAATTAACCATATTTGGTATATTTGAAAATAAAGGATGATAATATTTTTTTTTAGTTGGCGTTAAATTTAAGTTTTTATATATATTTTTAAAAAATTATTTTTTATGTAAACCTCTATATATTTTGAAACTGTTGATAATATTGTGTTAATTTATTAAAAAAAGAATGGCATTCAAAATGGTAATGCATTAATTAATTACTCCACCTTTAAATAAACTTACAATGTTTTGGTTCAGTTAATCAAGACACTATAAATTTGCTAAAAATATTATAATCGAGCCTTAATTAATCTAAATCTCGCTAAACGTAGGTATCAATTTTATTGTAGCTTTTGAAGTTTTATAAAATAATTCATATAAGAACTTGAATGGTCATTTATCAAAATTACAAAGCTTTTGATAGATATATTTCAAATAAAGGATGACAAAGATTCCAGCTTTTTCCACTTAATCTTAAATTTAGCCCATAAATATCATAAAAAAGGTCTTACAATGAGCAAATAACCTAAAGGAATGAAACTGAAAGATTTTAATTGAATCCAAATTGAGTTTTGATGGAACGCATGTATATATACATATATACATACATACATACATATATTTATGTATATATATGTATGTATGTATATATATATGTATATATGTGTATATATATATGTGTGTATATATAAATATATGTATATATACATATATATAAATATATATATATGTATATTCAGACACATACATACATATACATACATATACATATACATATATATATATATATATATATACATATATATACACATACATACATATATATATGTATATATATATATATATATATATATATATATATTCTTTTATTTTCTCTGTCACAAACATATGATTTTCTTTACCTCAAGGAAGTTAATGTTTATTTCTTACAAAAAATGAAAAAAGACATCCAGTAAATAAAAAAAAGTGATTATATTGTATATATTGAGTTCAGTCATGAGATAAAAAAATTTAAATCCTACTGTAAGCCTGTGATACACATGAATGAATGGAAAGAGCCATTCTGTATTCATATTTGCTCATTACATATCTCGGGATTGATGCTGTGTGCAGAGGGTTCAATATTTGCTCAAACTGAAGCCGAGCTTAGTCCATTATATGATCATCTGCCCAAGTTGTCTCCCACTGTAGCCTAATCCATGTTATAGTCAAATCATCATCAGTTTTTCCACATTCATGTGCCATCAAACAATTTAAATCTTATTTCTGAAGAAGCAGGCAAACCATCGATACATTTAAAGCATCCCATTGCATGTATCAGAACAAATGTTCGGCACACAGATGCTAACCAATGGAAGCCCCAGCTCAGCTTCTAATGTTGGGATTTCCAGAGCTATCAATGTACAAACATGAAAAAAGGGGGAAAAAGGAAAGCAAATAAGTGCATCTGAAAAGAAAAGGTCGCACATCCTGCATTTTTGTGTAACGTAAAGAAGTCTGATGTTATGATTTCACAGCTCGTCACTCAAATTATGTGAATCTCTGCCAATTTCATGGGCGTTGGCACTAGTCTTCTTTTTATGTAGACTCTCAACAACTTCATCGAGCGGAGGATCACCAGGTCTTCGATACAATTGTTGCCCAATCTTAATCTCGTATGCTTCTTGCTGACTCAGAACAAACTCTTTCAACTGGAAGAGGAAGTGAAATACATCATTCTTCAATATCATACTACAACTATAATGCTAGTGCATAAGACCAGAATTTAAAAGGACAAAAAATAAAATTCAGTTCCACCACTTGATTGCTACAAGCAGTTGTTGGACAACTCGAGCACGATATTTGATATTTCGTAAAGACTCACCTCTTCCAAATCTTGGCCTCTTTCCATTGTAAACATGATGGTGTTCAGGTCGACAGCCATGAACTTGACCTCAACAGATCCGGTTCTTAGAACCTTGCTCCATCTCATAGCAATGGCAGGTACATCTTCCTGAATGTCACAAACTAATCAGGAATGCAAAAAACTTATGGAACTTTTTGATTAGATATTCCCATAGAAAGGATTACGAAAAAAATAGAGATCCAAAAGAAGGAAAATGGACAACCAGAAGGAGTTCAATTATTGGGATCATAAATTATAATGCAGCTAACTAAGAATAGGTATAGAGATCAAATTAGTTAACACTATACCAGTATGGTGAGGCCAAATCCCATAAAGGATTGCACAAAAAATAGAGATCCAAAAGAAGAAAAATGGACAACTAGAAGGACTTCGATTATTGTTATCATAAATTATAATGCAGATAACTAAGAATAGGTATAGAGATAAAATTAATTAACACTATACCAGCATGGTGAGGCCAATTCTAAAGACCACCACACAATATAATGCAACATAATGATTTTTAGGAAAAAACTTCAAGAATAAAACAAATGATCTACGGAATTCTTTTATATTAAAGAGATGTATTTAATCAACCAAAATCAGATATAAAATGTCATTGTAAACCAGCTGTATTCGCTTAAGATACAACCAATCTATTATTTAGTTTTGAAAGGAAAATTCATAGACAATAACAACAGATATAAGAAGAAAATTATTTTGTAAATGGGATCTGATTGACAAGAAAGACTGAACTATGGATGGTGCATTCAGATGAGAGATATATCCATGCTTCGAGGTCCTCTAATTGATATTGAGAAGGTATTTCAAAAGAGATGGAAATCCATTAAGTATTTGAGCAGCATAATTTACACAAGATCCCTAGATCAACAAGAAATGCCTCCCAACTGATGAAATTACCAAGAATTACACAAGATCCCTAGGGCACTCGACGGAAGGGTAAGCAAAGCAAAGCAAACTGTGACAGAATGACACCACTAAAAGCAAAGAAGTTACCAAGAAGTAGATATAAAAGAAAGCCACATTATTCACATGATATTGAAACATTAGTTTCCTCAATTAAGAGGACAAGAGTGCTGAATTCAACCACAAAAAATGCAACAATTTATCTTCGGTGAATGCAAAGAAAACAAGAAATGGAGATACAACTAACTGTAAAGATCACACGACTATAATTTCAAGAGACCACATCCCCTAGAGAAAGCATCTCATGGCACTGGAAGAGCCTCGGTGTCCCAATTGTTAACCGTATGTCGAATGCCATTAAAATAATGGACTATCAAGCTAGAAATCCTCCAAAATCTCATTAAAAGAAGAAAGAAAGTGTTGCTTACCTAATTCCCGGATAATACAGAAAATATTTAGTCTATTCAAGCACCGAAATCCATAAAAATTAATGAAGAATAATACAGCATTCGCAACGACAAACCAAGAGGGAAAGGAAAACGACAAGAAACCTAAACCTAGCATAAGGAACCAGAACGGGGATAAGCATAGTTTGCCAAGATCGCGCTTGCTTAACCGAAGAACACGAGGAAGATCACCGCACAAAAGCTAAAGGTTCCACGAAGAAAGAGAAAGAAACACGAAAAAAGAACGAATCTTGGGTGGCATTGGGTCGCACCCTGGAGCGGGGAACACCCGGCCGAAGCTTCACGAAGCCGAGGGAGGGGCCAGTGTGGCGCTTCATCATCTCGGCCTGGATCTCCAAGGGGCTCATCCGCGAGAAGTCGGGCGGCGGGGGGAGGTCGGGCTTCGTCGTCTTCTGGCCCCACCGTTTCCACTCCTCGTCCTCCTCCTCGTCCGCCACGTCGTCGAGCTCGTCCGGGATGCTTACCCTCTTCTTCCCACCTTCCGACGACGCCACCAACAGTGCCAAGAGCACGAGGAGGAAAGGACGGAGACGAACGCGAGCGATGAGCAAGCGAGTCTCGTTCGTCGCCATCGAGTCGATGCCCGAGTCTCTTCGAAGCCTTAGTTTATCATGTGAATACTCTTAAATGTTATATACGAAAAATAGCAAGTATGCATAATTATGCTCATATAATAAAAAATATTTTTAAGTATATATATATATATATCATTGAGTAAGTAAGAGAAGAAATTGTACGTGGCTTCATGCAAACAAATAATATGGTCATGAATTTATATTTAGGTTTTTTGTAACTTATTATGAAATTAATTGCTTATTAAGCAAAGGACATTACAAATTAAAAAGAGAAAAGGCATGGATTATCTCCATCAAGATATTATTTCAAAGACAACAATTTTGTGGCACATATCCACACGTTGGTGTCTCCCTAACAGAAAAATCCTACATTAAATAGCAAAACTTAAGTCCATAAACCATCAGATTTCATCAGAAATTTAGATAGGTGCAATCATATCAGTGGTAATGCATCAGAGTTCTAAAGTTGATTATATTCAGCAAGAGTAGAACTTATAATAGATGACCGCCACCAAACGAGAGATTAGGGAATGCAGGAAAGAAAATATTAGGAACTTGTTTTAACCACTGCAAATAGAAAAAACATGTACACCATATGCAAAATGCAAAACCCTCACAAATGCATAAATGATTGCAATGAAAATTAAAAGCGACTTGCACCACTGACTGGACAAAGAAGAAGTCTTTCAACAACTGATGAAATATGCTGAGCTACAACACATTTTCAATTGCTAACTTCATCCTCCATACTTTCTACTTTCCCCCAAGGTTTTCCAGATGAAAGAATGGAAAAGCAGCTGCAAAATATGTGTTCTAGTACTCAAAAATTGGTCAAAAATCCTCCAAGCATTTCTGGATCAGAAATATGACAAAACAGATCAGTAAAAACAAGTTCCTATCTTCGAAATGTACAAGGTGCTGTCAACTTGCCATTGCCCAATGCATCAAGTATCCACATTGCTGCTCTCTCTCTCTCTATCTCTCTCTTTCTCTATGTATCAAACTCAACAATGATAGAGCGCACGCCATGTCCATTAAAACATCTGCAGGTACAGTCACAGTAATGCACAACAAAGGCAGACTTGCAGAAGATTTTCATCATCATCACCATGCTAAAGATGGTAAAGCAATAAGACCACCATCTTTGCACATTTATTCATCTAGATCCATACATTGCATATTCTGATCACAGATGACAGACACTGAATCATGGATTTTAACTGCCCCTTGGCCTAAAGAAGTACTTACAGAGCCAAATTCCGTATCCTCATCATCGCTGTCAACACTGTTATGTGTCACACGGTTCTGGTACCTTCGGCGCCCAACAAGAAACACATTGAAGTAATAGCTCACCAGATTTTTCCTCTTCTTGAGAGGAAAATACAAATAAAGCTTGTTCCAGAAGTTTTTATCAAGAGATGGCCGATTCGAGTGAACAATGGCCTTGAACTTACATTCTTCTTCCTCTGTCCATGAAAGTGCAACCTCCTCACCCATACTTCGAAATCCCCAAGCATAGAAAGCTGGACCCAGTTCACATTTTAATTGCAGCCTTTTCTCAGCAATGTGAAACCTAGTGCACTCTACAAAACCTGGCCATTCACATTGACAGTTAGCTTGCCTACCCCTTCCTACAGCAACATTATCAAATGGTGTGTTCTCTTGACCTTCAGGAGGCCAGATCCTGGTACCCAACCATTTTAACTCATCAGATTCAGTAGTAGATACAGAAGGCTGGACAGTCCAAATTGGTACCTCTGCTTGAAATTGTCTGCCTACAGGTATCTTCACATGGGGTGGACCGCTAGAAAGCCAATCAGCTATTGCATCTAAGCAGGGATTCTGAAGCCCATGTTTCACATCATTGCTTTCCTCACCTGCAGCCATCAGACCCTTGTTGTCCATGTCATCTTCATGAAGACAGAATGTTTGATAACAAGTTCTTGATTTGGATTTTTGATTGCATTTTGTTTCCGCATGGGAAATGGTACCATTACCATTCTCACAAATGGAGTGGAATCCATTCTGCAAGACCAAGTATGATGGTGGTTTTCATCTCTATTAAAACAGCATTGTCTTCATTAATGTAATAAAAGAACTATAAATAATTTTTCTAAGGTCTAACAATAAACAATTAAGTAAGGTATAACAAGAAAAATCATAGAAAAACAATTTTCATGAATCAGAAACATATAATGATTTCTCCAAGAGCTGGAAAACATAGGCAAATCTTCTACGAGTTGTGATTCAGAAATCAGAAGTATTGATCAATTGTGGCAAAAGGGGAGCTTATTCAACATTCCTACATGTTGGCTCACAACCAGTGATCATCAAAATTTAAGTCCAGATTTCAAAACTACCAACACATGCGACAAATATCTAATAGGCCCAATATCTTAAACAACTATCAAAAGGGTTTTGCCAACAGAAAGGTCCTGTACTAAGTAGATTTACCACTGGATTCAGGAAAACGATTTAGCATCTACCACATATTAGAAGGATAGAGATTTTGACTTCTCACCAGTTATAATTTCAGAAGATTTGTACTTTGTATTGCATAAGTAAATGTAACATTTGGATCGTTTGCTGACTCTGTAAGTTCGGCACAAAAAAAACCTACAATAAATACAACTTTGAAACCAGTCTTTAGCTATCAGGTATTCAGATTTACATATCACGATATGAATTATAATATAATAAAAAAATCCTTGTATTATACTAGTTAACATATTATTTAAACATGATTTAATATAAAAACCGTCAAGTGCTCTTCTTCAGAAAAAAAATAAAAAAATTTAGAAAATGCACAACTATGATAATGTATATGTCTTTAAAAAGAATGTATTTAGAAAGTTTTAGGTATAAACATGGGTATTTGATATTAATTTTAAGGAGCAGTGTAACTGATATTAGTGGAGTAGACATGCAGACATAAAATTTTGAACTTCAAACAAAAAATGGACAAAATGTCTTCAATTTGAGAATATTTCAAATATTTCACAAACAAGTATATATCATCTGAATTAGAAAATATTGATTGTATATTATATAAATATCCAATAAATGATTTATTTTCTTGAAATATTTTTTTTTTAAAATTGAATGATCATTCTAGTGTTGTCCAACACATCATTGGACCTACAGCTTCTTGTTGCTCAATCGAAATCTATAATGCCTTTTTGGTATATGATAGAATTCAGATTAAAAACCATGTATTCTTGACATTAGAAAGTATATATATATATATATATATATATATATATATATATATATATATATATGTTTTACTTTGTTACTGTTTAGATAATAAATAGTTTGTAGATTTGTAGCATATAGGAAAAAGATCATGTTCAAAACAATAAAACAGTATATTGGAATCATGCCAGCAAATGAAAAATTAAGGATGAAATCAAGAAATCTAGCATCAAACTTAGCTTAGTTTGGAGAGAAATTCTCTCCTTCCTTGAAATCTCAAGCATGATCAGAAGGAAAATAACAGCTTCAAATGGCTCTTGGAATGAAATCTCAGTCAAAGGCCTGTTTTGAATGTACAGTAAACCAGGCTAGACTTAGTACCATGTACAGGTTTCGTACAGACCAAATATCAAGCAGTAAATCTGATAGTTGTTGTTTTTAGGTCAGTAAGCTCATTATGGACCAATTCCCCCCAATATTTACTTGGTCTGCAAATTGCTAACTGGTTGAACTGGTAAATATCAGATAGTATGTACCGGTCCAACTAGTATTTAAATTTGTTCATACAAATTTTGAATATTAGGCCACAGGAGAATTGCAAATTTTATTTTAATTAGTTTACTTACAATATAATGTCTGTATTTATTGTGATATTTATTTAATCCCATTGTCTTACCTCTAAATTCAGAATTTAAATGGATGATAACTTGATTATGAAGCTCTTGCTATAGGATATAAACTATGGTACAAAAGAAATCTGAAAATGACTAATTGCATGTCTCATGTGAAAGTTTAGGCTCTAATCCCACCATCACCACCTCTACCACCACTTGCCATTACCCATGAATGCAGGTTGTAAATGCGAGCAAGCAAACAACAAAGACAACATCTAACAATTACACTCAAATAAGCAAAAGCCAGACATGAACTTGTCATTGTAATTCCTAATTGTAGTGTAATTGTAAATGCAGGTAAATTGGTGCACTGAAAACCGAACAGACCCTAAGTACAAATCAAATGTCATGTAGGATTGAATGCTTCCAACTTGCCTCTACCATCCAATGCCAATAGCTAGATGCCAACTCCTTTGATAAGGATTGAAATATACCACTCACTTGAATAATTGGAAAATTATATTTGAAAAGATTAAATGGAAAATAATGTGAAGAAAAGGAGGGATATTGAGAATAGAGGCAGTTCCTTGGAATAGGATGTAAAAGATTTGCTGCTCACTGTCGTTAAGGTGAACGAGAGAGTTTCAGTTCGTTTTCCAGAGACCTATGTCTATGCTTCTTAAAGTCTCATCTTTCTTGCTTCTTAGAACCAAAATTTGGTAAAAGACCCATGTGACTGCATATAGTTGGGAAGAGTTTGTCAAAGTTAGCTTGTCAATATGTCTATATATATATGCCAAGTTGCTACAATGTCTAACTTGTCATATTGTCCAATTGCCTGGTAATTGCATATGATTGAGAATTGTGGGCATGCATGCGGAAGAACTAGTACCTGATGATGAGTTGCTTGAGAGCTTGTTCGGCGAGTTCTTCTATGAGACACAGCTTGCCTGGCCAGAAGTACCTGAGCATAGTGCTCACTACTTGCAAGACCCTTGACTTTTCCTCTGTCACTTGCCATAAATTTCCCACCAGAACAGTAGCCAGGATTCTTCGCCCAATTTCTCACCCATTCAAGCATCCCCGCCAAATCATCCCGCTTCCTCTTGAGATGATTTAATCCTCCTCCATCAACTCTGCTTGCTTCCGAGATGAGAACGTCACAATTATCATTGCCATCAGTATCAAGTTGCGACCTACACCCGCTGCCCTTGAGTGGTGAAAGGAACTGATCTTTCTTGGAACCCAAAGGAACTGGAGATTGACAATCCGCCTTTTTATTATCTGTAATTGCTCCACAACCCTCTCCGACACCCAAAAGACGTAATTTCTTGTATCCAGACCGTTTCCCTGCAACCTTCTTCCCCGAAACTCTCTGCAACCACCGGTCTACCACATCCAAGTACTTAAAGAACACCAGTTTCAACGACGACCCAAACCCCAACTCCAACCCAAGAGCCTGCGCCACCGACGCCCACGCGCAGTTCTCCGTCACCAGGTCGCAGCCACCCATTTCCTGCACCAAGGAATAGAGCTTCAACAAATCCACGCGATGCCCAGTGCCGACCATGGCCGGCAGCGGGCGGATCCCGCGCCTCCGATCGACCTCTTTCGAGAAAACCGACAGGATCCGATCAAACAGAACGCTCCACTTCTCGCAGCTAGTCTCCGAGCCAGGGACATCGAGATCGGAACAGAACCCGATGCTCTGGAGCTTGCGGAGGATCTCCACGACGTCGAGGGAGACGCCCGCCGAGGCGAGAGGCCATCCGGCCATCGAAGAGCGGAGCTTTGGGAGGCGAATGCAAACCGTTACGGAGGAGGAGGTAAGGGTGATCAGGGCAGTGGCGGCGGCCGCACGCCGGCGGTGGCGCCACCCATCGCCGTCCCGCTCTTTGGCCGACAAGGGGTCGAAACGTAATTACAGTAAACTAGAGGGGCAGTTAAGCAGCAGGGAGAGCTGAGGTCTCGGAATGTAAGGGGAGAAGAAAGCGAGAGAGGGGAGTTGAAGCAGTTGAGGAGGAAGTGTTTTTTTCTCTTCAGCCCCTTGAAAAAGAGAGAAAGAAAAAGAGAAGCCCTCCCTCCCGTCTCACCTGCACAGAAGGATGATAAGGGATTTCTCTTTGATCTCTTGGCTTATTGTTTTTGAGGGGGGTAATAATGGTAAGGGACTTGGCGGCAGGGAAGGGCAGGACACCCCCCAAATAAAAAACCCTAGAATAGAGAGGAAGGGGATGATGTGGTTCAGGTGTGGGTGTTTCTGTCTTTGATCAACCAATCAATCATGAAAGGACGTCTTTTTATTGAAGGAAGGGAGGAATCTTCTGGTCTTATTTTATTTAATTAATAATAAATGAGTCAGATATTTAGATAATATATCAGAATCATCATATCTTATTTTTTGAATTAATAATAAATAAATCAGATATTTGGATAATGTATCATATCAATACAATCTTAAGATGTGAAATGATTCATTGTGTGATTAGACTTGATTGAATGCTTGAGTTGTAATAGTATATGAAGGCAAGACAAATGTACTAATAATATCTTGGTTATAGGTAGAAACGTTTTCCTCTTAGGTAATCTTAGTCTGTCCATTTTCATTGCTTCTGTTTCCAGCTTGTCATATTTTTTCTTATCAACGAGTCGGATTTTGTAGCAAACATGATAAGGGTTTGAAGAGGATGGATGAGAATTGATGATTGTTATAAGTCAACTTGAATCAAATAGGTTCTCTACATGTATTAACTTAAAAATCGATAGTTGATGTTTATTATAACTTAAATAAAATTAAATTGATAATTCTAATATTTTTTAATGGAAGTAAGAAAGTAGTTATCTTAATTGTTTGGAACTCTAATAACCGTCTATTTTCTACACACAACATATTTCACTTTATGGTTGTGGAGAGTATTACTTATCGTTCTTGGAGATGATTGAACTTATCATCTATTCATGTGTGATGACTATATTTATACCTAATTTCTTAAAAATTATAAAATGTGTTATGGTGAATTGAAATCGTCATCATATTTCTATTAATCTTTATTGAATAATATAAACACATATCGTACTTTACATATCTCAATTGAATCTCTTTGTAATTTAATCATGTGTCTATATAACATAGTTGATTATTTTTTCAAATCTTATCACTTCTAAAATTGAAAAAAAAAATGGAAGTCCTTTGATCTAAAAGTGTGACCAAGAAACCTGATTAGAGATGATGTACAATATGTATATTTTGGATAGATATATCACACATGGAGAGATGCTTATATGATTATGACACATTAGGGGTGTTGATATTTCTGTCTTGGGTCGATGTATTGAAGAGATACTTTGTTTGATTATGATATTTCATGTACTTTATTATTTATATAATTCTTTACTCGATTATGATACATATGAGGCCTTGATACATGTATGTCTTAGGTGAATGAATCGAGGACTTTAGTAATATTAGGGTGTATCAAAAACTTTAGATGCATCAAATGCAAAGAAAAGCTATAATAGCACATCTGTCATGTTAGACTCTTTTTCTCCACTAGAGTGGTTTGACCAATTTAATTAGGTAGATCAAATGATGTTTTCAACCCTGATGAGTTGGATATTTTTTATCTAGTGAGAGTGTTTGTAGAACAATTGTATATGATGAGAGTGAGTTCAAATATTTTTTTTACCTATCAAGAGTATGATCAATCGGAATACCCTCAAATCTAAGATCAATTATTAGCAATGATAGTCACAAATCTAGACATGTTTTTGATGGATCCCTTAGTTCTAATTTTCTTATAATATTTTCTAAAAGGACACTCTTAAAAATATCAATCTATGAATGTCAGTTTTAATCACTCTCAACATGAGTTAATTCTATCTGATCTGTTTTCTAAAATATTATCACTTTTGGAATTAAAAAGAAGTTTAATTTGAGATAAAGTAGGATATGAAAGGTTGACCAAGAATTCTAATTAAAAATGGTATGTAACTTGAGAAGATGTCCGCCTCGAGAGTTTTCAATGGAAGTCTTGTAGAGAACAAGGGAAGCTCAACCAATGAAATTTCATTGCATAGCTCAAGTCATTGTTTGTAGGTAATGAATGACAAAGTCCGAGAAGGGTTTGAGAGTTCAAAATAAAATTTTAAAATTCTGAATGAAACTATGCCCAATGAAGTTTTCTGTTTTAGCATTCATTCCATGACCATCGTCCAATATGAAAGATTAATTTTTTGATAAAAAAATATTTTTTACATGACATTTTGATATATCATTAGTATATCATTATTTATAATTTAATTAAACTAACTTAGTGTTGAGGTTTATGTCATGGGAAGATGTCGTTAACGTTATAGTTAATCCAATATGATTCTGGCCTATATGCATATGGTTGTTTGAAGTATCTTTGAGGTAAAAACAATAAGTTCCCATGGTGTCATCTACATGAAGACTAAGGTTAGAAGAAGTTTTCAGATTTAGTCCCTTTGACACCAAAGTTAGTAACCCCAGAAAAATGAATGTAATGATTAATAGTAAAAAAGTGACCTCGTGATGACTACGGTAAAAATAAGTTTTTTATACTAGATCATAAAAGAGCGAAATATTCTATGAGGAGGCCACCCTTAAATGACTCTAATAACTTTTACTTAGTCTCTTCTCAACGTGGGTGACAAAGGTAAATATAGCTTGTACCTACCTTCCTTGGACCCTTGTCTACGTAGATAGACCAATGGGGAGTAGCATTTGTCTTTTTTTTCTAATCTGGATATCATACGGAGGTCATGTGTCAGATGATAATTAGTCGATAATATTCTTTCCATCATTTGTCTCTTTAAAGGTGTGCTTTGGGAACTCTTCCAGAAACGTCCTAAAGTATAGTTATCAACTTATCCGACACATGTGTCATGCAGAGGTGGGGGGAATGAGTCGTTAAGATGCCTATTTCGAGTAATAAAGAATATGGTTGGCCTACTCGATCTATCAAGAGACCAACTTTAGACATAGTAAGATTGTTCATAATCGACTTGTTACAAGCGCTAAGGCATGCTCCTTCGTTGCTCGTCATCGAGGCAGATTGTAGGAATAGCCATGGTGGTCTCCTCTTTCTCCCATCATTGAGGTAAGTTCCTCTCCCACTCGTTGTCAAGGCTAGTCATAGGAGGAGTTGAGGTGGGCTTCTCCTATGCTCATTGTTAAGGTGGGTTATGAGAGGGACCCATGCTTTGACCTTGACATGACTATGGTGAGTTAAGGCAGGATCTGTTTTTCCAACCTAGAAACCTTGACAGCGTGAGGTGTCAAATTTCCCAACCCTCATGCCCTGAGTGATGGGGGGTCAAAGTACCTAACCTCCATGATTTGGTAAAGGGGGGGCAGGGTCGAAGTGCCTAACCTCTACACCTTGATAACAAAGAGGGCTTAGGAAGCTCGACCTCCACACCTTGGCAACAAGAGGGGGGTCGGATTTCCTGACCTCTACACCTCGATAACGAGGGAGGTTAGGGTGTCTGACCTCTACACCTCAACAGTGAGGGGAGGTTAGGTTTATTGACCCTTGCACCTCGATGGTAATGGGGTCAGGGCATTTGACCTTTGCACTTCGATAGGTGGGATGAGCTTTCCCGACCAGCATATCTCGGGCATCTCTTCCTTTATATGCTAGCTATGGTGACTTTTTTTTATATAATTAGTTTTTTTTACTTATACACATGGGGCATATTTTGTTTTATGTCTCTTGTCATGATAAGTTTATTCTCACATGAGTCAGGTTTTCTTGACTTATGGGTCTTAGGTATATGTTTATCTTGTGTCTTTCATCGTGATGAGTTTTTTCTTACGTGAGTTGGGTTTTTTCTGACCTCTACACCTCGATAACGAGGGAGGTTAGGGTGTCTGACCTCTACACCTCGATAACGAGGGAGGTTAGGGTGTCTGACCTCTACACCTCGATAACGAGGGAGGTTAGGGTGTCTGACCTCTACACCTCGATAACGAGGGAGGTTAGGGTGTCTGACCTCTACACCTCGATAACGAGGGAGGTTAGGGTGTCTGACCTCTACACCTCGATAACGAGGGAGGTTAGGGTGTCTGACCTCTACACCTCGATAACGAGGGAGGTTAGGGTGTCTGACCTCTACACCTCGATAACGAGGGAGGTTAGGGTGTCTGACCTCTACACCTCGATAACGAGGGAGGTTAGGGTGTCTGACCTCTACACCTCGATAACGAGGGAGGTTAGGGTGTCTGACCTCTACACCTCGATAACGAGGGAGGTTAGGGTGTCTGACCTCTACACCTCGATAACGAGGGAGGTTAGGGTGTCTGACCTCTACACCTCGATAACGAGGGAGGTTAGGTTTATTGACCCTTGCACCTCGATGGTAATGGGGTCAGGGCATTTGACCTTTGCACTTCGATAGGTGGGATGAGCTTTCCCGACCAGCATATCTCGGGCATCTCTTCCTTTATATGCTAGCTATGGTGACTTTTTTTTTTATATAATTAGTTTTTTTTTACTTATACACATGGGGCATATTTTGTTTTATGTCTCTTGTCATGATAAGTTTATTCTCACATGAGTCAGGTTTTCTTGACTTATGTGTCTTAGGTATATGTTATCTTGTGTCTTTCATCGTGATGAGTTTTTTCTTACGTGAGTTGGGTTTTTTCTTGGCTTATGCGTCTTGGGCTTTTTTTTTTTAATGCCTCTAGTTGGGCTTTTTTTTTTTAATGCCTCTAGTGTAATGGTTCCTTCTTATGGGAGTTGAGTTTTCTTAATTCATACACCACATTTTGCTTATAAATGTAGATTCATAGCCATGAGAGATGAGATAGAGTCTTTGGTGAACCCTATCATCAAAAAAATCATTGGAGTATCATTAGTTGGCAACCCAAGTTTCTGAAGAGTATCAAAATAAAGGATATCAACAGAGCTATCTATGTCGATCATAACCCTTTTCACTTAAGTGTTGATCATTCTCATAGAGACTACTAGGGCATCATCATGATTTGGGTCCAAATACTCTATATCTTCATCTTTGGAAGTTACTTTCAATTCACCCTTCATCATCGGGTGTTTTTTAGTGGTGGCTCGAGCATAAGACTTATAGGCCGAGGAATTGTCCCCCCATTTTCAATCGAGATGAGTGTTTCTAGTACTTTCAAATGAATCACATGAGACGTTCTTAGTATATGAGCTTTTTAATAGACTCTTTTAAGTAATGACAATCTTTAATCTCAATGGAATCGATTGTACTTGGACATATCTCTTTTTATTAATGAGATCTTCATTAGGTTAGGGTCATATAAATGTCATTTTAATTCTAGTCATATTTAAAGGGGTTAACTTGGACATCAGGTGAGGTAGCTCAGATCGTTCATTTCTTCTCTATTAAGGTGACCTTGAGATTGGAGCTAATTATAGCCACTCTTGGCCTCTTATGTGACTCTTTGTATTTGTCTAAGACCATTGCCTCCATAGTAATGTATTGAATAACCTTTTGAAATGCCTTAGGTACAGTCGCTTGTCATAAATGGTCATTGTGCACCTATAATATCTTCGCTCAATGAATCGTTCGTTGCTTTTGTATACTTGTACAGATGCCTCGTAGCATGTTTTGCCTTGATTTTATGTTTTTACTTGAAAATATAAGCAAGAATAATTCGCAGTACTATACCATAACCACTCACCACACTGGACAAAACTGCCTCAAAATGGCTCCGTTTTCACGTGCCACGACCTGTTTTCTATATACCATAGTGCGATGTGAAACATTAGCCATCTCAAACCACTAGAACCTCTTGGGTGGCAAAGAGGTGGATAGGACTTCAAGATAACGTCATGCATTGATCGGTTTATACAAGTTCGTACATTGAGTTGATGAAAATTTGCCATTGTGCTTGACACCTGGTGGGCAATCACTTGTGGACCTATGACTGCTTGTTTTTGTTAGGAATGAGTCAGCACTAAGAGGGGGGGTGAATTAGTGCATCAGATAAAATTATGTTGGTTTGAAATTTTCGTACGTTCGATAAAAATAGATATCGGAAATGCTAAACTTTGAAAGTGTATGAAAGAGTATAATGCGAAAGTAAATAAGTAAGGTAGTTTATAGTTAAAGTAAATTGCTCAAAAGAAATGGAAACCAGATTTTTATAGTGGTTCAATCATCGTGACCTACATCCACTCCATCAATTCCTCTTCCGTTGAGGCCACCAGCATCTACTAATGATCTTTTTTTGACGAGTGAAGATCAACTATCCTTTTACACCTCTCTTCTCTTTTTCATAGATTTAGGAGACAACTTTTACACCCCACTACCTCTTCTCTTAAACTTCACAAACACTTAGACTTTTGGGAGGGGTTCTCACAAGATTACAATAGTTTTTTCTTTTTTTTAGCTCTTAATTCTTATATTAGTTAATTAGGGATAAGAGAGGTATTTATAGGCCTCAAGTTAATTTAAACTTGGAGCCTAAAAGTGTCTCATCCCTAGTTTTCGAGGTACTGACAATACCACCGCCTATGCTGGGCGGTATCATTGCCTATAGCATTAACACTAGGTGGTACCACCGGCTGGTAGTCTCTCGAAGATTGTGTCTGGGCGATACCACCCAGACTAGTTGTACCATCGCCTGACATAATCTCGGAGACTGTGCCACAATGGTGCCACATATTATGTCGCTGTTTGGGCCTTTCACTTGGCCCAACATAGTCCAAACTTAGGCTCAATTGACCTCTAATTGAGTTGGCTTAATTACATTCTAAACTGACTCAATTAGACTCTAAACTAACTTTATCTAGGCATAATTGATTACAAGTGAACCTTTGTTATCCTGCATATCATTGGTTAATCCGGCACTTCGTTCGATCCTTTGGTGCATTGTCCTCTCCTTCGGTGTATTGCCCAATCGATATGTTGTCTTCTCGTAACATCCGATCTTCTTGGCGCAATGTCCGATCTTCTTGGCCTGATGCCCAAATTCATGGCCCGAAGCCTTCTGTTGATACATTGACCATTCCTCCGGCTCGACGTCCAATCTTTTAACATGTTTGCTCCGGCCCAACGTCTGATTCCTCCTGCTTTAATCAATTTGTCTTTTCTGATCGAAGTTAGATCTACATTACTCAAAACGCTCATTAGATGACAAACATATCAATTGATTTCATCATCAAAATATGAGATTCAATAGTTTTGCCTTTTAAAGTCCTTATTTTCTTATTCCTCTCTTTTCTTTCTTGCACACAAAGTGTTATTGAATTGCTTATAAAGTTACCCTCTTCACGAGACATTAGATCTTATCTATCGCTCGTTTTTGAACTAATCAACTTATTTTTTTTAAATGTCCTACAAGGCCTGAGCGACGTTGTAAATAGGCTGACCCTTTATGGATGCATATCGCAAGGGTATTTCATAACTTAGGTAATCCCAACTAAGTTCGAGAAGTTGACACAAGGGTGCTTCATGACTTGGGCAACTCCAACTAAGTCCGTGGCTTTACTGCAAGGGTGCCTTATGACTTAGGTAATTTTAACTAAGTCCATGACACGCTGGTAATCTCTCTATCAATGACTTAGAGAAGAGAGGACTTGAGCCCCATTATGAATGTTTGTATTATGAGTGATGGATGAGCATCTACTACGTCTCGAATCTTATTTATGAACCAAGCGACAAAGTCTATAAGCATTTTTTCCTCCCCCTATTGTCTAAGTTCGATGAGTGTTGTCATTGAAGGCCAAGGGTATACGTTCTTAAGAAAATAAAATTCAAACTCCCTTGTTAGCTAAACAAAAGAGTATATAAGAAGCAGCTTTAGGCAAGTTTACATACGCTTCTTAATGTAGTTGAGAAGGTGTAGCGTATTAAGATGTTGGACGTGTTGACATCTGGGCATGAAAAATTATAATGTGCTATATCAAATCAATATTACCATCGAACACCTCGAAGGACGAGAGGTGTAAGCTCATTGAAATCAGTTCCTCCAAGAGTTTTTGGGTGAACAACAACCGACTCAACGTAGAGTCGACTAGCACTTCCCTTTTTGATTGTTGGAGCTCTCTTTGCATCTCTTATAAATGTCGATCCATCTATCATAGTTGGATTCATGGGAAATCCTCTATCGAGTATGTTGACTAGGCTTTGGATTCACACAGGGTAGACTGAGGGTAGTGAAGTCTATTGAATTCCATAATTGGAGATCAAAATGCTCCATTAACCAATGGTTTGATAGGCCTTGGGCGCTCTTGGGTTGTTAGCATCGCATCAGGTCGGGGAACCTCGATAGTTGCTAGTGGTAGTAGAGCCTGAGATTGCAAGTAAGCTGGTGACCCTAATTGGGCTAACTGAGGCAAAAGCGGAGCAACGACTAGCATTATACTTATTAGTATTTGTATTTATTAAGTGAAATTTAGGAACACAATAACGAAGATGAATATACGGCTCGGGACCATTTTTGAGGTTGAGAGACCTGATTCGTTGAATAGACGCTAGCATCTTATTGATGCCTGTGCCAATGTGAATACATCGATGTGTAGAAATGATAATTGTTATCTTATTAAGTGAAAATACCATGGATCGAAGATAAAAATTTTTTTTACTTAAACATTTATTGAGAGGATCGATAGACGAGTATTCCTATAAATTGTACCCATCTTTTAATACTAACAATAAGTTTTTATACCCGATTGTTAAGGAACGAAATATTCAATGAGGAAATAAATTAAGCATCCTATTGACAGCTCAATCTTTCTCAAACTTGAAATATGACTGACTAGATGTAATGCATCCCAAGATCGAACTTGTAAATGACGCATCATATCCTTCATGTGGAGTTGCCCATATACATTGTTTGCTCATCAAGTGCCCAAGTTGACCATAGGAACTCTTTGATCACAACATGCAAGCAAAATGTTCTTTCTCTCTCCACATGCATGAGCTGAGTAGTTTGGTCAAACTCTAAGCAATATGATGAGACAAGACCACAGGGAATAAATAATACATTAAATAATTCCATCCACATGAGTATTTATATTTAAGAGACAAGAGGGCCGGCCATCAACAATAATGTATCTTTCTTATTTGTGTTTTATTGTCTGATTTCAATCGTCATTATGCTTGTTATGCTCTTATCATTTCGGCATTAGCCACTTGGATCATCTATCTAACACCCATCCATGCACAGATCTCACACAAACAACTAATGCTTCTCCATCTCATTAGGTTCCATGAGCTAAAAGTCTTCACCTTCCTCGTGCCATGGTCTGGAACTGGGTGGCTCCTGCACCACTGTTCGTGAATGTCGTAACAGCAATCTGACAGAAACGTCAAGCTAACGAATTAGTTGGCATAGCAGCTAAATGAATTGTGTATGAGCACCCAACTATCTCACTTGCTATTAATGCAGCTGTTGCGGGGGCAACTGTTTAAGCCGTGGCCTCGGGGCCGACGTGGCTCGGTTCGGGGGTCCGGATGTCGGGGATCTCGCGCGGCGTCCCTCGAGGTCTCCCGGTGGCCGAGCACGGTGGTTCGGGTCGGGTCGGGAGGTCGGGTCGGGAGGAAGCTCCGCCGCAGCGCAAGGGAGAGGCGACACCGTCTCGCACCTGCACACAGGTCGGGCCGGGAGCTTGGCCCGTCGGGCCCGACCTCTCCGACGATCAAGTTAGCGATATGGAGAGGATTTTGGAGGAAGGGATGCCTCCGAGCGTGTTGTGCTTATGTTCCCCCTCCCTTTGTTCATTTAGAACTCTGGGGTATTTATAGATGAGTTTGATGTTACCTGATGTGGCTGCTCGCAGGGGTAGGACGGTACCTCTGATGGCGTCTGACATTGCCACTGGGGTTGCGTGGAGAACCGAGCTATCGCAGGGTATGGGCGAGCTTTGACCGTTGCCTGCTTCTGTCTCGGCTGGGTGTGTGGGGTCAAACGAGGAGGCTGTCGTCTGAGAAAAGCTGACGTCCGAGCACATCTCGTCACCCTTATTGCCTTCCTGGGGTGCAGCGCCTATCCACGTGTGGCTGACATCGTCATCCGCCGGGTCTATCATTTTTTCCCATATCATATTCCCACCCCGAAAGGAGCTATGCGTCGGTTGTCGTACAAGGGGAGTCCGATGCATGGCTTCTGTCTTCAGGTGGGTTGGCCGCGCGGACGCGGTCTCGGGGAGCATGGAGCCGAGGAGCCAAGGAGCACGACGCAGGCAGGCTGGCCGCGCAGGTGTGGTCTCGGGGGGCGTGGAGCCGAGGAGCCGAGGAGCACAACGCAGGCGGGCTGGCCGCACAGGTGTGGTCTCGGGGAGGCACGCAGCCGAGGAGCCGAGAAGCACGACGCAGGCGGGCAGGCTGCGCAGGTGTGTCTCGAAGGCCATGGAGTCGAGGAACACGACGCAAGCCGGTAGGCCGCGCAGGTGTTGCAGCCTCGGGCAACGTGCGACCGAGGAACACGGCGCAGGCGGGCAGGCCGCGCAGGCGTGGTCTCGGGCAACATGTAGCCGAGGAGCACGACGCAGGTGGGCTGGCCGCGCAGGTGTGTCTCGGGTCATGGGGTCGAGGAGCACGACGCAGGCGGGCAGGCCGCGCAGGTGTGTCTCGAAGGCCATGTAGCCGAGGAACACAACGCAGGCGGGCAGGCCGCGTAGGCGTGGTCTCGGGTCGGGCAACGTGCGACCGAGGAACACGGCGCAGGCGGGCAGGCCGCGCAGGTGTGGTCTCGGGCAACATGTAGCCGAGGAGCACGACGCAGGCGGCCGCGCAGGTGTGGTCTCGGGCAACATGTAGCCGAGGAGCACGACGCAGGCGGGCAGGCCGCGCAGGTGTGGTCTCGGGCAACATGTAGCCGAGGAGCACGACGCAGGCGGGCAGGCCGCGCAGGTGTGGTCTCGGGCAACATGTAGCCGAGGAGCACGACGCAGGCGGGCAGGCCGCGCAGGTGTGGTCTCGGGCAACATGTAGCCGAGGAGCACGACGCAGGCGGGCAGGCCGCGCAGGTGTGGTCTCGGGCAACATGTAGCCGAGGAGCACGACGCAGGCGGGCAGGCCGCGCAGGTGTGGTCTCGGGCAACATGTAGCCGAGGAGCACGACGCAGGCGGGCAGGCCGCGCAGGTGTGGTCTCGGGCAACATGTAGCCGAGGAGCACGACGCAGGCGGGCAGGCCGCGCAGGTGTGGTCTCGGGCAACATGTAGCCGAGGAGCACGACGCAGGCGGGCAGGCCGCGCAGGTGTGGTCTCGGGCAACATGTAGCCGAGGAGCACGACGCAGGCGGGCAGGCCGCGCAGGTGTGGTCTCGGGCAACATGTAGCCGAGGAGCACGACGCAGGCGGGCAGGCCGCGCAGGTGTGGTCTCGGGCAACATGTAGCCGAGGAGCACGACGCAGGCGGGCAGGCCGCGCAGGTGTGGTCTCGGGCAACATGTAGCCGAGGAGCACGACGCAGGCGGGCAGGCCGCGCAGGTGTGGTCTCGGGCAACATGTAGCCGAGGAGCACGACGCAGGCGGGCAGGCCGCGCAGGTGTGGTCTCGGGCAACATGTAGCCGAGGAGCACGACGCAGGCGGGCAGGCCGCGCAGGTGTGGTCTCGGGCAACATGTAGCCGAGGAGCACGACGCAGGCGGGCAGGCCGCGCAGGTGTGGTCTCGGGCAACATGTAGCCGAGGAGCACGACGCAGGCGGGCAGGCCGCGCAGGTGTGGTCTCGGGCAACATGTAGCCGAGGAGCACGACGCAGGCGGGCAGGCCGCGCAGGTGTGTTGAGGTCCAATGGAAGCAGTGCCGCGGAGGGCTTTTGGCCAGGCATGGGATACGAAGTGGAGCTCAAAGTCCTTAACGAGCTGGCCGAAGGAAGTGATCGTTCCGGTCTCCAGGCCGCTATACCCATGGCAGGCCGGACCCCTCAGGGCGTGGGAAACGCCCTGCACATTAAAGCGTCTGACGTTCCATACAATGCCAGTTGGGCACGGAAAGCGGCGACATGGTCCGCGGGTTAGTGGAACGTTCGTATGCGTCCAAAGAAGGGAGCCGGAAGTCTGAGGGGAACAGCCTGATCTCATATCTCGGGCAGCGATGAACGGAGGATCCTCGGAGTGTGTCCTCCTTGAGCTCTTCCTTGAGTTGTGAAACTACCTCCTCTACTTCGTTGAGCCGCTGATAAGGAAGCATAGCTGGGCTCGCAGGGAGTCCGTTGACTCTGGAGATAATACCTCGGGTTCCGGGCGGTCGCTCGGGTTTGCCATCACTGGATCCTCGAGAGGGGCCGGTCGGACCCGAGGCGAAGTGGGAGGGTCCGGAAGCGTCATGTGGGCTCGAGCGGGTGGCTCACGTTGCCGCAGCGGCTGGGTCGCTGATGGGTGCAACGGACGAGGAATAAGCGGAATAATGGTTTGCACCAAACCCGTCAGAGCTCGGACCTGAAGAGCGAGGGCCTGAAAGGCCTCGGGTGATACCGGCGAAGGGGCGCTCGGGGCGCCCTCGGGCGGAAACAGATCCGAGTTGTCGAATGAACGCCAGTAGCATTCCGACGTCGCGGGGAGGTCGTCAGCCCGCGGCCCGTCACTCAAGGGACGCACGGCCTGCGCCCCTGCTAAGAACGATCCCTTGGTAGAGAGTTCGTCGGGACCAGTCTGAGGATCCCTCGACATCCGGGCCCTCCTTCTAGCGCCAATCTGTTGCGGGAGGCAACTGTTTAAGCCGTGGCCTCGGGGCCGACGTGGCTCGGTTCGGGGGTCCGGATGTCGGGGATCTCGCGCGGCGTCCCTCGAGGTCTCCCGGTGGCCGAGCACGGTGGTTCGGGTCGGGACGGGAGGAAGCTTCGCCGCAGCGCCAGGGAGAGGCGACACCGTCTCGCACCTGCACACAAGTCGGGCCGAGAGCTCGGCCCGACCTCTCCGACGATCAAGTTAGCGATATGGAGAGGGTTTTGGAGGAAGGGATGCCTCCGAGCGTGTTGTGCTTGTGTTCCCCCTCCCTTTGTTCATTTAGAACTCTGGGGTATTTATAGATGAGTTTGATGTTACCTGATGTGGCTGCTCGCAGGGGTAGGACGGTACCTCTGATGGCGTCTGACATTGCCACTGGGGTTACGTGGAGAACCGAGCTACCGCAGGGTATGGGCAAGCTTTGACCGTTGCCTGCTTCTGTCTCGGCTGGGTGTGTGGGGTTAAACGAGGAGGCTGTCGTCTGAGGAAAGCTGACGTCCGAGCACATCTCGTCACCCTTATTACCTTCCTGGGGCGCTTATCCACGTGTGGCTGACATCGTCATCCGTCGAGTCTGTCATTTTTTCTCATATCAGCGGCTGCTAAGCCTAATAATGCAGTAGACATGACAATAATTGCATGAAAATGATGACAAGATTGAGAAAACGATCATTTGGGTTTTCTGTCACTGTAGAAGTGCTGATTAATCTTGTTCCATTCAGAGGTAAGATAGTCAACCCACGGCAAAACCGGACGCAGATGGTCAACATCTCCACCCACGACCCACGCGTTGTTTCGTGGGCGTTAGTCAGTTTTCCAAGCGCTTGCTGGATGTTGACTTTGACCTGTAGAGGCCAAAATGGCGAGTGTTATTGCGCGCCGATCACCAAAGCGCGTGTAAGCGAGTCGCCACGAAACGCCCAGCGGGGTTCCCAAGGGAGCGTTCCCCCGAGGTTTCCATTGTCGAGGAGGATGAGAAGCCCGGCGACACCGCTCGGCGACCGCAGCCCTGTCCACGGTGTTCGGAGGAGCCGTGACATCTGGGACGTCTCCCGGAGCTCCGCGTCCTCGGGGTCATCCGCTGGCGGCTCCTCGTCGTCGTCGTCCAGCCGCAACCCGGTTAGGATCGCTGCCCGGGCGATCACCTCGTGCTTCGGTTCGCACGATGGCGGACTGCCGCCCTTGGCGGACGACTCCGAGGAGTTCAAGCCGCCTTCTCGTAAGCTTCTGCTTTAAGAACAGTGCATAGGGGATCTGATCCTGTGAGGAAAAAGGAAAAAAAGATGGGGGAAATTTGTCTCCTTTAGTGCATGAAGATTGTCTTTTTATTACCTGCAAAAGATAGTCTTTTTTTTTTTTTCTGAAGCTTAAATTCTCTTGTTTGCTTTATGAGGTTTATTTGCAAACAATTGTGCCAAAGAAAAAACTTAAATGATTAGATTTGTCATTTCTTGGATATATCCTCTGCTTCTATATCCTCACATCGTCAGATTCCTAAAATTGAGATATGGATGGAGTTATTGATGTTCTTGGAAAATCTTCATTCTTCTGATAATTCCTTATATCTCTTGTAAACTAGTGCAAAATTTCACTCCCAATGTTAATTAATGAGACCACTTTGAGGCATTCAGACACCTGTTTGTCTGTGTTATTGATGTACGATAGAACCCATTTTACCAAGAGATTTACACAAATCAAGTAAATGTTTAATGTTTCAGAGGAAGTGGAAGAATTATTTGTTAAATTTGATGCTTCATCTAATGGATTCTTATGAGAATATCTATTAGTAACTGATTTGATAGAAAGAACATGGCCACTTATTTTCATATCCAGTAGCTTATCAGATTATTATTCTTTTCCTTGTAGTCACCCCATCTGTTAGCACCCAAGGAAGCTCTCATGGCAGCTTACAAGGTAGCAGGCGGCGCGGTATGGGAATATATAGCAGTGGCAACAGCCCTTCTAGAAGTGGACCAGGAGGCATGAGACTGAGCATAGCCGAGATCATGAAGGCGACAAAGAACTTCTCCCCTTCTTTGAAGATTGGACAAGGAGGGTCAGGGACTGTGTACCGAGCCCGGCTTGACGATGGCACAGTGGTTGCGGTTAAACGTGCCAAAAAGGTATTTGGAGTGGATACCATGTCTCTCCTTGGATCTTGTTAATCTAAGTTTAGGCTACTACTGACGTTGGGGTGTGATGCTTTGTAGAATACCCACAACAGCCATCTGAAAGCCGAATTCCAGAATGAGATTCAAACACTGGCATGCATTGAGCATCTGAATTTGGTTAGGTTGCATGGATATTTGGAGCATCAGGATGAGAGAATTGTCATTGTTGAGTACGTCTCCAACGGAACTCTTCGAGAACATCTTGATTGTAAGTTCCTAGTGCTTAATTTCCCATTGTGGTGAGTGCTGATATAGTCTGCATTGGTTTCCTCCTTGACTTCATACTGCTAGTTGATATTGTAATGTTTAGTGAACGTCTGTTTCCACTTCTGACCTGCTATGATTTTCTGCTGTTGGAAGTTGGTGCCCTGTTGACCTATGTTTAAGCAAAACTTCAGGTCAGCGAGGACAAATTCTGGATCTTGCTACACGGTTAGATATTGCAATTGATGTGGCTCATGCTATCACATACCTTCATGTGTATTCAGGTTGGTGTTATCTATCTATCCATATATATATATATATATATATATATAGCTCCTTTGTTTTATCGTGTCATAACCCAAATTATAGACTGGACAGCTAGAGAATGTTTATAACAGATTCATCATGACTACATGAATAGAGTTGAATAGCTATCTTCACATTACCTGAACTTGTAAAGGTGCCTAATTTATTGGTCCATTAGGGGACGATGGAGGTCCATTAAAAACTTATCGAAATATTATACCAAATGATCACTTTGGGCCCACAATCGTGCAAACAGGAAAAGCTTGATCCACTAAACAAGAATTTGATCGTCAGATCAGATCTCTTCCACCCTTGGTGATCACTGTTTTGAATGCGGTTAATGCATTTATTATGTCGTTAACCGCTTCTTTGAAGATTCAAACCTCCCATTGTTGCCCATCCTAACTGAGAAGGCCTGTGGTGAGTCAGTGTGGTTCGTGTATCACAAGGGAAAATGCAGGCTGCATTGCGCATATCAATGTGCTTTGAAAATTCTGAGATTTTCAGATTGGAAGCCAGAATAGAAATCACTAAAATCTGTATTTGTCATATGAATATCCAATTTTAATATTTTCGCTATTGGTATATAAGTTTTCTTTAGCGTCTGTCATAGAACTTTTTGGTTCGAATCTGTCTTACTTGAAATTCCGGTGGCCAATCTATGCATATGTATCTGTGACTGCAGTTGAAAGTAGAGGATCTTTTTTTTTTCTGATAGTTGCTAATCTAATGCATAAATTTTCTTGAAATGTAGATAATCCTATAATTCACAGAGATATTAAATCCTCCAACATCCTTCTGACGGATAATCTGCGCGCTAAGGTTGCTGATTTTGGGTTTGCCCGACTTTTTGTGATGGATTCTGATGTCACCCACATATCCACCCAAGTTAAAGGAACTGCAGGCTACCTTGACCCAGAATATTTAAGAACCTATCAACTCACAGAGAAGAGTGACGTCTACTCATTTGGTGTATTGCTGGTGGAGTTGGTATCCGGCAGGCGCCCGATAGAACCCAGGAGAGAACTCACCGAACGGCTTACACCCAAATGGGTATGTTTCGGAGAGCTTCTTGCATGTGCTTTTTGTCTAGTAATAAATATGGTGTTGCCATTATTATAACTTTGAGATCCAGATTCGAGATTACATAGTGAAGCACACTTTAATTCAAAATCTTTAATATTCTTCAGACCATGGAGTAGTCAACATTGGTTTAGCCCTTAGGTTAAGATCCCTCCTTTTGGAAAACGTTGGGCTTCAACCTATATGCTAATTCGGCAACATTCAAAATTCTTTGATTAGTTACTGATAGAACTAGTAGCTAACCTTGTCACAAGAATCTTTTTTCTCTTTTGGACAAATATCAAATTCGGAAGGACTCAAACAGAGGAAAAGATAAAAGAAAAAATGTTGATCCTATGAAATCTCACTTCTGGTGCTGGACAAGTCTCTTTTAATAGGAAAGCATTATGCAGGCGTTCCTTTTCTCATACTTTTATGGGCATCAACAAAATGATCACGACAAATTGTTACTGCTGACTGCTAATGTTCGGCATTTTTGCTGAAATTTAATAGCGGACAAATATGTTAATAGTTTTGGAATGTCTTTTGTTGTTCATGATATCAAATGACTGTTTTCTGGACTAAAATCTAGATTGTGTTGGTTCGATGTCACAGGCTATGAAGAGATTCACAGAAGGAAACGCGGTACAGACTCTGGATCCGAACCTTAAGCCAAGCCTGGCAACTAACTTTGCAGTGGAAAAGATCCTTGAGCTTGCCTTGCTGTGCTTGGCTCCAAGCAAGACGAACAGGCCGAGCATGAGGAGGTGTGCAGAAATCCTATGGACGGTACGGAAAGACTATCGGGAGTTCTTGTCCTCACATCCTCTCTCCAAGGCCGCCCGTCACAAAAACTAATAAGTGGTAGCGGATCATGTGTTTCGATCGAAAAGCCTACTATTTGTGAAAATATCTGATTTGATATAAAGAAGCTCCAAGTGCTGTGATCTGAGGCTGAAGACTAGTCTAGTGTTTATTCCAAGAATGTACATGAAATATAGTTTTGTTGCGTGAGAAGGCTACTTTCTCCCATTTTAATGAATTCCCATGCAGCATTGTTTGATACACTACTTGTCTTTGAACATAACGGAAATAATTTATTTATATTGCTATATAGAGTTTGAAGTGAACCACTTTTTTCTATTAAGTGTTTGAACTCTTCTTATTGTGGATCCCACTTTTCCATGCAAAATGAAGATTGAATGCTTCATCTTTATCAGTCATCCAGCAGGATGACGGAGCCTTACCATAGCATAGAACAGAGAAGAAGACGGTGGAGTGGAGATGGTGCCGTCCTCAGGGCTGAGCAAGCCATCAAACATGCAGGAGATGGTGCCCCTCCTCCAGTTGGCATCAAAACAACATCACGGATGTGAAACAGGCAATGACAAATGACCAACCACATCAATCTTGGCAAATAGCTCAAAATAAACATATGACATGGGGGTGGCTATTGATTATCGTAACCTGACGGCCTCTTCGTGTGTCCAATCCCCAGATCCGAGACCTCTAATCTTCACATCATAGTACACCTCTTCAACTCTTCTCAAGTCATATTTCATCCCTGCCCATCCAAGCATCAACAATTAGAGATCTGCAGCAGACATGCATGTTGTGTCGGAACATCTTTCAGCCTACCATCAAACTTTTTGCGCAAGAAGTCATTCCGTAGGTTAAGCATCCGAAAAGATGCATGGAGATCAGTTAAGAACTTGAGCACCTTCCTCGGGCAATCATAATCCCCAGCGGTGACTTGATTCACAGCATATCTTGGCTGAAATAGCAGGTATTGTATCAGCAACTAAAGTTAATTTTAAGATTAAAAGGAATTCCATGGATCAAAGTCAAACAGCAACTACGGTTCCTATTAGTGTGTGTTTCACATTTATGACACAATCCCCATACAGCTCTATGTAAAAGTATGAACAACACAGTCCTCGATGATCTAAGAAGATAAGGAGTAAGGTAGAACTTTATACATAGGAAACAAATATCTTCCAAAAACACAACGACAAATCATATATTTGTATCTACATATTATGTGATTGTTTTTTGTTGGATTCGCATTATGTATGATTTGTCTCCTCCACATTCCGATGACTAAGGTTTTAAATATGGCTGGCTGGCATCCCTCTTGCCAGCAGGCCATTGGAACAGTTGATGACAGTGCTGCATGCCATGCCAGGTGTTTGAATCTTAGGTGCCAGCAGAACAACAAAAAGGGAAAAATGAGATTGAATCCTATATGTTTTGTTGGGAAAAAGGAAAGATACCGCATACTTTTTGTTGAGACACATTCTTTCATCCAGCTTCTTAGATGATGAGAAGCAACAAAGCATCTGAAGCACACACGAGTTACAGCAATGATGCGACGGCTAGAATAGATAAAACTAGATTCGTTCCACCAAGAAAGAAGCAACCCAGCACTAATTTAGCCAGCCTAACCCATTTAAATTTCAACAGATTGAGCCAATCCAAAACGCCTAACTTAAGCAAGCACTATGACCCTTATTTCTTCGCACCTATGGCCTTATGTCATCAGGTATATATGACCTATTCACTCTACGCACAAACAGAACTTGTCAAGATCCATGATGTGGCAATATCTAAATTTTTTCATGATTTAATAAACCCATAAACTACAGTGTAATTTTCTATGAAATAAAAATCCAACTGATTTGTAGGAGAAAAATCTTACCAACTCATTCGACATGAAACACAATCCTGCAAAAAGGTGACCGTATCAGTAATATTAAGCATAGAAATATACCACCAAGTACCAACTTTATGACAATAGTATGATATATAGTAGTCTAGGATGCCATGCAGAGACTACAGTGAGTGCCAATGAAGAATACCAACAACTAAGAAACACTCATCTACATGCATTGTCATGCAACACAACGAGATTATGAATAAAAAATAAACAATTATGTTATACATTAAAATCACAAAGCTAGCCATGCAAACCATTAGCAATAATCCAGTAGTTTGTTGGGGAAAACAAAGAGTCAACACAATTGCTTATTCTATTACATAAAAAATCCAAATCTCAACAACCAAATTGTTATCAAATGAATTATGCAGGAGACTAACCAATAAGGTAATCTTCAATGTCCAATCCAAATTCTGAAGAATCCACTACAACAGAGAATAGAACACAATTCATAACTCTTAGTTTGTTATTTTAAGAGATAAAAAAGGTTGGTTGCATGTTAAGCAAAGAAAAAAAATTACATGCTCGAAGTGGCATTTCAGGAAGAAAATAAAAAAAGGAACTTTGTTGAATACGGATGAAATATTGTTGGATAAACAGAGCTCCAGCGAACCACTGGCCCAATGAATTGCTAGTGAAAGATGCAACTCATTTTTAGCAAAATCAAATATTTGTTAATTTCCTAATGACTGCCATCTGTTGTGGCCTGAAATCATTCTGCTGGTGAGCTTAGATCACTTGAGTTTATAATGAAACATGTCATGTTTATATGATGATTATTTCTAAAAATAAAAGCACACAGCTTCAGAGTGTAGACAGCCTTGGCATTACCTTTTCTTTTCACTTCAAAAAAATGAAAACCAATGCTCCGTAACTTGTTTATGTTTGTTGCTTAAAACAGTTCTAATTTTTTTCTTTTTTAAATCACATTTTTTTCTCCCAAAACAATCAGCCTCATGCTTTCCATCATATGAGGTAAAAGTAAATAAAGATAACAACACAATTTCCATATCTAAAACACCCAAATTACAAAGTAAATTGACCCCTACACATTTGTAGATGTGGAATCAGGCCAAGCAAGGTCACAATAAAAGAAAGATATTGGAAGTACTAGATTTTCCTATCTTCAAACGTCTTCCAAGATTAATGAATAAATTTAGAAAAAATAACTTTGAATATGTCTGGCAACTGGAAAACTGACATGATTCAGAGAGACAATATAAAATGGTTCAATCCATTGAAATTTGGATTGGTTTGTTCCATTTGTTTGTTGGGCCAAGAACAGGCAAATGTCAATATAAACAAACTCATTTTTATATTAATAATACCAAACAATTCAGCAACTAGTTCACAGTTCTTCTATTATGGTTTCGCACCTTAAAATACATTCCACTTTTTTGTTAGTATATATAAATGATACGGGGAGATTAAAGTTAATTGATCAAATGTAAAATGTTCTTCAAGGCAGAACCAAACGCACTTTGTCTCCTAAGATTGCTATAAGCTAGTCACGAAGTAAATAACAAAGACTAGAAGAGAAAATGAGGCAATCACAAAGGGTCCATAAAAAGCATAACGTCCTAATCAATAATGTCTTTCCATATCCCACAAGTTTAGGTCTGTTTTAGGTCTATGTAAGCACTACAATTTTAGGTCTCTTTTATCACGGTGCAGTATATATCTCCATAGCAGAGTTGATGAATTTGAACTGTGAAACCATATCTAAACAGGTGCACTTGTCATTAATGCAGTGTATGCGAATCATTAAATTGTAGAAGGAAGATCTTTAGTGGGAAAGAAAACCTTACATCCTAGAATCTTTTCAGCTTCAGGATGCATAAGAAGACTGCCTGTATCCAACCAATGCAGAAACTCTATCAATGAAACTGCCGTCTGAGTCTCACTCCTCCAGTCCCCATGGAATCTATCCCAAACAAGTACCTCGAGTTAGCCTCTAACAGTAGGACAACAAGATCAATGTTACCGACTCTCCAAAGAGAATACGCCCACCTGTAATACTGTCCAGGACATTCACGAAGGATTTCGGCAAGCCTGCCGAAAAGCCCCTTCAGCACCCCTGCCTGAGCCCTAGCCTTCTCCAGGACGTCTGTCCACAATCGTGCCATTGAATCAAGCAAATATGTATTAAAGCAGACCAAAAAATTATTATTATTTAAGTATTGTCTCCGAAAGCTTGGAACCTGGGTTGGGGAGGGAGTGGTGGACCAAAAGAAGACGGGAGTTCATGAGCCGGACGGTGGCCGCCATCTCCATCACCACTGCTCTGATTCGCTCCCGAACGCTAGCTGTCTCGTCGAGTTGGACACGAAAGTCTTCGAACTGCTTCTCCAAAGAAGCGGAGGGAGAGGAGGAACATGGGGGCGGCGGCGACGAAGCGGAGACGCATGAGGAAGGCGGAGGCGTCGCCATCGACGGAGAACAAGATGAAGAGCCGGGGAGACGGGACGGAGTACCACCGCGGATAAGGAGACAGCAAGAAGGCGAGCGACAGGAGGCGGCAGGGAGGGGAGAGGAGGGGGGCGGGATGGCGGTTCGAAATGCCGCTACGGCCCTCATCAATGCCTCCTTATTTAGTGCGTCGGCGTGCTGGTCCTGCGACTGATGATGGGCATGCGCGATCGTGTTCGAAGAAACTAACCCTCCGCCACGTGTATGTTGGTGGATCCACTTCATGTGCGGCCCCACTCCTCCCCTTCGCTAAGGCCACGTAAACCCCACAAAATTTTCGGAGTGAATATATATATATATATATATATATATATATATATATATATATATATATATATATATATATATATATATATATATATATATTTATTTATTTATTTATTTATTGCTGTTAAAGACTTTGACCTTCGATGCAAATAAACATGTGATATGCTGGTGTACAAGTTTGGAATGAAGTATAAGAAACATCTCTAATAACATACGCAGATTGTACACACCAGGAAATACCACAATGTGATATAAGACACAAACCATATATAAATAGATAATCTCAATTACATGTCCCTACACTAATTTATACTTTTGCATCTATTAAAATGACCCAAAAAATAAAAAAAAATCGACAATAAATTCGACACCTTCTAATAAAATTTATTTGAATAAACAATAAAGGAATAGGAACAGTGAAATGAAAACAAGGAAGAATAGACTTTATTGGGTTGTTGGCATAAATTATGAACTCAGTTGGCCTATAATTTTGGAGAGCGATGTGGTCGTGCCTAGAATGGAAGAGACCGCTCCAATTGCGATGATGAAGGTGCACAACAGGCCCTAGAATTGAAATCAATGTATCAGATGCTTTTATTCAAATAATCATTGAGAACTTTCGACGTATCCAAATACCAAATATCAGAACATTAAACATTAAATTATTTACCTTGTGCATTATATAGAAAGTGGATAAATAAATGGAAACTATTACTAAATTGTACCTCAGTCTAAAATATATGCTCTCATACCATCAGTCAGTATTGTTTTTATCAATAACCTCAACATCACCACTATATAAAATTATGTAAATTTTTTAATGTTTTTAGTTTACTTATTAGACCAAGTTGAATTCTTAAAATAAATTATATAAAAGATTAATATATATATATATATATATATATATATTTATTTATTTATTATTTATTGCTGTTAAAGACTTTGACCTTCGATGCAAATAAACATGTGATATGCTGGTGTACAAGTTTGGAATGAAGTATAAGAAACATCTCTAATAACATACGCAGATTGTACACACCAGGAAATACCACAATGTGATATAAGACACAAACCATATATAAATAGATAATCTCAATTACATGTCCCTACACTAATTTATACTTTTGCATCTATTAAAATGACCCAAAAAATAAAAAAAAATCGACAATAAATTCGACACCTTCTAATAAAATTTATTTGAATAAACAATAAAGGAATAGGAACAGTGAAATGAAAACAAGGAAGAATAGACTTTATTGGGTTGTTGGCATAAATTATGAACTCAGTTGGCCTATAATTTTGGAGAGCGATGTGGTCGTGCCTAGAATGGAAGAGACCGCTCCAATTGCGATGATGAAGGTGCACAACAGGCCCTAGAATTGAAATCAATGTATCAGATGCTTTTATTCAAATAATCATTGAGAACTTTCGACGTATCCAAATACCAAATATCAGAACATTAAACATTAAATTATTTACCTTGTGCATTATATAGAAAGTGGATAAATAAATGGAAACTATTACTAAATTGTACCTCAGTCTAAAATATATGCTCTCATACCATCAGTCAGTATTGTTTTTATCAATAACCTCAACATCACCACTATATACATTTCAAGTCAACTAAAATAGTTTCCATAAAGCACATATTTATGAAAGATTTTGGTGATGAAATTTTTTTTTTAGCTCAGATATTCATTTTAGACTAAATTTGCACATGTTATACGTTCATTGGACAGCAAAATCATGGCAGAGATATGAAGGGCATACATAGGTAATACAATAATCAAAAAAACATTACCTGAGTCTTTGTCACTCTGCCCCAAAGTATGCTCAAAAAGCAAGCGCATGGAAGAATCAAAGTCTGTAATAAAAATTAGTGATTAAAAATAATATAGTTACATAAATTTTTAAAGGAAAAAGGACAGGACTTACCACAAGCATGGTGAGCAATGATCCAATCAAAGCCATCACCAATCCTGATATGATATCCAATGATACGAATTTAGGTTTTACAAGCTGAAAAATCTTACTAGAAATGCAAAACTCTGGATCATAACATTGTCAACTCATGAAATGAAAGTGTAAACCTTTTGGAATATTAGCACTTAGAAAATATTTTAAAGATATTGTGAAATTGAGAAGAAAGCAAATGAAAAATAAACTTACCAAAGAAAGGAACTGAAAGAGCCACTATTAAAGTAGAAAGAACCAGCATTGTTCTTATCATGATTGCATACAAGTGTGAGTTCGAACTGTTTGCTGGTAACAACTCCTCCAAACTCATTGCCAAAGGAGTCAGCGTTAATGCATATGTTTTCAGTAGTTAAGGATCTGTCCAAATTTTAGTTTACTATGAATAATCCAGAATTATTTATTATATATTTTAAATTTTAGAACTTAAAAAGAGTATCATCATTAAATAGAATTCTTTGATAGATCTAAACAAAGAAATTTTTAACTGATATCTAAAATCAATTAGAAAATGAAATTATTTATTAGTTCATGCTTTGTATCATCTTGCGTGAATGAAATAACAATTCAAAGGATATTTAGTCATTGGGTTCACCACCTGCAACCAAAGTCCATAAAAGAACATTAGTAGCTAATTCAACCATTTTCTAGCATGTCAAAATTTTGAAGACAAATACATTAACTATTCAATCAAAATCTTAACGTATCAAAGATATCATATCTAAGATATATTCTTCTTTGAAAATCTGTGAGTCATATTAAACTATTGTCTTATACTTCAAAAGATACTGGTGGTTTTATTGTGAGAATTAACATACGTTTATAACTTAATTAAATCTGTTCAAAACTCTCTAAAAATTCATGTCACAGATTTAATTATGATCACATTATTGCAGATAATTTTAGTATGAAATGTGCAGCATTCTAAACAAAGGTAGGATCCTTCCAGTAATGATTACAGATAAACATCACATATAAATATTTTTTATACAATAACATATTTATGATATACATCAAAGATTCCTCAAAATGTAATTTCTAGGTGAAATCCAATTTTTCATTTTTCTTACGTCTCTCGAGGAAAGAGATATTTCATTAGGAATTTTATGATTTTTTTATTTCAAGATCTAGTTTTATGTATGCATGTAGCAGAAACTTCAACAATTTACAAATACAACAAATGCAATTAGCTTTAGCAAAAAAGTACAATTAAGACTAATATTTCATGTTGTCTATAAATCAATGCATTAAAGTTTGCAATCAATGAGCAAGGAGTATAAAGCAATGAGTCCAGGATGTAATTGATACCGTAGTCCACACAGCGACCTTTGAAGCCAATAGATTTTGTGGCATGTTGAGGGTGAACTGTGACAGCGTTGACTCACCATTCATAGTGTAACCCATCACAGCAACCGCAGCATACATCACAGTGCAAATTACAAAACTACAAAGATGATTGCATAAGTATAATTACATTTCTTTGTGAGTGCATATACATATCAGTGAAAGGTAATTGAGTAATAACATGTTTTGAATCATTACTCACCTTATAAAGAGAACGGAGGGGAACTGGTTGGGTTTCTTCAAGGAGGAATATATGTTTGGGAAAACTGCATGACCTGAATAGCAGAATCCATATATGCCAATGGCAATTGGAATACCTGATAGGTTTAGTGGAGTGCCCTTATTTTGAAAACCAACATGATCGAATTGACCAACCCAAAATAAGCTCAGCACTACCAACACAGATGCAATAACTCCTCCAACTGCCAAATATTGAGAAAAACTATATAAGTAGAAGGATTTTTTTCCCCTATATAATTAGGCATGAATATTCAAATGTTTGATTGAATTTAACAGTAAAGGGGTATTCTAATTATAAGTAGTAATTTGGTGACTGCCAATCCATCACCGTTTGCTTAAAATAAAGAACAATTTAAGGAGAACAGTATCACTTTGTAATTTAATCAGCATAAAATATTAAACCCAATAGTGATGATCAAATTCTGTCAGTGCACATGATTTATGTGATAGATATACCTAAGAGTTATTAAGTTCTCAGAGATTTCGAGAAAATTTCAATTATTGCTTTCAAATGGCATCTTGAACTGCAGAAATATTGTTCATGCCACAATCACCACATAATCATGTAGGTGATTGCCAGAGGCATAAATACGAACTTGTAAGCTTCAAAATACTGATTATAAACAATGATAAATGATATCCCAAAGTGCTCTTTTGTTTTTCAAGCAGTTTGAACAAATTATCCATTAAAATGTTAACCTCATACATTTTACCAATTACACTAGTGTTACTGCCAACTGCAACAATTAGCAAGTAAAAAAGTACTACTGACCTGATAGGTAACTAAGAACACTAAGATCTCGCAGCCATGTTGTCGGGAGAACTATAATAGTAGTCAAGATAGCAAAAAGTAGACGAGAGTCTATGTGTGTCCCACCTATATTCAGTTGAGCATTTGGAAACAGTGATGACAAGTTATCCCTCTCTAATATAATATACTCAACACAAGAAGCCTGCAAAACCAATGTGCATTAGAAATTGTGAATAATATCATATTGGTTAAATAAGGACCTAACAAATTTACCAAGTCTAATTCTTTATGGTTCGTAGGATAGTTATTACAATTGATTAGAATAAAAAGTCCCATTTTTTAGCATAATTTAGTGTAATATGAATTTTTTTCAATGAATATTGGAATCATTCTTGCTAAGATACTAGAGTTCTTAATTCTTATCACAAGTCTTACCTAGTCAGACTGTTATAAAAACTCAACATAATAAAGATTGATGTGATGATGATGAGGGTTGAAGTATTTTTACTTACATACAATTCCAAGTAGAGGATTATCTGCATGTCATGAGAGTATAAAAGAAGTCAAACTGTTAGTTCATTAAAAATGGCAATGCGAATCTATTAAAAATAAATTTAAAAAAGTACAGGAAGTTGCCATTGGAATGAAGGCCTTACAGAGATGGCAATGCGACCAGTAGTGCCAAAGGCAGCCTGACCGATGTCAGGGTACGTTGCCAGACCTTGTTGACTGTCCAAGCAATGGCGCAGCAGAATGCCAGTGTACCAGGCAAGCACCGCATATGTCAGAAGTATGGAGAGACCAAGCCATCCTCCTTCTTTGACAGCATAAGGGGTCGAAAGGATCCCAACCCCACATAAAACATTCATCCCTAACCACAAGTTTTACTTAATGTGAAGAAAAGAAGTTGATGTTAAATGAGTTGTCCATTATGTGAGTTTGTTGAAGCCAAACTCATAAAAATAATGTCAAGGATCACCTTTCATGAAGATGACAGTGCTGTGAACCAAGATTTTAAGCAGCAAAAGATTAATAAAGAGATTTGCATCACTAGGATTTCTTCATCATGATCAAGTGTTACCAAAACATACTACCAACTACATTATTCATTGCAAAAAGTAGAAATAAATGTACAAATACCTAACACAATAAACCCACAGTCAGTCACTGGTCAAAGGGAAGTGGAGCCTCATCTCCAAACGTTTGATTCAACTTCTTTGGATATTGATCTTTGTATGTTGTATACAATGATTTCATTACTGTAGGAAGATATTAGCTTAGATAAAAACACTTCATAAACTATATTGATTCTCACTATGGCCTTTTGCTGTAGGATCCAGATATATCAAGTCTACTAAAGAGATCCTTATGGTTTTCAAGAGTGATTCAATTCAGCTAAATAGCAGTGATATATTTAACTATATTTCAATGTCTGCAGCTTGTAAAATAATAATTGACTTAAAATTGAAAATTTTCGTCTATATTAACCATGCATCTGCCACTATTTTTTCATAATTATGCTTTCATATATATTAAACAAGCATACATCACCTTTTTACAAATTTATTCCATATCCTGTTATATATTTTTGTAGTACAATTTTTTATTATTGGTATAAATCAGGGTGTATTTTATTACAAACAGTGAAATAAAAAACCTCTCACCTTTTGTCAAAGTTACATAGATTCATGTCCTAAGCTTGCATCCCAACAACTTCCTCCTCGCTTCACAAAGAAATACCCATGTGAGATTCAAAGCATATGAGGCCAAAATCTTTTGTCAAAGTTAACATACATTATTGGATACTAATTTCACGTAAAATATTAAGTTTGTTAAGTTGTGAACCAATCCGATATATATTTTATCCAACTCTTTCAAATCTTATCAATATAGGATTATGCTACTAGTCCTTTTTGTTTCAATCTCTCCCCATACATTAATATTTCCTAATAATCTATAATATTTCTGATAATCTGTAATATACCAGTTACACATGACAAGAGATAAACAGAAAGTTTAGGATGGATCACAAGGAACAAAACATTATCCAAACTCTAACACAAGTACTAGTAATAATTGCCTCGTTTAAATAAAAACTAACAAATGAATTATATGTGCAAGCTTGCAAGCTCATTATTAACCAGCATGCAATTATGAAAATATTGTTATAGAAAAACCCTAATCGTCTATTTTATGAAGTTACTATTTTGTGGAGATAATGACCCTTCTAAAAGGAATAATGTTTGTATTAAAAAATATCTTCCTTCTAGAAATATAAAATGAAAATAAAAATCTGAACATCTAATTGATTATGCACAAGCATATACATTGCATTCATTTTAGGATTAGAATGGAAAATGCATAAAATGTTTTCTAGGAGGAGCTTATCATATGAGGCAAGGTGAGGTTCGAGTATTGTGAGTCCCTCATGGTCCACAAGAGGGGTCATGAAAGAAATACTTGTTTATTCCTTTTCTTTTATTTACTTGTCTTTGATAACAATGTGATCACATATGTCAGCTCTGCTCCCCAACTGATTTAGAAAAAAATATTGTAAAAATATGATAATAACTGTAAGATCATCATTCAGTGCTTCTTGACCTTCAGGAAGTCATTATGCCAAAGAAATAATATTTTCAAGATTTGCATGAACAGATGCATGCTAATGGCCAATACTTCTTTTTCTATTTATTTTTGTTTAATCTTTTCCCAGCCTAATCTTTAATGCACATTGGAATCAAGTTTTTCACCAAGAATTGACAGGAACTGGTGTTAGCAGTGGTCATGCTCTCTCTTATCGGCTTTATGATTCTAGAAATTAGCTGGGGAGTGATTCATATGTTGTGTGCACTAATAGAAGTTTGAAGATTTTTTTTTTTTTTGAAGTTTGAAGATTCATTTCAAAAGAAAATCTCCATTTATCTCGAGCTTCTTAAGATAAGTTGCATGAATTAACTCTACAGTCAAGTTACTGCTGATGTTGAGATGAAAATCACCGAACCAAGCAGGTCTATGTTTACCATTTTTTTTAGTGCCATAAATACTTGAGTTGGTTCCAAAATGCCAAATTTTGCATGGTAAGCAAATCCTATATTTTAGAGTGATCCAGCCTAGCAAATAGTCCTCTAGCAACTGTAAATATATGGCAACATCAAGGTTAACATATATAGAAAAGTAAAAGTGCATGATTTATTGGTTACCTTGTACTTTCCTAGCCTATGTTGCCATGTAACAAAGATATATAAAATAGATAATGAATCCTAAGAAATAAAAATAATTTGAACATTGTTGTAAAGGATGAGATTGAGATGTACACACCATTGAACACCGCTTGTCCATAGGAAGAATTTCGGGAGCTTGGTAACTCATGAAAGACTTTCTCTTGTATCTTCTCCAAAGATGGCTTTCTTGATGGCAGTAGAGGGGTCAATAGCGAATCAGAGCTTTGTCTTTCTTCTTGTGGTTGCTCATCAGCAGTAGTAGTGAGCAGCAAAGGCTTAATAAGTGAGGCTGTTTTTTCTGGGGTGTGCTTGACTCGAAATGAAGAAAAGAAGGAACTTGACAATCTGCTAAGGGTTGGAGTCCCCAAAAACCCTGTGGCTGGTGACAGACCACTGTACATGTCAATGGATTGCCTGAAAAAAAAAATAGAAACATGAATTTTTTTTTTGTTTAGTTCACATTTTAAGGCTTTACATCAATCACATTCCACCTTTGAATATTAACTAAAGATCAATAAATTATATAAACAATATAATGTGTATATATATATGTATGTATATGTATGTGTATGTATACACACACACCATATATATACATATATATATATATATATATATATATAATCAACAATCAGTCTAAGTTGAGATTCATGAGGTAGAATCATATAAAAAAAGTCGAAAGCATAAATGCTTTTTTATCTTCCAGCAACTAAAAGATCCAATATAATCGAACAAGCAGATTCTTAAGCTATTATACTTCAAATGAACTATTATACTAATAGTCTTCAAATTTAGTAATTCTAAACTACCTTACACAATCTTCATATCAGGAATAATAAAAAAACAGGAATGGGATTGAACTTGTGTTAAAAATATTGCATGCCACGTCTACAAGAGCTCATCTAACACTTATCCTGAATGCTACTTTTATCCTTGGTTTAGTCGTTATAACTATATCAAACATATTTAAATTGGTATTTAGTTGAAACAAATATAAAAAACCAATTGTAATCTTCTTGATAAAAATCACTAAAATTATCAAAAGATATATTTCCATTTACAGTAACCAATCAATTTAAATTTAAATACTTATTTATTCAAAACAATTAACTAATAAATCATGGCGCATATTAAATCCTAAAATAGCAGATCAATTGTAATACATATAAAATTGTAAGTAAAAAGTTAAGTAAACTATATGTATGTATATGTATATAAATGTCCCTTAGAATCGACAATTAAAGGTCTGTTAGTTTATTTCTCATTCAGAACTACAATTTCATTTGATCATGATTGTCTAGGATGTTGTGATTGCAAAAACATGAAGAATTAATTTTCTTCTAAGATGTCCAAAAATACACAACTTTTTCTGAATTTTAAGAAAAAAAGCATCCCATAAAATATTTTAAAAAATCTAAATCTAAGAAAAAAATAGCATACCTTCCTGGATTTTATCCCAGAAAATGAAAAATAAATGCCTACAAGAACCTCCTTATTCAATACATTATTTTAAAAGGAGAGCAAATCTTTTTCTCCATCATGCCAAACAAAAGCAAAGAGAAAATTGTGTTTTCATTTTTTTCACCATGCAGTTCGGTTTTCACGGAAAACAGTGAAAGACAGCTATTTTCATGTTTTTATTTACCCTCAATCCAATTCTTTTCTATCTTGGTTCAACTCGTATCAGAATATATATAATTTAATATAATACTCGAAGAAAGAAATTAATATAGTAAAAGCTCCAACCTTCTTCTAACTGGTGGTACATTCTTTCATACAAGGCTCTTAAAATTAGTTTATCCTGGAGCGTTCTAATCACCCCAAAGAAACTTATTAATCTAAAACAATATTTACCGAAGAAAACCTGCAGAAGAAAGAACCAAAAAAGGAAGAAGACCACGAATCTAAAGTCCGTTTCACCTGCTCACTGGCAACGTGGAACAGGATTCCTCATCCTCACCACGAGGGCGTGCCCCACACTTCCAAATCAAACCCATCAGCTCGGTTTCCGATTCACTGTCATCACCGATGCTGCTGCATAACCGCAACCTGTCGTCTTCCCCAGCACTGTCTAAGGCCACAAGCACCTTTTTGGCATTGCTCCCCAGTCTATTCACCGCTCTCGAGGATCTCGGAAAACTAAGCCTACCGAAGGCATTTATAAGAATCCCACGGACGCTAGATTACGTAGATTAAGTGGGACTGTAGGTTGAAGTCCTCAGGATTCCAAACACCGTTTCATTGCTCCACTTGCTACACTAATTTCGATTGATTTGGTTAAAAACTGCTTGCCACGTCTATTCGGAACCAACTCCACATCAATCTCATCTTCTTAATCCACGTAGGGACTTGACTGAGATCCTATGCTAACAACATGTAGAAATTAGAACCAATGGGCGTCTATGAGGACGAAGACAATCGCCCGAAGATCTCGTCCAACATCCTTCAAAATATTCTATGCGTCTAACAGATCGGCCACATCTGGATTTGAAGAAAATATTCCCAGATAATTCTCCCTCCATCCATCAACTCCCGACTCATCACGACTAGCCGCGCACGCTACCTGCTAACTAACTCCCACCGCCAACCCATCGACCCAGATCGAGATCTCACGGCTGTAACTCGAGGGACCTTTCTGGCCGTTGGATCGCGATCGTAAGGCAAGCACGAGATCATCCATCCGGCTCCACGGGGTTACCTGTAACTTTGGGGCCAATTGGTGGAGTGAGAGCTGGGCCCGCTCCGCGGGAGGCAGTCGTCGTCGGAGGGCGAATCGGAGCCGTCAGCGTCGCCGCCGGCGACCTCCGACTGGAACGCCTTGCTCCCCTCCTCCTCCTCCTCCTCCTCCTCGTTGGCGTCATCGTCCTCCTCGCTGTCGATGAAGAGATTGTGATCCGATAACGAGTTCTTCATCTCCGCTTGCAATATCTGCCCTCGAGAGAAACCAAAAACACAAACAAGCATTCCGCATCAGTCAAGCGATAGATCGAAGATCCTCGAATCCCAAACAGAAGCAAAATAAATCGATAGTTACGTCGATCTCTCCATCTAGAGCAGAGACTTCGAGGGAGAGAGAAGGGAGGAGGACTTACAGTGGAAATCCCCGAAATGGCAGTCGCAGTGAGGTGCGGAGAGTGGAGCGACGCCAAGGCGAGAGAGCGAGACAGAGGCAGGACGCGAGCAAAGAGAGAGAGAGACAGAGCTTGTGGATGGCATTTATATGTAAAGACGGGGCCGACCGTGGCCATGAGAGGCTGTGGAATGTCAAAATTACCCTTGTCTTATTACAGTATTATTTGAATGCCTAAATATGCTAACCAATGCATGATTTCATGAGGAATATTAGTGTACACTTACGAAAGTTTCTGCGATATAAACCGTAAAAATAACAATTCATAAGGGTATATTTGTCATCTCGAGATGTAATAACTCGTCGCCTTGTAACAGCCAGCAGGGAGAAAAGAAGCAAATAAAGTAACGAATAACAGTAGCATTCGATCCCTCTATGGTTTGAATGCTATTTTGGAATCAATCTTCGACCGTCTTCTCAACAAATAATCCCCGCAAATAGACTTTTGCCAATCGGATGCTAATGCACAACCGATAAGCCACAGGAAAAACAAATAATGAATGCATTTACACCATTTTATGATTATTAGTTATTACTATCGATGACAAAAGTAGATAATTTAGATCATAGTTAATTATATCATTTAATGATTGATAATTTAAGAGTGTCATTGCAATGACAAAAGTAGGAATTGATTGTAGTTGTGGATACTCGGAAGTCAATTAGCACTTGTTTATGGTGATAGTAGAAAATAATCATGTGAGTAGAACAATCATACGTTTTGTTTCGTCTTCTTCGATAAAAAGTATGTAATAGCAGCACAGTGAGGAAAATATGAGCTTTTTTTTATTGGAAAGAGAACAAAATCTTCATGGCAGTACAGTGAGGGGTGGCTGCAGAGATGACGAAGAAGCCGGCAAGCTCTCGTGTAGTCGCCTGCTTGCCGGTGAATCTCGAAGGTGACAGAGACCGGCAAACATCCGAGTGTTTGGATTGCAGGAGAGGAGATGAAACCAAGGCGAGGAGGAGAACAGATGGGAGTAATATTTCGTGTTGGAGAAGGGTAGGGACGAATAACGGGACAGAAAGGATGACTTGGGTGAGGATTTGGATGGCAATTATGCCAAGAAAAGAACAAAAGACAGCAGCAGCAGCAAGCAGAAAGAAACTATAGCTGATTCATGCACGTCCCCCGCCTCACATGAGCACAAGCAGCAGCCCACATGGGGCGCTGGCCATGGCTGGGGGGCCGTAGAACATGACGTGCATGGGCATCTCTCTCTCTCTCTCTCTCTCTCTCTCTCTCTCTCTCTCTCTCTCTCTCTCTCTCTCTCTCTCTCTCTCTCTCTCTCTCTCTCTCTCTCTCTCTCTCTCTCTCTCTCTCTCTCTCTCTCTCTCTCTCTCTCTCTCTCTCTCTCTCTCTCTCTCTCTCTCTCTCTCTCTCTCTCTCTCTCTCTCTCTCTCTCTCTCTCTCTCTCTCTCTCTCTCTCTCTCTCTCTCTCTCTCTCTCTCTCTCTCTCTCTCTCTCTCTCTCTCTCTCTCTCTCTCTCTCTCTCTCTCTCTCTCTCTCTCTCTCTCTCTCTCTCTCTCTCTCTCTCTCTCTCTCTCTCTCTCTCTCTCTCTCTCTCTCTCTCTCTCTCTCTCTCTCTCTCTCTCTCTCTCTCTCTCTCTCTCTCTCTCTCTCTCTCTCTCTCTCTCTCTCTCTCTCTCTCTCTCTCTCTCTCTCTCTCTCTCTCTCTCTCTCTCTCTCTCTCTCTCTCTCTCTCTCTCTCTCTCCTCTCTCTCTCTCTCTCTCGCTCTCTCTCTCTCTCTCTGTGGAGCAGGAGAATCAAGCGGCGAGTTGTGCTCTACTATGTGCCGCCCAAATTACTGTTCCTTTCCCATGACCATACATAAAGAACACACAGAATCTAACGTCCCAAGAACAAGAAGCTTAAGCAACTTCGTCTCATTCATCTTTTAGGTGGCTCGTATCACAGGGAAACGGAGTCTAATTGGTGAAGGTATTTGCGAGAGTTGAACGACGATTTCTCCAGCAGAAGACATGAAACAGAGTGACCGTAAAGGAGGAGGATTAGAAACTGAAAAGAGAGGAGAACAGGATGCAGTGGAAGAGGGTACGTCAAGCAACAAGCCATAGCCATGGATGCAGGGTGTTTAGGCCTTGGAATCCGTTGCACGTTGCTTCTTGTCCGCGCCTGCGGTCTTGTCGAAGCCGGAGAAGCAGCAGTCATCTGCTGTGACGTCCTTAACGTGTACTGTCCTTCTTTAAAAGAATCCATCACCATATGATCCAACCAACAACTCGGTATGCTTCTCCATCTCACATGATCCAATTAATCAAGAATGAGGGCATATCTTTAACACCAATGACAAGGTGATTCACGTGATCCAATCAAGAGATCGCTGAGGGTGTCTCACTTTCAGCTGTCTTGTGTATGTGTGTGTATATGCTACCCAAAATTTTAAACATGAGCATAATTGTCTTGCCCACAATAAAAAAAAAAAAGACCTTAATATCATAACCATGAAAATACAAGAATCGCACGATTTGGAAGCTCGGATTATGGCCAATGTTGTTTCGATCATAATGATCATTTAAGGATCGCGAGATTTTAGTTAGTGTATGAGTTGCACCCTCTCCTATTTTGAGTATATTTTTTCAGAATATTAAGACTTAAATGTAATATTAGCCTGTGCTTCCTAATATTACTTTTCATATCATCTCTCTCACAGGTCCTATTGATTGTCATAATCAGTGGCACATCAAGTAAATTTGGATATCTTGAAATGGAGATTAAGAAGATCATTATTAAATAAAAAAATATAAAAGAAATGTATGATAGTAGTTGTAAAGTAATGCCACGCAAGTATAATCAATATTAGAAACAAATATACTATGATTTTACACAGCAATAGTTAATCTCATGTGAGTAGAACAATCATACGTTTTGTTTCGTCTTCTTCGATAAAAAGTATGTAATAGCAGCACAGTGAGGAAAATATGAGCTTTTTTTTATTGGAAAGAGAACAAAATCTTCATGGCAGTACAGTGAGGGGTGGCTGCAGAGATGACGAAGAAGCCGGCAAGCTCTCGTGTAGTCGCCTGCTTGCCGGTGAATCTCGAAGGTGACAGAGACCGGCAAACATCCGAGTGTTTGGATTGCAGGAGAGGAGATGAAACCAAGGCGAGGAGGAGAACAGGATGCAGTGGAAGAGGGTACGTCAAGCAACAAGCCATAGCCATGGATGCAGGGTGTTTAGGCCTTGGAATCCGTTGCACGTTGCTTCTTGTCCGCGCCTGCGGTCTTGTCGAAGCCGGAGAAGCAGCAGTCATCTGCTGTGACGTCCTTAACGTGTACTGTCCTTCTTTAAAAGAATCCATCACCATATGATCCAACCAACAACTCGGTATGCTTCTCCATCTCACATGATCCAATTAATCAAGAATGAGGGCATATCTTTAACAACCAATGACAAGGTGATTCACGTGATCCAATCAAGAGATCGCTGAGGTGTCTCACATTTCAGCTGTCTTGTGTATGTGTGTGTATATGCTACCCAAAATTTTAAACATGAGCATAATTGTCTTGCCCACAATAAAAAAAAAAAGACCTTTAATATCATAACCATGAAAATACAAGAATCGCACGATTTGGAAGCTCGGATTATGGCCAATGTTGTTTCGATCATAATGATCATTTAAGGATCGCGAGATTTTAGTTAGTGTATGAGTTGCACCCTCTCCTATTTTGAGTATATTTTTTCAAGAATATTAAGACTTAAATGTAATATTAGCCTGTGCTTCCTAATATTACTTTTCATATGCATCTCTCTCACAGGTCCTATTGATTGTCAATAATCAGTGGCACATATAAGCAATCTATCTTGAAATCATGGGGACAGTAAAAGTACATTAATTATTAGCTCCATCAATGTGGTGCAACATCATCTGGTCCAAGTAAATTTGGATATCTTGAAATGGAGATTAAGAAGATCATTATTAAATAAAAAAATATAAAAGAAATGTATGATAGTAGTTGTAAAGTAATGCCACGCAAGTATAATCAATATTAGAAACAAATATACTATGATTTTACACAGCAATAGTTAATCTCATGTGAGTCGGATCCACATAATGGTTAGGAAGATGTCCGAAGAATCCACCTTGCAATCTCCTGAAATAACAAGGAATGTTGCTCACAGCAAATAACTGTGCAGATGCATATTTTGCTGAAATGTTGGATGTCGCTGGGTTTGGCCCTAGTCGAAGTTTCACAAAAGCAACCGACGATGAAACCAGTTACATATATATATGAATAATTGAGTTATCAAGTGCAGAGAAATTACCAGTATAGTTCCTTTGGGATTAGAGCCACCTAAGATCATTTTTTTTCAAGGAAAGGAAAAGCAAGATTAGATTGTGAAAAATAAGAATAAAAAGCTCTTAGAAGCATCAGAGCTCATGGATCAAAATTAATATAATCAAATGTATCTAAGAAACATGATAAAAGTTAGGGTGCAAGGTAGCTACATTTTTTTAGGATCAGAACAAACATTAGTAAACAGAAAGTCACAAATACTTTCTCCTTAAAAGTTCACAAGTTTCAGATTACCATATCTTATGATTCAAGTATGACGAAAGTGAAGTAGATCAAACAGGACAAGTATTTTCAAAAAGATGATGTTTTTTGTTGATTGCATTTCTTACATAATAAGACTTCTGATTTCTATATCACAAAGAATAATCTTACCACAGGAGACCACCCCTGATTCGGTCAGCCCACTGTACATGCTTCAACTTTAAGTTTCGAGCAAAACCTGATGCAAGACATGACAATTTTAAGCATTTAAACCGACTAAATATACCCATTGCTCGGACTGAGATATTGTGTCATAAATTAGCATAAAGACAAAGATCGACAAGTGGATGACTCTACAGAAACATACAGACTGATGACAACATTTTAATGAACACAAACCAAACATGATAAGATATATTATTAGCAAACAAGGTTAACCTCTTCTTATCATCAAGCAGCTTATCTGTTTTCTCATCCAATAGTTTTTAATTAATAACCAATATGCATGTCGCATGCAAATGTATAAACAGCACTTTAAGGCATCTGAGCACCTAGTTATCTCTACATTAATGTGTACCTCAAAGAGTTGATTGATATTGTCAGCTGTCTTTGCTGATGTCTCAATGAAGAACATACCATTCTTCTCAGCATATTCCATAGCATCCTTCAAAATGGATCAATTGTCATCTCCTTGCAAGGTCAAATATATAATCTGATCAAAGCTAAGCAGATCCACATTATCAAGTAAAAGCCACTCCCTACCTGGAACGATACAGCCCTACTCTCATGCAGATCGGCCTTATTACCAACCAAAGCCATGATGATACCAGGACTTGCATGCTTCTGAAGTTCCTGCTAGACATATAATTCCAGTCTGATCAAAGTATATCCATCTTATAGATAGATGCAAGAGATGACAAAGGCAATTTATTGCAAGAGGCTCCTGCTGCTAAGAGTCTAATGAGGACCATATACATGCAACCTAACCCCACTTGCTGAGAGGCTATTTTGCCTATTTAAACCTATGATGCTCCACTCACAATGTAGCCACCTAGCCTGATAATTACACCAAGATCTATCTCCTATAGGTGTCTGCATAATTAATGATGAAATAATGCATCATGAATAACCACAAAACTTGGCAAACTCTATATCAATAATCAAGCAGCCCAAAAACCATAGAACAATAAGATCAGCATATGTAATGCATTTTCAATTATAAGATGGTTCTATTACTTGAACTACAAAAGCAATTCCACCAGATATTTATCTCTAGTAAAAATACTGAAAACTTGAATCCATGTTTGCTTATGGAATATCAATGGAAAACATGCTTCGGTTCTCAAAGAAAAACATAATCACACTTATGTTGGTTGAACTACCACATGGTGATGTAATTCAGTACAATAAATTGGTTCCCTTAAAAGAGAACCGAGCAAGTAAAGATCTCTCCAAACATAGACTATAGCTTGGTCCATGCGATGAGAGTCTTGCCCTTTTGAGCTGCATCCAATGCTAGATCTGGAAAATCCAGCTCAAAATGGGCGGATCCCTACCCACCCGATCTTGTAGCCCTTTTGTATAATGATCTAAACAGGTCATTCTGTCGTACATTGAAGTCTTAATAGATTTCCTTTTTGTTTTGCAAAAAAAATAAAAAGTGAACGGAACAGCTATACCAAATCACTAAGTTAAATCTCTTACATGTTCTATCAGACTGACATGAGTAGTAACCTATCAGTGAATGAAGAGGAACAGCTGTCCAAATTGCACATACTCGACACACCACAATGTCTGAAGGCTTTCTTTTGAGACTACATTTTAATCATATGCAGAGCCTGCTGGATTATAGACTGAACTTGGTACTAACTATTGTTCAGAATTACAAATACATATCATTAACAAATTACCAGGATTCCCGTGTGGTAGTAACATGATCACTTTAAGCGTAGAAAACTCAAATAAGGAAGATACAAGCACAAATATAAGTTTAGCTTTTGAGTAGAGACATATCGTAGCCAATGGAGAAAAAGGATCCAAAGATATGGAAACCAAGGATGATTAACCAAATAGAAAAGGTTGGTTAAGTTGAAAATTCAATCAAAGCTAATTCAAGTACTGATTAAACAATAACCTAAACACATGAAAGATTAAGGACTACTCCAATTTCTTTCATAAGATATCTTTTCACATGTTGAAGGCTTGCCAAATTTCTTCTAGTATCGGCATTGGACTTCCAAATGAATTTTCTAATTGATGCTTATGTAACTCCAAGAAACCTTGTAACTTGCTTATGTTCTTTTTCCAAGTACAAGAATGATTTCTGCTTATGCATTGCTGCACAGCATGGTCCTACCAAGTCAGCTAATCTTGGTATGTTAGTGGCAGCAACAAATGTGAAAAAAGGAAAAATAGAACTACTATCATATATCACTTCAACAGGCTTTGGTAGGCTGTAAAATGAAATCTTATCATATCTGCTGCATTTTAACCATAGTCATAACTTATACCATCCACTTAAACTTGAGAATTAACAAGCAGAACTCATATAAGCACAGAAAGAAGCAAATCCGTCCAGACCCAAAAGATGTATGATACCTTAACCCAGTACTGTGCTTTTCTGAATGTTTCTAGACTTGTTATGTCATATACCACAAGTGCAACAGCTGCTCCTCGGTAGTAAAGAGGGGCCAGTGAAGCATACCTGGAAAAACAACATCCTCAGAATACATAATTTATTTGGGAGATTTATATACTTTGGAATCTACAAAATGTGTATCTACAATTAGGCACCAAAAACAAAAACAGGAATGCCATCCATATATACTTGCATATGTTTCATCAAAAAACACATGTTTCATCCAAATAGAGCTCTAAAAACATAAATCACGCACCTCTCCTGTCCTGCTGTATCCCATATTTCAAACTTCACTGATGTGGAGTCTTGCAAGGCCAATGTTTGAGATAAGAAGGAAGCACCAACAGTTACCTAAATGAACCAAATCAGAAGCAACATATATTAAAAGGAACCATTTTATCACATGTTGCAAGAGAGAAGAAACTACGATAACAAAACAGAAGCACTAACAGAATATATTAAAAATCAAGGTTCATCATACCACAGTGTACCGCTCAATACGAGGTGGTACATACGGGTCCGATAAGGGACCGGTACGGGTGGTATATTGGTACACTCCCTCCCATGTACCATGTGTCGGTATGGCTCAGTACATACTGCACTTACAGCTGGTCGACACACCTGTACGGAGTGGTGAGGTGAACCATGCTAAAAATTACATTGGACGTGCACTGACTACAACAACAAACCAATTCCTGACCACTTATACCTATAAAACTTTTCCTGCACTTCTTCTTTGTTAACATAAAAATCCCCAAGTAATCCAAAAGTTTTGTGCAAGTGCAAGTCTTTGATCGGTTTAATATGCATAGCAATCTCCATCTTGAACTATTGCTTCGGCTTACCGCGAGTAGTAACCTATCAGTGAACGAAGAGGAACAACTGTCCAAATTGCACATACTCGACACACCATATCATCTGAAGGCTCTTTTTTGAGACTACATTTTAATCATATATAGAACCTGTTGGATTATAGAATAAACTTGGACCTAATTATTGTTCAGAATTACAAATACATAGCATTAACAAATTACCAGGATTCCTGTGTTGTAGTAACTAGAAAGATGACCACTGTAAGTGTAGAAAACTCAAATGAGGAAGACATAAGCACAAATATAAGTTTAGCTTTCTAGTAGAGACATTTTGTAACCGATGGAGAAAAAAGATCCAAAGATATGGAAACCAAGGATGATTAACCGAATAGAAAACGTTGGTTAAGTTGAAAATTCAACTGAAGCTGATTCAAGTACTGATTAAACAACAACCTACACACATAAAAGATTAAGAACTCCAACAACTCTTCCATAAGATATCTTTTCACATGTTGAAGGCTTGCCAAATTTCTTCTAGTATCTGGGGATATATACAGTAGAAGAGGCATTTGACTTTCAAATGAATTTTCTGTATACAGTAGAAGAGGCATTTTACTTATCACTTGAAGACAGATGAGGACTTATGACTACCTACAAAAATTCTCTTAATCAGAGAGATATTTGAGCAATGGGAATGAGCTTTATAGGAGAAGAAGCTCTCTTTTTGAACCATCTCATTATCTTTATCATCAACATTTTCTTCAACGTCACTTGCTGAAAAATAGACCCGATGTTCCATAAGTGTCTACATCTTGTTTCAACTGTCCAATTCAAAGCTTAATTTTACTGAGATAGTACTCCATACATGATGGTATTGTCAACACAGGCACAATACTCAGAATTATTATATTAGTATTTGTATAAAGGATTACCTTTGAAGTAGGTTCAAAATGGCCACGAACAAACCGAAGGACTATGCAGCTTTTACCAACACCAGAATCACCCAACAGTACTAACTGCAAAGACAGAGATATCACTGGTATCAAAATCAGTCAGTTCGTGCAATTATGCAGTAAATTCATTCACAAGACAAACAGCACGTTTCAAACAAAGGTTTTCCAACTTTACTTTGGCAAACTATTAAATGATAATTTAATATTTAAATGCAAATTCTTAATAAAAAAGGTTAATTAAGTTCAAGTTCACTCTCATCTTACAAATTAAGATCAATCACATATAACTGATGCCTTCAGAAGCATGCAGATAAATCAATAAAAAGTTCCACAAGGTTAATTAAGATCAAGTTCACTCTCATCTTACAAATTAAGATCAATCACATTTAGCTGATGCCTTCAGAAGCATGCAAATAAATCAATAAAAAGTTCCAACATATAAGCAAATAGAAGGTGTCAGATTCATCAATGCATGGAGAATCATGCATATATTAGCAAGTACAGGCAACATAAACAATGGTCCAGCTCCATCTCTGCACTATGTGCAAAGAAACACGCTCAAACTGTATCCATAAAGAAACTATTGAAACTCTGGAAGAATTGCTTGAACTGAATAGGAAAACTTCATATTAAATCTTAGGGGACACAAAGGAGCCAAACAAGAAGACGGTGGAGCATGTCTCACTGAAAGGGATCATTAGGAACTAATAAATTGAGGACAACTTACATAAAATAGACACTGAACTATGATAAATCCAAATTAGGAACCATCTCAGGAATGGCATTGACAAAATAATTAGAATCAAATATTTGAAAAGGTCATTTTGTTTCCACCAAAAGTATAAAAAAATAGTAAACCAGAAGTTGAGTTGCAAGGAACTATGATTATCATGTCGGTGCTTGATTTGTGGAAAGTCAAGTCTCGAGAGAAGTTCCAGGGAGCCCCATTGTTTGCAGTCATCAAAGATCACCCAGGATCTGTTCATATTAGATTCAGTGTTGCTCAAACAATGTATTCTATAAGGAAACACATACATTTGAATTGCTTGTTTAGTTGTTTTATCTGTATAGTGATTGTCTCGGAAAAAATATTTGTTTGTACTTTGTTGTGAGGTTTGAAATGTTAGGAAAAATTGATTTTCCAGTAAGTCAACTGCAAGATAGTGAAATCTAACTATAGCCTTGTAATCAGATCGCATACAACTCTTGTCTATCCTATTCACTTTGTTGTTTTTCATAAATAGTTAATATATGATAGGCATGTCTTCCGAAGTCAATGAATATAACTACCAAGTATTCTCTTCAATGGTATGCAAAGGACTTGCTAAGACAAGGAAAATCATGCACAAGATGACTGTCACAATGAAATATGATAAGCGACAAAAGATAAATAAATATGATTATATGCTAAGGAAAAATTGACTGATAAGATTCCCCAAGTCCGTCACAAGGATTACTTATCGTGATACTTGAAGTTGCTGATATTGGTCAGCACAGATATGTCCAAGAATTAGATGCATATTCTCAACGTGTTCTCCTTTCGACAGATCAGTAGTACCAAAACAGAAAACAGGGTGCATGGTACAAAGTATATTGCTATGATAGGACAGAAAAGACAAAGCATACCTTGACACGCAAGCACTTTAAGTCAGTAGCCATCAAGTTTTTATTAAAACTGCCCAACCTTCCAGCATGTCTTTCTGTTTATTGCCAAAAGATTCACATATAAATTACTTATATTGTCTCAATAACACAGCAACAATATTTGATTCTCTATTCAGAATGCTTTCATATGGCAGCAAAAAATACATCAAATAAATATTTAATATTGAGGAAAATGCTTCATGTGATGGAAACACCAAGTGCTACTCGCATACAGATATTTATAAAATGCCTTAAATGGTTGAGTTGACAAGAAAAATTGTGAACAACAATAACCACGATATTGCAAAAGATAGCGCATAGTAACTGTCTGAATTTTCAAGATAGTCACTCAAGGAAGACACATTAAACTGTCTGTTATTCTCCCTAGCATGAACCATATGACTATAGCTTTTATTTTTTATTGGAAAAGAAATTGAGCATACCTATTTCTGTTGTTTTCCAAGATAGCCAAATAATATACTAGGAACAAGCATCATACGGCTTTGAAAGGATGGATACACATTTGATAAACTAAAGAACATATCATTTGGATCAAGTTGAATATAGGAACTAAGGATAAAGAATATTCATCACTTCCTCCAAGGAATTCTAAGGCATCACCAACATGGTATCTAATTGAATTTCTGCTTCCCATTAGAGATTCAAAAAAATTTTAGCTTTCATTGCTCAAAAACTTGCATAATTGTTGCATATAGAGAGCTTTTGATGAAAAAGTGAAGTCCACTGGTTGTTCTCACCTTATGCTAGGGATTTAATAGATGGAAGAATTCATATGGCCAATTATTCAAATATGCCTTGTATTGATGGTCACTGAACCTAAATCTGAAGTAAAATACTGTCCTCATGTAATTTTCAAGCAATCAAGTCAACAATTCAGAAAGAAAATTCATTAAAAAAATAAAAACTACATAGAATATAGTATTTCTGAGCCTTGGGATGTCAGCTATGTTAGTTGCAAGATGGTTTCACTGACCTCACGACCAAAGTGCTACCAAGAATGTGATAAATTAAGGCTTATCTGTATTCTCCAAGAGAAATTTCGTTTATCATTCTTCTTCGTCCACTACAACAATCCTGGCAACTCATACCAACACAACCTTTATATGACCTGGAAACTAAATAGACAGCACCTGTTAACCACATGAAATCCTGCTGCAACAGCTTCTAGCTCTTTCCCATTTTCTGATTTATCCATCCCTCTTTTCACACCACCCGCTCCTTCCTCCTTACCCTCCAACTCATATGCCTCAACGACAAATGATTACAATACATTAGTAACTAGATCCTACCCCGTCCATCTACCTATAGTCTGCAACCAATTCATAATCATACAAACTCTCCTTGATCTTACTGCCATGTTTGCAACCTGATCAAATTTGATTAAATACGACAAAACTGCAAGCCCATACTAGGACCCTACATCACCACCACGGCATGAAAGAAAACGCTTAATCAATCTAACAAAGCCAGACAACAGAGGAAATAAGCCTTAGAAATATTTCAAATAAAAGAATGGAACGTTGCAAGAATTAAATGCCCGAAGTCTACAAAATCCTCTCCAAACAATCATAAAATGAGTTCCTAATTAAATAACATTTGACGCATATCTTGATCACCATTAATATCCCAGTATGCAGCTCCTCGCACAAATTAAGCAAACGGGCAACGCAAAAGCTCGGATCTTTCCGTTACTGCAGCGACTACCATCGTGAGAGCTAATGATACGTAAACAAATCACGACCATACCTACAAATGTGTCAAGATCGAACCCCAATTCGCAACGCCAATCTTTCATATAGGGAAAAGAAAACAAAATAGATAGATAGATAGATAGATAGATAGATAGAGAGAGAGAGAGAGAGAGGGATTCAGATATTTGACGACTGAAAGAAATGCATCCCTATCTTACAACAACGAGGATCAATATCAGAATTTTTGGCAAGGGACAGCCGTACCTGAGAATGGAAGGAATGGAGTAATCGAGAAAGGATAAAGAAGGAGAATGGATTAAACCCTAAGAGAGGAAGAAGAGATCGGGAACCTGGAAAAGAGGAGGAGCAGCCCATCTGCGAGAGAGGCGAGGCCGGGCGCCCGAGTTCTACGGGAGGGGAATCCCAAAGGAGACGAACACTGGGCTCGCTCGGCCGGGTCGACTGCGAGTTGTTTGTGCGAAGTCGAGCGCGGAGAGCAGAAATCGGAGCGGGTTTAAATAAGGGCGGAATATGATCGTCATCTCGTGGTCGGCCCTAAACTTCGACAGAAATGCTTTGAGCTTCGTGCTCCTCCTGTTTCAACGGTCGATACGCGTGTGGCCGCGTCACCCACCGCTCCAAAGACCGTCCTGCGCGTCGGTTTTCGTTTATTATTTTGACACATTTTTATATGCATTATAATTAATTTATATATATATATAACACTTAAATAACTGGTGATTTTTATATTTATCTTTTGATCTTTCTTTTACGATTACATGAGACGTAGATAAATCATTTTATCCCGATGGGACCCTCTGTTGTGAGTCACGATACCAACCGCCTCGCTACTTGAACGGTATTTTTCCTCTATATTTAAGCTTAGCGTGATCTTTCTAAACCTAAAATTATCTATAATTAATCTCTTTCGGTTAATGCTATTTCAATATTAGTATAAATAATTAATATCCTTTATAAACATTTTATTGTGATTTTTTTAGCTCATAATTAACTAATTTTAATGGTTTGGAATTCAGCATGTTTGGATTTAGGTTTGGAATTATATGACATAAAGCTTCTCGCTCCCAAGCGCCTTCTCACCACCACCATTCGCACGACCCGATGACGCTCCGCATCATGACCTTGCTTGTCGGACAGAGGAGCCGACCCGTTAAGAGCTCGGATCCGAAACCCGCGAGCGAGAAGCTCCGCCTTACGCGCGAGCAATCTGGATTTGCGAACCCGGGTTTAGTTGACCGGTCTCCATCACTCCCTTTCCAACCCAAAATGGAGGCTGACGTGTGACGCCCTAATGGTACTCCCACTTCCTACACTTTCGGTGGAGGAGTCACCACTATCTTACGCACACATACACGTATATATATATATATAATGCTTCAATAAGATGCGGTCAATCTTATGCACGCAGTAAATGGTTCATCGCATATAGGTTTCGATGCAACTATGAGCAAGCAATCTTATTGTTATACCGAAGTTAGCCATTACAATGTAAACTTGATCCAGTTTTACCTGCGTAGTGTTCTTTGCTAGTGACGTACGTGGTTTTGGTTCCTTTAGTGCAAGTGAACTCTACGTGCATATGTGCGCGGACCTATAAGTTATAGGAAAAGAACATGATTTAGGTCTAAAGTAGTGCCCATTATAAGGTTAGCATAGATTTATGTGACGCATATATGTTTGTATAAAAATTGAGATATGTATCATAATTATTTTATACTTCGAGAACTTGTGTTTTCAAGACAGCTAGCAGGTGATGAACAGCAAGCAGAAGAAGATGGTGAGAGCAACTGCTGGAGAAAAGGAAGGCAAAGATGATGAGCAAGAGCTGCTGCAGCTTTTCAGGAGCAAGGAAGCAGCAACATTAACTTTTCTTACTCTTCTTCTTATCTGTGCTCGCCATCGGTGAGTCCCCTCACCTTTGCCACACTGCCAACTTCCAGGAAGCATCCTCCATGGAAGGAAAGATTTGATCTCCTCCTCCCACTTTTCCAGTTTCATCTCCACAAACACTGTCAGCACAGCACACGGACCATTATAAGTTCTACTGAGACTCTGGTGGACTTCCACCAATTTTTATGCGAGGGTGAGAAGAGAGTGGATGTTAGGAAAACATACCTGTCAAAACACCAGCATTCAGATGCAGATTTAGATCAGTGATGAATTCTGTAACATGCTGAATTCGTATAATTCCAAACTTAAATCCAAAACTTTCTGAATTACTTTATTTATTCCAGAGATTTTTACACCCCCACCTCAGTAGAACACACGCATTAAACAAAAATGAAGTTCCCTTCTCTCTCTCTCTCTCTCTCTCTCTCTCTCTCTCTCTCTCTCTCCATTCTGATTTCTTTTTTATTTTCCTGCACCCACTTTTGTATTATTGTTGTCTAGATTTCTCGATTATACACGCTGCTGATAGAATGTCTAAAGAGCACGGGCTTCACATGACGGAGCACGCATTGGGGTTCTCGTCGCTAAACAACTGTGGCGCGTGAACCATCTCCATGCGGTAACCGTACCCCTCGAATCCCCCGGGCGGCCCGTAGTACTCCATCTTGTTCGCTTCCGCCACCGTCGTCGTCGTCTCTTCCTCGTTTCCCTCCTCTACACGACCTTCCTTCTTCTTCTCTCCTCCACTTCCGCTGCCCTTCTCCTTTTTCTCGTCGCCCTTCTTCGCAGGAACGATCTCGACGCCGCGCTTCAGCCTGTCCTCGAGGACGGCGGGGAGGGTCTTCAAGTCCATGGTGCCCTTGACGGTGACCACATCCTTCGCCGCGTCCACCGTCACCTCCTCCACACCTGAGGGCAATTTTGTCAATTCAAAGGATTATACAACCGTCGGATAAGCTCACGTGCTCCCATCCGACGGAAGAGAAACGGTAAACGACCGCGGCCGTTCAAATCTGGAGAGAAGGGAGTTGACCTTTAATTTTACGGATGTGTCTTTTGATCCGTTGGATGCAGCCATCGCAGTGGAGGCGAATCTTGAGCACCACCGTGGAGGACGCAGGCTTTATCGATCATTCCCAGGAACAAATTTGAAGAGATCGATAAGCAAAAAACGGTGATGGATGAAATCAACGCGTGGACCAATTGCTTACTGGTTTGGGTTTCTTGTCGTCGGATGATTTCTTCTGGTTCTTGTCTTTGGCATCTTCGTCCTTCTTCTTCATCTCGTCGCCCTTGGGTTTCTTGGGAGGGCCTTTGGGGGAGATGAAGTCGACCTTCTTCTTGGTCTTGGCCTCTAGGAACTCCTTTAGCTTCCAGGGGTCCACCTTTCCGATCGCCTTCAGCCTGCTGTTCGCCGGATCCACGGTCACCGCTTCCACTCCTGCGGACACGCGGTGGAAAGTTGATGTGAATTGTGAGTCCTCTTCTCTCAAACAGAGCAACCGTTGGTCGCTAAGTCTCGCGCATTGTATTTGTCCTAATTCGCTGTCCAATTCGAATGTGTGAAGAAAGATTTAGAAGGACCGACTTGGATTCATAACAAAACAAAATTTTCGCCCTAAATTTGCACATCTTTTTCTTCTATCTACGCACTCCACTTCTGATTGAAAAGAATCGGGAACAGAGTGGTAGATTAGACTGCAAGAATTCATAGTTCGAAGTTTAGATGTAAGGGAAACTACATAAAGCTTTTTCTCTGCTTTTTCTTTGTGTTGTGTGAGTGTTTGCTAGAGTGCAATGGAAGCGAGGAATACAAGATCCAAGAAACCTCAAAATCGTTCCTTTTCCCCTTGCAAAATCCTGGTAGGAAGGAAAAAGAGGGAATCACATCTCGATCGATCTCAAATCTTTTGTGGCACCGAGATTGAGAGAAGAACGGGATTGGAGTGGAAGGAGTGTTGTTACCCTCGAGTCTCTTGACGGCCTTCCGGACCTTTTGGGCGCAGCCATCGCAGTGCATGTCCAGCTTCACCTCGACGGTCTCCTCCATTCCTCCTCTCTTCTTCTTCTCCCCGTCCCCCTTCTTCTCCTTCTCCTGCCATTTCAGAAACAAACCAATCAAGCAAACAACAACATTATAGAAGAGACGCAGCCGAAAGCGCCAAGGCTGAAGAACAACAGCCCTGCCTTGCCTCACCTCACCCATAGCGTTCGCCGCTGCTCGCACTCCCTGGGGTTTGGTGGCCGTATGCATATATATATATACAAGGAATGTTAGGACTCGAATTCGGATACGGACTCGGAATCGATTCCGGATTCGGATCCCAACTATTAATCAAGCTTTGGCTTTGTTTATGTTTCGCTTTTACTCTTTGGTCATCCTCATCGTCATCGTCAAGCATGCATGCATGCATGGGACGGAAGCGTGCGATGCACGTGGCACTATCATCTGGACGTAGGGACCCTTTTTAACGGGATACGAATCTGTTACGATCGTTGGTAGCGGAACTTAATCATCGGTCCGAGCAAAAATTACGCCGTTATGGGGTCTTGAACGGCTTCCAGTTGTAACGAGGGACCGTCTTACGCTGGAAACGAAATGACGGGAATACCCCGGCCAGCTGTCGACGTGGGACGGAGGGCGGGAGGTGATTCCATAACGCGCAAAACTGTATCTCACCGTGTTGCCGCATGCCACCGGCCTCTTTCGCCTATTTAGGCTAGTGTACTCGTACCTTTAACATTTACTTAAAAAATATATATTAAAATTTCTATAATTATAAAAATAAAATATTTAATTTTTTTTTATCCTAACATCATCAAGTTTACCGATGAGAGATATAGTATCTCATAGCATATGCATAATTGACACGAAAATGATTGATAAAAATATAATTTTAACGATAGTGATAAACGATATCGACAATGAGAAGAGGTGGCAGAGCAATAAAGCATTTATGTTGGCGTCGGAAGAGAAAGAGGAGGGAGGTGAGATATTTGTGTCAGCGTCGTACTGCTCTGTCTCCTCTTCTTTCTTTGACGTCATTCTTCATCTGCATCGATGCTCAAATCTTTGAACGATTGTTTCATCCAATGGCACGACGGATTTGAAGAAGGGGTGGTGGGCGGTGAGGAGAGAGAGGTTGCAAGCAAACTTGGTGAAGAGGCACATCTACTTTGAGCTCTCAAGTTTTAGTCGGTGTGCAAATGATGTGTACACTTCAACTACAGCAACGTGGTTACCAACCTCCTTCCAAATTAACTCCATACGTAATCGAAGTGGATTCAATCGGATAATGAGGATTGATTACAGCACAAAATGGAGGTTCGAATAGTGCATATCTGATGGTGTTAGAGACAACAAACCCTTATCCTTCTTCCCGCTCACTGTATCTGTCGCCACCATATTTCTATACTCTTCCCCACCACCACAACGTTAGAGGTGAGAGGGAAGGAGGATGAGAGTTTGTTGTATCTATCGCTCACTGTATCTATCGCCACCATATTAAATTTGTACTTTTTGGGCTTTCATTTTGTGTAGCAATCAATCCTCGTCATCTGATCAAATCCCCTCCGATCGTAGATGAACCTAATTTGAAAGAAGGTCGGGCTACCACATTGTTGTGGTTGGGGCATATGTATCATTTGTGTGCTGGCTAAAGCTCAAGAGCTCGAAGTAGGCATACCTCTTCGCTCGCTCGCTCGCAATCTCTCCCTCCTTCTTGTCACCCTCTACCCCTTTTTCAAATTGTTGCACCATTGAACGAAGTGACTACCCGAGGATTTGAGCGTAGCGCGAACACAGATGCCTCACTTGCCTACTTTTCTTCCTCCAACACCAAGGTAGATATAATGCGGTGCAAGAGGAGGTAAAGCGGGGCAACGTCGACTCAGATGCCTCATCACTCTATCTCCTCATTGTTGATATTCAAATCGACATCGGTAAGACTAATCACTACGTTGTTGTCGCCAACCACCACCATAGCAACCACACACAATACCACAATCCGCCACCATTGTTAAAATTATTTTTTTATCAATTATTTTCGTGTAATTCATAAACGTATTGTCATGTGTTATATCTTTCCTCGGTAAAATCGATTACATTAAAGTAAATAATATTAAATATTTCATTTTCATAATTATAACTATAAGAATTTTAATATAAATTTTTTAAGTTAAAAATCGAAATACTAAAAGGTCCAGCCACGTGGAGTAATATATAATTAAGCTCCAATCAAAAGAGGTGTGGGTCAGATGCTGGGCCGGTCTGCGTCTCCAACGTTTAAGTTGATGGTTGACTCGGGTACCGGGAGAAGTGTGAGATAGTTGTTGTTGTCGGTGAGGCGGGTTCCTTCAGGGAAGGCTGAGGGAACCACTGTAAAGGTAGCTCTCACGTGAAAAGAAGTTTCCCGACACCTTCCCTCCAATTACAGCAATCTTTTCTGTGTACTTTTGTGTCACTCAGAACGCTGAAAATTCCAAAAGAAAATATCAATGGATACATTAAGGTCCTCACTCCAAATCCAATAAGCTCATCGATCTAAAATTCGAATCCATGCCTGATATCTCGTGTTAGATACTACAGACGAATCGGATTGGGTTGGATCCATTTAGCCTCTGAATCCGATTCCAAATTCCATGAGAATTTACGATACGATATTTGCATGATATAGTTGGTTGGTGTTGACAATATCTCTGCGTCGAAGATGAAAGAACATACATCAAGAAAATAGTTGCACGTCGCTAAAGACTGAAGTAATTATATTATATATATATATATATATATATATATATATATATATATATATATATATATATATATATATATATATATATATATATATATATATATATTGGATTTGAGTCAATCTCGAAGCTAAAACATTCGAGTTGAATTGATGATCTATGAGATCTATAAAATTCAATGAACATAGGTTTGCCTGCGTCGGCTAGAAAGCTAAAGGCATAATTTGATTTCAGAATAAAGATTCAAACTGGAATATTAGAGAGAAATGTTGAGCTACAGAAGCTATCACACGAGAAGTCCAACGAGGCGTTGGAAGTACATGAATGCCATAACCTAATGGATCCAGTTCACAGTGGTCCGTATAGTTCACATGCCCACATGTAGCTGTGGAAATGAGGTTGGGTCTCGTCACTGAGCCTAGTCCTTCTCCATCACCTATGCTCTTGACCTACTGTTTGGCCATTGGAGGACGTCCCACCAATTTTGTCAAGACAACCTTTGAATGATGGAGAGAGAGAGAGAGAGAGAGAGAGAGAGAGAGAGAGAGAGAGAGAGTACAGGTATGGCCTTAATATGAATGATGGTAAGTTTTGGCGCTGAGACAGAGCCAGACCAGGAGGTTCGAAGTGATGGGAACAGGCAGGCTAACCTTTGACTTCCTTTCAGCATCCATATATTTCAGCTCAGGCTATCGTTTCTGTGTTGTTCTCTCTCCTTAGAGCCAGTGTCTTGCTCTGAGGGTGGTGAGCACCACCTGCCGCAAATCGCAACCTCTCATACTGATATATCTATATATCTCGAAGAGAAGTTTGGGAAGATGTCCTTGGATTAAGCATCCGGTTGGCGATGGGGAGAACTCCATGCTGTGACAAGGCCAACGTGAAGAAGGGTCCTTGGTCACCTGAGGAAGACACCAAGCTGAAGGAGTTCATAGAGAAGTATGGTACCGGTGGGAATTGGATTGCTCTTCCTCACAAAGCTGGTAAGACAGTGTCTAATATACATATATATATATATATATATATATATATATATATATATAGAGAGAGAGAGAGAGAGAGAGAGAGAGAGAGAGAGAGAGAGTAGTTTTCTTCTGAGGATGGTGGTGACCCTGGTTGTTTGTTGTTCTGACAGGCCTGAGGAGATGTGGGAAGAGTTGCAGGCTCAGATGGCTCAACTATTTGAGACCCAACATAAAACATGGGGAGTTCTCAGAAGAAGAAGATAGAGTCATATGCAGCATCTTCGCCGCCATCGGAAGCAGGTGAGATGTGTCCTTCTCTAAGGTCTCAAATATCTCACTTTTCTTCTCTTCCTAGTGTTGCATGCCATCAGTCGCATTTGATCTCCTCTTCAAGAAAATGCGAACGCTTTCGGCAAGTCGACGAGATATACATGATTCTTCTCGATGGCAAAACCGACTTCCTCCTTCCCCTTCACGAGTGCAGGTGGTCCATCATGGCTTCCCAGCTTCCGGGCAGGACAGACAATGACATCAAGAACTACTGGAACACCAAGCTCAAGAAGAAACTCCTAGGAATCACTCCTTTCCAAAGGAAACCACATCGACGGAACAATCATCATCATCAAAACCAGCATTTCTCCCCATCACCATCCTCATTATCACAAGGTGCAGGCTCTGAAAGCTTTCCTATAACCTCCCGGGTCATGCCCCGTTCAACCCCTGTGATATCTAGTGATTTCTTTCAAGTTCCATACCATCGGTATCAGATGAAGAGCAGCAGTAACATGAACACCGTCAGCATCGACCAGAGCTGCATCTCCTCCGAAGAAAACTGCACTCGATTAAGCAACATAAAAGATCTGAACTATGGATATGGCCGTGGAGAAGGGCAGATTGGCATCCTCAAAGAGAGCAAATTGTTCCTCCTCGGAGGAGGGTGTCAGGTGGAGACTGGACTGGAGTATAGCCTTGAGGAGATCAAGCAACTTCTGATCTCCAACTCTGCGTGCAACAACAACAATCACAATCTCTATCTGGATCACCCTATAGCCAATGGAAAAATGGAGAATTCAAAGCTCCAGCATGCACCTGATTTCCCACTGTGAAACCCAAAAAGATCACATCTTTGTTTTGAGACTGTCTCAGCATTAATCACAGTGTTACGAATGCCTCGAATTCTCACGCTAGATTTTTGTTCATCTCATTTCAGACCCAGACAACTGAACTTTCTAACACAAAGGAGTTTGAGGATCACATGAACGCGAGCTGGAATCGACATGTTTGTTAGTTTCCATATTTTAGATCTTGACAGTGTCGAACTAAGATCAGATTCTTGTTGGGCTTTGTATTATATTCAGTGAGTCAGAAGTTGCATGTTATCTATTTATATAGTATCGTAATTGATGCTCGTATCAGATAAAGGCGGATGTCATCGACTCGATCTTAACATCACTGTTCTTGGATAGGTCAGATCTGTCGATGGAGTGTGCTCCCATCCATATTGTGGTCAAAATTGGCTTCCAAAGCAAAAGAAGAAACTAGACATGGTGAGAGACCCGACACAATAATACATCATTCTTCTATTTTGCCTGTTGAGAACATAAATTGGCAGTGGTGTTCTTCCATCTAACTGTTGAGATTTGACCAATTGATTTGGACTAATATACTTGAGGCTAAATTCTAATACATTGTTGTAAATCAAACCCATATATATATATGTCACCTTAGTCTTTTTTGGGACAATTCATTAATCATCTCTCGACCTTTATCTCACATAATCTTCATATAGCCTAACATTGACCATTACAATTATATTTATGTGGACGATATGTCAAATACTTGGGACGCATGACTGACCTCTCCTTCTATCATAACCTTTGTCTTCAATATACGATGTATAGAAATGTCAATCAAGTTGAGCAGCATGTTTAGGCAAAAATCTTAACAGCAGTTTATCAAACAGCTTAGTTTGTGTCGACAAAGGTTGAATAATATAAATGCTTGGATAGTTTCAGTGCCAAGTACAACTGTGACATTAGATGGGTAGACTTGAGGAGACAAGGATACTTGAGAATAGTCTCTGTTCAGCTTGGCGTGAAGAATTTGAGTTGTCTTTCTTTTCTGAGTCAATAATGAACCCTTGCCACTTACATGGTCATGGATTGGTTAAGGACTAAAAAGAGTAGGAAGAGACCTGTGATCCAAATTTGATGAAGGAAACAGCAGAAGAGATCCAATACCTGTGTTGTTAAGGTTCATGTTTGAGATACATTTGTCTTGCTCAATGACATTTCAGTAACATTTAGCTTTGAGCTGATACTAAAGCTGCAGATGTTTCTTCTTGCTAGATTTGTCAGTTATCTGCTGGTAGCAGTGCATCACCATCCTAATGAATCTAACAACAGTTAACAAGCTCTGTTGACTTTTAATGCAGCACTTTTTTGTTTTTGTTTTAGAGACAAATTCAATGTAGCATTTAATGGGGTAACTGAAGGTAGATCTGTTACCACACACAACTCTTGTCCATATCATGCTAGCCAATTCACTCTAGGGGTAAGTGAAGGTAATGCCTTCAAGCCAAGCAATGGAGGCTTTACCTGAAAGGAAAAGTAATCTAAAGCATTTTTTAGGTGAGATGTGGGCCTTTCACATTGATTTGCTCATAATAATTCCATGGATTCAGTCCACTATTTAATCTTTCCATCAAATGGTCAATCAAAGGACTGTTCATCATCATTTTGACTGTTCTTTCCCGTGTTCTCTCATGATTTCTACTCTAAAGAAAATGCTTGGTCATTGCAAGTTGGTGACCATATCAATTCTTTAATTTCTCTTTTCGCTCTCCCGATCCATACACAGATATTGTATTCATGAAATCCAACCTTTAATTCTCCTTCCAAGCTTATTGAATCAATCGAACCTACTACAGAGGCGGCATCACCATCACTGCTGTAAGCTGTTCTGACCGGCAGTCCATTTGGTTGACCACTGAGAGTTGACTGATACGGTAAGCCAGTGTCCGACATGTGGATTTTGCAGATGGGCGCATCAAACGAACAGTGTCGAGCAGTCATCGGCTAATATCCGTCGTCCGAATCTTATCTGATCGCACCCCAACAGGGCGCATCAAACGAACCACATCGCATCATCCCCTCCATGTTTGTGATGGTGGCAGAGGGATCGGTTCCGTGCGCATGGCATTACTGCCGTGAGCGAACGACTGGGCTCCAACTATCTGCGTTGGCCAGCAAAGGATCTTGTGGGAGTAGATGCGATCCAACAAAAATCTGACGCCTCGTGCGCAACAGCAACGCCTTTCCTCTTCTTTCTATTTGTAGATCAAAGTAACAAGTGGCAGTTATCGACATCGATCCGAGCGTGAATCTGAAGCTCCCACCGTCCACCCCCAACAACCGAATCCATGTCTAATCCAACAAGGCACGCCTTGTTGCTCTCAAATCCTAGTGCCATCTCGTAGCATCTCAGGGTAGCCCGAGGAGGAGGACGAGAGATGGGCGTCCCCTGTGACGACGCGGTGGTCATCCAGGCGCCGGAGGCTGCCGGCGGCCCGAGCGTGATCAGCGTCAGCTGCCCCGATAAGACCGGCCTTGGCTGCGACTTCTGCCGCGTCATCCTCTTCTTCGGGCTAAGCATCCTGCGCGGAGGTAAGCCTCCGACCGGGCCCCTGTTGCCGTCTTGATGCTAAAAATTGGATCTTTGGGTGACCTATGCAGATGTGAGCACGGATGGGAAGTGGTGCTACGTCGTGTTTTGGGTGGAAGAGAGGGGCGGACGACCGACGCCGTGGGGGCTGCTGAAGAAGCGGCTGCTGGCGGCGTGCCCTGCCGTGTCGGTGGCCTCCGGGCTGCACAATTTCTACTACGGCCCGCAGGAGTTGATGCTGGCTGAGCGGCCACCGCAAGTCTTCCTCCTCAAGTTCTCTTGCTATGATCGGATGGGTCTCTTGCATGGTAGCAACTCCATTTCTTATTTCCTTTTAGTGTTGTAATGGCTTTGTTGCTTAATTAGCTATTCAGTTCTTGTCGTCTCTGAGATTTTTGCTAGTTGGACGTTCTTTTGAGACGACAAGTTGGAATTTGGCTCTGTTAGTGATCATTTACAGTCTCTTCTCCCACTTAGAATCCACATGATCTCTCTCTCTCTCTCTCTCTCTCTCTCTCTCTCTCTTCTCTCTCTCTCTCTCTCTCTCTCTCTCTTCTTTGATCTTTCACTGAACAAGCAAAGGAAGTTCATAATTTGTCTGCAACTCTTACATCCATTATTTGCTCCTCATTCTCAGGTGTGCGTATACTGTGTTTCAGGATTATATCCATCAGTTGAAGACTTGATTATTGATCATGTTCTTGGAAGCCTTTAGCTTCTCACTAACTGTGCTTGTGGCCTTTGGCAGATGTGACACAGGTTCTCTGTGATCTGGAACTCATAATAAGGAGGGTGAAAGTTTCGACCACTCCAGACGGAAGGGTTATGGACCTCTTTTTTATCAGTGACACAAGGTTGGATAATGCATCTACTTGGTACCTTTCAGCGATTCTCTTTCTAATTTGCATAAATTATGCTTCTCTGATCCCCATAGATGTACCACACTCTTAAATCATAGCAAGTGAAGTTCAATCATCAAAGTTTCCTGCTGACCAGTCATGTTAATATTATTCTTGCTAATAGATGAAATGACTGTGCTGAAGATTGGTCCGCGGTTGTTCCGATTTCATTAGATGTTCTTTGAAGTTAGTTCTTAGAAAGGATATCCAGTAAAAGCAACATATTTCATTAACACTATCTGAAGGAATTCACTTCTGCTAATCTGTTTGCATGTGTTGATTCTATATGAAGATAGTGTTTGCTTATGATATGTAAACCATGTTGTCTTGATGTGGCCTTTGTTCGCTGTCACTGATGATATGCTCTCTGATCTTTTCCGGGGGTTAGCTTGAATTTTCATCGATCTAATGGAAAATTACTAGAAAAATTAAGAAGCAAGACCTGAATTTCAAACGTATGAAAAGTTCCATATAAATGAATTAAAGCCAGACCTTATATTTATATTAGATGTTGGCTCACAACTTATGAACTTAAGCAGGTACCTTGGTTAATATTATCTTTAAAACTCTGAAATATTCTTGGATTTAGGGCCTTTGCCAGACTTCTAAATAGCTTAGCCCATGATCAATCTGTTCTGCTGTTCTAAACAGTTATTTTGCTTCAGGGAACTCCTGCATACAAAAGGAAGAAAGGAAGAGACATGCGAACAATTGCGAGCTGCTTTAGGGGATTCCATGACAAATTGTGAGATCGAACCAGCCAATGCCCAGATTGTTGACTGCCTACAAGCTTCGCCATTTCTAGCTCCTGCAATCACAGAAGAATTGTTCAATTTGGAGCTTCCTGAAGAATCGCCAGTTGGATCTCCTTCCTCACCCAGTAACATCTCTGTGAAAATGGACAACTCCCTCAGCCCCAGTCACACACTTATTCAGATCCTTGGTTGTGACCACAAAGGCCTCCTCTATGACATAATGAGGACCCTAAAGGATTATAACATCCAGGTAATAACATTAAACACGCAAGCCCAAAGATAAAAGGAAGAATGTTTTTGCTCGTTGATTTCAGTTATGGTTATTCTTTTCCCAAAAAGAAGATGATGCTCTTCTATGCATTATGCATTTTCTTTGAATGATGTAATTTACGTAGCTCATTCTATGTACATCATCAGATGCTTCATAGTTATGATGAGGCTCTAATTGTGGCCTTTATCACAGCATAATTGTCTAAATTGTTGATTTTCCCCGTAACTTGTTACTTTTTACTTGTCATATGTTACGTGCACTTTAATTCTTTGTTTCACATTAAGATATATGTGCATCCATGATTTGTTTCCTGGCATCACATAAAGGTTCTCTGATCTCCAAACATGTAGAAGTTGAATGTTTTGAATGTTCTCACATGATACTTGCTAGGTATCCTACGGCCGAGTCTATGCAAGCCGCAATGGAAGCTGTGAGATTGACTTGTTTGTGATGCAATTGGATGGGAAGAAGATTCTTGATCCAAACAAGCAGAGAGCCGTGTGTTCACGCTTGAGAATGGAACTATTCCATCCCCTCCGAGTTGCTGTAATGAAACGTGGCCCTGATAAGGAGCTTCTCGTCGCCAATCCCGTTGAGCTATCTGGCAAAGGCCGCCCTCTTGTGTTCTACGACATCACTCTCGCTCTCAAAATTCTTGAAATACGCATCTTTTTGGTAAGTTTTTTTCTCATCATCTGTGCATAGTCATGGCCACACATAGTCACAATCATTTTCTCATCAAGCATGGAACCTCCACTAGGAGGGATGGCCATCAACAATTAGGTTATACTTCAATGTCGTTGCAAAATTTTGTTTCTTATAAAACCTTACAAATCTCTGGCATCTTTCTGAATTCAACTTGCACTAAGCTCATACCTATAAAGTTAACTTTCACTACTAACTAAATTATGCTCTTTGGAATTCTCAGGCTGAGATCGGGAGGCATGTCATCGGTGATAGGGAGTGGGAAGTCTATAGATTTCTCCTTTCTGATGATTTCGAGTCATGTGCATCGCAGGACAAGATTGTAGAGGGGGTCACCAAGATGTTGATGGGCTGGGAGTAATTGGCTCACCGAACTCAGTTGCTCAGGTTCTTGCATGTTTGAAATCATGGCACGATCAAGAATCTCTATACTATGCTTCTTTTGTACAGTGCTTAGTGTATGTTTGTCCGCTGACTAGAAGATGTGAAATCAAAATAGTAAGCTAAATTGTCTCCCTCAAATTTTTTTTCCCTTTTCACTTGTGTATAAGATTTTACACAAATTATATATCCACCTTGTTCCTTCGACTGATATTATCGTGCCTTCAAAGGATCGAGTTATCAAGGATGAAATGTTCATCGGCTACAAATGCAATGACATCACATGGTGAGACATAGAAAGAAAAAGATATTCGATACCGACTTCTCTATGTTTCGACATGCATCCTGTATTACAAATACTTCTTTGTGCTGCAGTTGTATTCAAGTTTATGCTGATAAATGCATTCTCATAATCTTGAAGATAAAACTCAGAGACATTTCTGCTGCTTGCTTTCAGGATTTTGGTCTGTTAATTGTGTTACTCAACCTGTGTAATCATATCTGTGAACCTAAATGCTGTTAAGATCCAACAGGTTTGCATTCCTCATGATTGAAGGGAAGTTTTACCCTGCACTGAAGTTTTCTCTGGTTCAGCAACTCAAATGCTGCTTGATCATTTCCCATCAATCATCTCTGGAACAGATGATGAAGCATTACACTGGCCAGAATTATATTTTAATTTGATTATTGCATTTATGATTAATAATATTAAACACTTTAATGCATTGTTTTAGGATAGGGATTTTGATCACTTTAATATTTTACACTTTAATATTAAACATTTATGATTAATAATATTAAACACTTTAATATTGATCACTTTAATGTATTATTTATGATTAATAATATTAAACACTTTAATGTATTTCTCCCCTTTATATTAGTATTTTAATTAATATTAAAATAAGGGACTTTCCTTGGTGAAAATATTAGTTAATTTTAGAAGGACTAAGTCACTAAGTGATTTGAGAGGACACATATCTGTTTCTCCTTACAATTTAATCTAACCGTGACCCAAAATTAGTAGTCCATCATATTAATTAAACCAAACGGGTCGGATCCATGTCCGAACGAAAGCTACGAATACTCCGAGTTTGCAGCACGAATCTAAAAGCTCAGTCGCGTAAATTAAGCATTTCAGCATAAATCCCAGCTAATTTTTTATCCAACCGAGCTCTACTATCGCCACTCTGATTTTTCACGCGAGTAAGCCACGTCCGGGTGCCTCACGTGGGACCCGCATTGCTCTTGGAATGGAAAGTCTCCACGGCCGCAGTGAGTCTGTTTGCGAGTCGACGAAAGTGACGACATTCTAGCCCCTCTCTCTTGCATTTATTCGATTTCTGATCACCATTTCACCTGCAGTTTAATAGGTGGAAAGAATGGGACCGCTGTGGGACCCTTGGAATTTCCAATAATAAGACAGGTAAAAGAGAGGATGGGAAACGGGTGGAGAAGTTCTTTTCTTCGGAGCACCTGATTCCTCCGGCAGGGGGAGAGAGCTGCCACTCCCAAACCCTTCGTTTCCGCTTTTCTTAGCTTTCCGTTCTCGTTCCTATCTCCTGTGTAGGTCGCGTTTTCGAATTATTCGTCGAATGCTTCTGTCGTCTCGATCCGTGCGGCCTCAGATCCTCTTCTAGTGTTGCTACCTCTCTCGCCGTCTTTGCTCTGCTCCACGGCGAGCAGGAGCTCAGAAAGTGAGATCGGTGGCGCAGCGAGCGGCCAGTCGGCGGCAGACTTGCGAGAGAAGAAGGGAAATCGCTTTCTTCGTGTTGCTATCATGTAGAAGTTTGATAATTGAGTGGGAATTGAAGGGATTCGCGAGGAGTTTGATCCGCGAATCCCTTGAGAATCTCCATTAGCGTTTGCTTCGTTTTCGTGCTCCAAGTGGCTCCGCCCGACCTACTGAGTAAGAAGACTCCAATTAACATCAGGAGTGGTATATCTGCCATACAACCTGGTTCTCTCATTTACCAAGAAGCCAAGAAACACATTGCTGAGATGCTAGATGCTGGAGATCAAAGAGCTAGCTTGCCAACAACAGCCCATGTCTCAGAATCTTTGGGTAGTCTGCTTTCTACTCCAGAGTACAATGCATTATCTCCAAAAGTGAGTCATGGAAGTGACAAGGAGCTTGTGTTGCCATACGAAGAGACAAGATCTCTCCCTTTGCAACAGTTCAATCAAGATGATGCAACCAGTTCCTTAAGCTTGTCGAAACCAAGCTTTCAGGTCTCACCTCACTTTGGCAATCAAACTGATGTACCGATGCTCGACTTGAAAGCTGAGATCATTGAAAACCAGGTGCAGCAGGGATTGTGTATTGGATCAGAACTTAACCATGAAGGTAACTAAACACCTTTTAGATGATTTCCTATGCTTTCTCCTGGAATGAACTCTGTCAAATCTTTTTCAGCAAGTGTACAAAATGTGGACGCAGTCAGAATAAGCAAGCCTCCAGTGTGATGTGTCTTTGGAGCCAAATAGCAATGACAAAGATTTAGTAAGCGATATGTCACTTATTTCTTTTTGTATGAGAAGTTTCTTCTTCCTCAGATATGGTTATGGCTATTCTTTTGACTAGGTTTCATTGGAGGTGGAATCACACACTGCAACTCATTCTGAATCACCAGGATCCCTTAGAGAAATCTTGGAGACTCCTGAAAGCACTACTGGTAAGCCAGAGCAATTAAGATCATGTTTATGTTGACAAGTTTATCTCAGGAGAATTCACCAGTTGTAAATTCAGAGCTTTGGAGCATTTTATTACTGACACATTCCGATGCACATCTCTTGTTTATCCTAGTCACATGAATCCAAGGTTCGCAATACCGTACCGTACCGGTGTTTCGATCTGGGCTCGGTACCGGTACGGTATGGTATACCGAACGGTACACCCAAGTACACCGAGCGATATACTCAGGTGTGCCGAGTACTGTAGCACTGTAGCAGTGCTACAGTGCCACAGTGCACTCGGACCGGTAACAGACGGTCCGCGTACCGACAACCTGTCGGACCGGTACGTACCGCCCGTACCGGTATTTTTCTCATTTGCAGTTGTGATCCCAACACTGGATACAGGAGCTCAAGCTCAGTTCAACTATGTTAAAGCCGAGATCGAAGCCTCAGGGTTGAGCACTATTGACTTTTCAGAGAGATGCCATTTGGGAGATGAATTGCTTGCCCGATCCTTGTTTGATGAAGTAGAAATTTCAAGTTCTCCACACATAGACGATCCAAAGCTTCTCTTTGATTGCATCAATGAAGCCCCTGAAGAGATCTTCAAATGTCCCCCTTGGGTGTCTTTGAACACATCCAATGTTCAGCAGGCTTCGGTAGCACAATGCTTAATTCGAGAAGTCAGTAGGAGACTCGAAAGGCAAATTCCCGTGCACTTGCCAAACTCATTAGATCAGATAGTAACAAAGGACTTGGGGAGTGGAAGCCGGTTGGACCTCCAGTCCGAAACTAAAAACATCGTCGACGAGATATGGGATACTCTCCTGGATGATTTAGTGGATGAAACTATATTCGACATGTCGCTTGATCTCTGAGCTGGATGGTGATGCTCCTTGTCTTGCTCATGGTTTGCTATATATGTTCAACAAATCCAGTAACCAAGTTTGTAAAACTATGAATACTCGTAGAAGTCCATTTCTATGGACATGAAAAGGAAGAATGCACATGCCTTCTACCTAATTATTAATGCTTTGCTGAGAATTGGTGGAAATAATGGAGAATTTTGTGTGTTTCTCGTACTTTTTACACCCAAATAGACTGATTGTTTCTACTCAGGCTAAGAGTTTCTCTCACTTTTACACCCAAATTGGTGGCCCACCTGACTGAAATGGGCCTGTATCGAGGCCCACACTATTCTGCTATGTGACCCATAAATGATCCACATAAAAGGCCGACTCCTATATCCCCAGCCCAAGGCCTACAAATGACCTTGACCTCCACCTTAGGCCGGCTAGATTCATGACCCCGATTCATGACCCACATAGGCCCAAAAAAGAGCCAACATATCTAATATTGTTAATATTTTTTTATTATTTTGAATAAGTTTAAATGAATTTGGTTAATTTACGGGTATGTTAATTGTATCATAAGTTGTCGTCACATGGAAAGAATATTTCTAACTTTGTTTCCTATATTTATTATGAAGAACCCAAAAAATATAAAAAAATAAAGAAAAAGAAGGAACTAAGGATCTAGTTATAATAAATGAAGGCTATTAAATGCCAAAAATAAAGATTATTTGACAAGACAAACTATTAAATAAAAAATAATTATTATTTGACAAGATGAATTTAAAAACTTACTTTCTCCAAATTAGGAAAAGAATAATTTATTTGCTTAATATTCATATTATTTAATGTTCTTCTTTCTTAATATTTTTGTCTTTTTCATTTTTCGCAGCCTATAAAAAGGGGTTTGAAGGAAGATCAGAGAATTGAATACATATCTTTTTTTATATTAATTTCAAATTTTCCAGTAAGTCAAGGATAAAAAGAAGAAAGCAAGCCAAGGGAATCTCATAATTTCTTATTCTGGGTATAGTCTCAAATATCTTCTTTTATATTATTATTATTATTATTTGGTTGTCTTGTCTCTCCTTCCTTTTCCTTTATTTTCAAATAAAATTCAGGACTCCTTTAATGATGTTTGGATGCTTTGGAGATTTATTTTTGTTCTTAGAGAAAGGGATTGGAGTAGTTTAATCAGTTCAATATATAATTATACATTCTAACATTTCAAAGCAAAGGAAAACAGCCTATTTCTTTGTAATTTATGTTAAAGTCAGTCAGATAGGAGATTATCTGATCCTTTGACATTCAGGCAATTTGTAGCAGAATTAAGGATTCATATCTTCAAAAATAATATCCATCTTAATATTTCTTTTTTGAAAATTAGAACTGCTCTATATTGAGCTCAATTATGATTGTCTCAATTATAAATTTTATTATCTGTGCCTCTGTTGGGTTTAGCACCAAATAGAAAACTGTTGGTAGGTTAGGTATCATTTTCATAGCTCACAAAATTTTTCTTGTGATCTTACTATATGTACAATTGACACATATTATGTGATAAGGGCAAGCCTTGATACAACAGTAAGATTACTTCTTTGTCATTTAGACGATCGAATTTAAATCGTAGAAAAAGTTTCTTTTATCTTATGTAATAAATCTCATAATAATAGGAACGTCGTACGGTAATACGTCTTTTTTTTCTTTTTGTGTGTTACTATGTTTTAGTAGGCAAAGTTTTTTTTTGCATTTGTATGGTATAATTTTTCAATAACATTTTTTAATGATTATTAAATACCAACGCACATTTGTAAGTTCTTTAAAATCTATCATACATCCAAGCCAAAAATGACCTCACAATGTCAGATAGTTGTGTCTCATTTTTCTCTTAGAGGAATAGAATAAAGACATGAACAAATAAATGCTAAGAGTAGTAAAGAAAAATGAATGATCTGTACGGATAGTTTTTTATGGTCACACAGTTCCAATTGACCAAACTGAGCTGCTTGATGATGAAGGTTTGGTGACAATCATGGAAAGTTCTTATGAAGTCGGGGCTGTTGCCAAGGATAAGGACAGTGAGATCAATCCAGAAGAAGACGGAATTAACATCAGGAGTGATATGTCTGCCTTAAAACTTGATTCTCTCATCTACCAAGAAGCCAAGAAACACCTTACTGAGATGCTTGATACCGGAGATCAAAGAGCTAGCTTGCCAACAGCTCATGTCTCAGAATCTTTGGGTAGTCATGGAAGTGACAAGGAGCTTGTGTTGCCATACGAAGAGACAGGACCTCTCCCCATGCAGCGGTTCCATCAAGAAGACGCAACCGGTTGCTTAAGCTTGATGAAACAAAGCTTGGAACTCTCACCTCACTCCTCTGGCGATCAAACTGGTGTACTGATGCTCGACTCCAAAGCTGAGATCACTGAAAACCACATGCAGGAGGGATTATGTATTGGATCAGAACTTAACCTTGAAGGTATCTTTATACATGTAACTAAATGCCTTTTAGATGATTCCCTATGCTTTCTCCTGGCATGAACTGTGTCAAATCTTTTTCAGCGAGTGCACAAAATGTGGGCACGGCCGGCATAAGCAAGCTACTGCCTAACCCGTCCGATGTGCCTTTGGAGCCAAAGAGCAATGACGAAGATGCAGTAAGCTATATGTCATTTATTTCTTTCTGCATGACAAGTTTCTTCTTCCTCAGATATGGTTATGCCTATTCTTTCGACTAGGTTTCATTGGAGGTGGAATCACACACTGCGACTCATTCTGGATCACCAGGATCCCTTAGAGAAATCTTGGAGACTCCTGAAAGCACTACTGGTAAGCCAGAGCGATTAAGATCATGCTTATGTTGACAAGTTTATCTCAGAAGAATTCACCAGTTGTAAATTCAGAGCTTCGGATCATTTTATGACTGACACATTCCGATGCACATCTCTCGTTTATCCTTTTCACATGAATCAACTGATATTTTTCTCACTTGCAGCTGTGATCCCAACACTGGATACGGGGACTCAAGCTCGGTTCAACTATGTTAAAGCCGTGATCGAAGCCTCAGGGTTGAGCACTATTGACTTTTCAGAGAGATGCCATTTGGGAGATGAATTGCTGGCCCGATCCTTGTTTGACGAAGTAGAAATTTCAAGTTCTCCACAGATAGACGATCCAAAGCTTCTCTTTGATTGCATCAATGAAGCCCTGGAAGAGATCTTCAAATGTCCTCCTTGGGTGTGTTTGAACACATCCGATGTTCAGCAGGCTCAGGTAGCACAAAGCTTAATTCGAGAAGTCAGTAGGAGAATCGAAAGGCAAATTCCCATGCACTTGCCAAGCTCATTAGGTCAGATGGTGACAAAGGACTTGGAGAGTGGAAGCCGGTTGGACCTCCAGTCCGAAACTAAAAACATGGTCGACGAGATATGGGATACTCTCCTGGATGATTTAGTGGACGAAACTATATTCGACTTGTGGCTCGATCTTTAAGCTGGATGGTGATCCTCATTGTTTGATACATGTCGAACAAATCCAGCAACGAGCATGTAAAACTACGATACCTGTAGAAGTCCAGCTTAGCTCTATGGACATGAAAACAAAGAATGCAACTGGCCAAACTTGAGATGTATAACCTAATGCCATTTGAGGTTATCTTCTGAAGTGTATACTATTATGTGACATTTAACTTCTACACTTCAATTATAATGCTTAGACTTGTATAACCTAATGCTTTTTGGATCCAAATAATCATAGGAATAAGTTTGTGTAGCCATCCAACCAGCCAGAATTCAAATCCCTCCATTCTGCCCAAAGACTTGAACTGTGAATGATATCTAAATATGCAATCAATTTACCCAAAGAATCCACCAGATTGAGTCACAGATTGATCACGTCTTATTCTTTGATTTGCCATCTTTTTGGACTAATTTTATGTAATTATTTTATTTAGTCTAATTAAATGTGTTGGTTCAATTGGAAATTGGAGAGTTATTAAAAAGGGGTCTTTTTCCCGTAGGAAATATCTCCAGAAATTGTCAACCAAATGGGAAGGGACAATATATATGTTCTGCAGAAGCCATGCACGACACAAATAGACAACATGTAGCAGTAATATATGGCCCTCGTTTCAGGAGTAACGTAGCGCTTCAGTTCTACTCGGCCTCCTGGTCTCCGTACTCGTCGTCCTCCTCGTCGACCACCGCGTCCTGGTACTGCTGGTACTCGGACACGAGGTCGTTCATGTTGCTCTCGGCCTCGGTGAACTCCATCTCGTCCATGCCCTCGCCGGTGTACCAGTGGAGGAAGGCCTTGCGGCGGAACATGACGGTGAACTGCTCGGAGACGCGCCTGAACATCTCCTGGATGGAGGTGGAGTTGCCCATGAAGGTGGCGGACATGGAGAGGCCGGTGGGGGGGATGTCGCAGACGCTGGACTTGACGTTGTTGGGGATCCACTCCACGAAGTAGGAGGAGTTCTTGTTCTGGACCGAGATCATCTGCTCGTCCACCTCCTTGGTGCTCATCTTGCCGCGGAACATGGCGGACGCGGTGAGGTAGCGGCCGTGGCGTGGGTCGGCGGCGCACATCATGTTCTTGGCGTCCCACATCTGCTGGGTGAGCTCGGGGATGCTGAGGGCGCGGTACTGCTGCGACCCGCGGGAGGTCAGTGGGGTGAAGCCTACCATGAAGAAGTGGAGGCGGGGGAAGGGGATGAGGTTGACGGCCAGCTTTCGGAGGTCGGAATTGAGCTGCCCCGGGAAGCGCAGGCAGCACGTCACGCCACTCATGGTGGTGGAGATGAGGTGGTTCAGATCCCCAACTGTGTTTATCATATAGAACTCATAAGAGAGGGATGAATTGATCTGCCCTATCGAATCAATATTCTCCGTTATGTAATCAAACTCGATTCGATAGATCCAAAACATAATCTAATCATGCATGTCAAGTATTTTAGGAATACTACTTAAGGAAACACAAAAAATTAATATTTATTTTTTTATAAAATACATTTTATATATCTATAAAATAAATACTTTCATAGCTTGTTTGCTTCTCTATTGGATTTGAGATAAGAGTAGCAAAAATATGTGAGAAACTCATCGAAATTTATATGATAAAATGCGCAAAAAAAAAAAGTGTTTTAATTGAAGTTAATTCGAGGGATAAGAAGTATTAAATTATATTAATATTATATTTAATATGTTCTTTGATTGATTGTTCATTTATGGGATTTCTATTTTGGTTTTCAGATGATCGATTCCCCAACAATATTTAGGTTTAAGTTAACGTGTCATTCACATATGAGAAGGAGGAGGAAGAAGGCAGAGAAGAACAGCACTCACAGCTGGGGTTGGTGAGCTTGAGGGTCCTGAAGCAGATGTCGTAGAGCGCCTCGTTGTCCAGCACCATGCACTCGTCGGCGTTCTCCACCAGCTGGTGCACCGACAGCGTCGCGTTGTACGGCTCCACGACCGTGTCCGACACCTTGGGCGAAGGGAACACCGAGAACGTCATCATCATCCGATCCGGGTACTCCTCCCTGATCTTGGAGATCAGCAGCGTCCCCATGCCCGACCCCGTCCCCCCGCCCAGCGAGTGGCAGATCTGAAACCCTGTTCACCACCACGCGCGAGTGCACGCAGCAGATTAGCTAGTCCCACGCGGAACAAACGAAAGAGACAATCGAGCTAGCATTGCGCGCAGACCTTGGAGGAGGTCGCAGTTCTCAGCCTCTTTGCGGACCACGTCGAGGACGGCGTCGATGAGCTCAGCGCCCTCGGTATAGTGGCCCTTGGCCCAGTTGTTGCCGGCACCGTTCTGGCCGAAGACGAAGTTGTCGGGGCGGAACAGCTTGCCGTAGGGGCCGGTGCGCACCGAGTCCATGGTCCCCGGCTCCAGGTCCATGAGCACCGCCCGCGGCACGTACCGGCCGCCGCTGGCCTCGTTGTAGTAGACGTCAACGCGCTCCAGCTGCAGCCGGGAGTCACCGACGTAGTCGCCCTTGGCGTCGATGCCGTGCTCGTCCGACACCACCTCCCAGAACTTGGCCCCGATCTGGTTGCCGCATTGGCCGGCCTGGATGTGCAGGATCTCCCTCATGGCTGATCTTAATACAACAACGTAGGATCGAGCTACTCAGAACTCGACCTCGTTGTCTGTGGTGCCTCCAAGCTTGCACGACCGACAAGAGCGATACTGATCTATATATACGTCTAATATATGAGAAGAGATTAATACTGGAGAAGAGAAAAGAGAGGGAAATGGAAGGCAGGGAGAAAACTACGGGCAGAGAGAGACGAGGAAAGCTTGCAAGAATCCTTGAAATAGCTATGGGCTTATATACAAAGACATATAAAGAGAGAGATTTAGAGAGTTATTGGAGGAAAAAGAATGAACGAGTTAATTAAGAGGTTCGATTGATGGATGATTTATGGGAAATAAAAAGGACAAAGAAAATAAAGTATAAGGCACTGATTGCCATGAGGACATGTTCAATGATGCTGGCCAGCCAACAATGCTGATGGTGCAGGTGAGTTGGAAAAGGAAGGAGACAAGGAGGTACGCTGCAAAGCCTACATGGTTTGTCGGATCCTCTCATTGGCATGTCGGTCACCATTCTATTACTGGATTCCCCTCTCATATCATTGAGATTTATGTGACAACAACTGCGCCATCTACCATGGCTGCATAATGATTCTTGCTAGTTTACCCAACCATCTTGATCATGAACCATATGTTACCTAAAATAATTTACATTTTACATAAGCAACTTCATACATGCACTGCAATTAGTATGCTCAATCTTCAAACTTGTTAGATGTTTATGAACTCCAAATATATGATAAATAAAATATGCAAAGCTTATATAGTAGACTAATATGAATGCCATCATGATGCCTCCAACAACTAGCCATGTGAATGAAGACACAGAGAAGGGTGAGTGTGTCAAGTTAGAAATAATATTATCTTAAGGCAATACAATAAAGAAATCTGGTGATCATTGTTTTCTACTTTTTGGGAACAAATTTCTTGCCAAGTTGGTACATAATATGCTTGATTCCCCACCACATGCCCAATCTTTTCTTAATCGATTCTTTTTGGAGTGTTCGATTGGATTAATTTGGCATCTGTGGTTGGAAATGATGTTTGGATATGAATTTTCATGATAAGGAAAAATAAAAGAAGGAATGTCATTTTGACTTCATCCTTTAATGATTTGAGGAGTATAAGGTTTAAAATTTATCCCACAATTAATGATTTTCTTTTTTTCTTTTTCTTTCATCTTATTATTGTTTTAAAAGACTCTTAGCAAAAGAAGAACAAAGGGGTAATTAAACTGATCACAAAGAAATCAGATATCATGGCATATAATGATCTATTTTAAACAATATATATATATATATATATATATATATATATATATATATATATATATATATATATATATATATATATATATATATATATCATTTGAGTTAACACATAAGGTTAACTCATTTGGGTTTCGTCTTGACATACATCCACTCTTAATTTATTGTTTCGTCTTGACATACATCCACTCTTAATTCTTCTTTCCTTTAAATTTTTAATTTTTATTATCAATTTTTTCTAATAGATAAAGATTAATTATTCCTATTATAATTTTTTTTCCTTTTTATCGACTTTGAAGATCAGCTCTTATAATTTAATATCACAACTAAACCCAAAAGAGAGAAAAAAACTTAAATAATACTAAAAAAAGAACTCAAAGATGTTCTATCAGTAAAACTTAAGTGAGATATTTATAATTAACTGAATTCAAATTTAGATAGACAAAAACTAATTTGATAAGTGGTCGATTACATTCATGTTTGGCACCTGATGGGATCAAAGGTGTGGAGGTCACTGACCTTATGAATGAAAAATTCTAATTCTATTTACACATTGTAATTGAAACTTATACTTGTATTCTAATTGTGGAGATCTCAAAACTGCTTTTAAGTGACAATCTCATCAAAACACTATATTTTGATGGTGTTATAAGAGGGCATGTTCATTAACGGAAGCATGACAATGCCTCCAATTTTACGTTTTAGTAATCAAAGATAATCTCTTTGAGAAATTTTTTTATTAATATATATACTAATAAAAAAGAATTTTTCAAAAAGATCTTTTTTTAATTATTAATATATAATATTTATTTTGGATATTTGAAAATGTGTAAGCCCTGGAAAGAGCCAAAATGGCTATGTAGTGTTATCATTGAAGAAGACAATGAATGAGATATAATATGTAGCTGCTCAATGGCCACAAGTACACTTGTGGACCAAACTGTTTTAGACAAGCAATTGTCATTAAGATTGAAGAGTACATAAATATGACAATTATTGCAACATTACTTTCATTGTCCGACGAGTGGAACGTTGTCTTTCATTGTCGTGACAATGAAATGATCCAAGGCGTGAAGGATCACTTCCGAGTATACTCCTAGTTTTATAACGTGAGAAAATTTCTCTGCCAAGCATTCATGAACGGATGATAACACTTGAAGATACAAATTTCTCTGCCACGGATTCATGATCAATGGATGATAATGATGAAAAGAATAGAAGATAAGAATAATTATTAAAAAAACTTTATTGAAGAAGTAAAGAAACTTAAATACATTAATATGTTTCCTCTCTTATTTATACAAGTTAGGAGGAAGGATTTTCCTCAATAGAATAAAAGATTTTTCTCAACAAGAAAGAGATTTCCTCGTATAGTTAAAAAAAATCTTATCTTCTATCGGATAACAACTTGAATATAAAGACAGCTTCCCATTTGCAACAAGGAAGTAATTCTTGAGAATAATGAATTCATTCATTCGTTCGCTTGACGAAAGTTTGATAGAATTCGTATACTTTTATTCTATCTCGAGCCTGTTCAGCAGTTCCAACCTACAGTCCAAGGAAGGATTTCATGAGCTGAAAAATGATGAACATCTTCCCATTTGCAGGAGTTTTATTTGGGTGGGCTAGAATCTCCAGCTGCGGCGCCCATCCTCGAACCACCATCCCCGTTCCTTCCCCGTTATGTTCCAACTCCGGCGGCAGATTCTTCCGTAGGGGGTTCCCGTTATCCTCCCCGGAGAAGATGTCTGCCCTGTTGGCGTCTCTGAGCACCCAGATGAAGCGTTGCCCGCTGCGCAACAGTCCGTTCCACAGCTCCTTCACCTGCTCGTCGGACATCGACGTCGTCGTCCCGAACGAGACGTAAACGACCGACCCCGGCGCTTGCTTGTCTAGGCAGTCCAAGCACTCGTGTGGCTGTCGAAGGCCGCCTCCGTTGAGAAGGAGTGCCATCGGACTCAGGGGCCCGACAGTGAAAAGCTTCCTGTCACGGTGCTCGAGTTCCCGAGCGAAAAGGTCGATGAACTCGCCTTCGATCGGTCGTCACGTATTGACCAGGGCGCCGGCACCGACGGTGGCATCGGCGACGCCGGTGTTAGATTTTGTATCCCTTTATTATTGGGTTTTGATAGGAGGAAATCTCCTAATATCTTATCTTAGACCCTCTATTCTACTCTCGATGATAAATAGACTAAATGTGCAAATAGCGAAAATGAGGGATTATAATTTTTTCCCTCAATTTTTTTTCTAAATCATTAATCTATATGGTTCTATGAAAGGATAAGAAGAAATACCTTGCTCCCAACAGATAATATCAAAAGATACGTATCGTTAAACAAGATCTAAATATTTGATTTTAATCATGATATAAAAGATTATTTTTATATTTTAATACAGCATATTACAATTTTATATGTCTCTTGAGATTGAATGGGCCACACTGTCGGCTACTCAATGATCACAAGAGTCGTCATATGGATCAAATTGTGTTAGGCAAGAATAGTAAGCAAGAGTAGAATAATATGACAATTATTGCACAATAATATAATTTTGTCTCATCCTAATTTCTATTTTTTTTTTGTTTTTGATGGTGCCATCGCTGGTCGTGACACTGAAATGATCCAAGGCGTGATGGATGAGTTCAGGTGTTATATCGTGAGGAAATTTCTCTGCTAAGCATTCATGAACGGATGATGACACTTGAAAATACAGACAGCTTCCCATTTGCAGGACGGAAGTAATTCCTGAGAATTATGAATTCATTCATTCACCTTGACGTAAATTTGATAGAATTCATATACTTTATTTAGACTTCATAGCCATACTTCTATTCTATCTCGAGTCTCTTCAGTAGTTCCAATCTACAGTCCACAGAAGATCTTGTTCCATTTGCAGCAATGGAACGAGGAAGCCATGAGCAAGCTCACGACGTGGCGGTGGTGATCGTCCCCATCCCGGCGCAGAGCCACCTGGCGCAGCTCCTCCACCTCTCCCTCCTCCTCTGCGGCCGCCCCGGCCTCTCGGTCCACTACGCCGCCTCCCCCACCCACATCCGTCAGGCCAAGTCCAGGCTCCATCCCGCCTGGGGCTCTGGCTCTGTTTCCAAGATCCGTTTCCACGAGCTCCCCATCCCTGCTTTCCCCAGCCCGCCTCCCGACCTCAACTCTGCTTCCACCAAGTTTCCCGCCCACTTCCAACCCATGTTCGACGTCTTCGAGCACCTGCGCACCCCGTTGTCCACCCTCCTCCGCTCCCTCTCAACCTCCTCCCACCGCGTCGTCGTCGTGCACGATTCCCTCTCCTCCTTCGTTGCCGCTGAGGCTGCCGCTCTCCACAACGGGGAGTCCTACACCTTCTATTGCGTCCCGGTTCTGTTCCAACTGGTATTCTGTCGCCCATCGGTCGCTGACGAGCTGAGAGATGGAGGTCTGTCACTCCCTCCCTTGGACGGTGTCATCACTGAAGAATTCGGGGTCTTCGTGAGGCGCCAATTGGCAGAGGCCACCGCCGGCGCCGGGACACTGTTCAATACGTGCCGACCGATCGAAAGCGAGTTCATCGACCTTTTCGCTCGGGAACCCGAGCACCGTGACAGGAAGCTTTTCACTGTCGGGCCCCTGAGTCCGATGGCACTCCTCCTCAACGGAGGCGGCCTTCGACAGCCACACGAGTGCTTGGACTGGCTAGACAAGCAAGCGCCGGCCTCGGTCGTTTACGTCTCGTTCGGGACGACGACATCGATGTCCGACGAGCAGGTGAAGGAGCTGGCGAACGGACTGTTGCGCAGCGGGCAACGCTTCATCTGGGTGCTCAGAGACGCCGACAGGTCAGACATCTTCACCGCGGAGGATAACGGGAACCCCCGACGGATGAAGCTGCCGCCGGAGTTGGAACATGAGGTGGAAGGAACGGGGATGGTGGTTCGAGGATGGGCGCCGCAGCTGGAGATTCTAGCCCACCCGTCGATGGGGGCGTTCATGAGCCACTGCGGGTGGAACTCGTGCATGGAGAGCCTGTGCATGGGCGTGCCCATGATCGCATGGCCCATGCACTCTGACCAGCCGACGAACGCCGCGCTAGTGACGGAGAACCTGAAGGTGGGCGTCACGGTCCGGGAGTGGACTCCTCGCGGCGACGAGGTGGTTGGGAGGTCAGACATCGAGGAAGCTATTAAGAGGGTGATGGTTTCCGAGGAGGGGCGAGCGACAAGAGCACGAGCAAGGGTTCTGGGCGAAGCTGTTCGAGCGGCGGCCGCCGAGGGAGGAGCTTCGCGTGCCGAGTTAGATGCCTTTGTTGCGCACATTACCGGATGATGCTGTTGGTAATTATCTAGATAAATAGTTGTCATGTTTTAAGTATGATGTTTTATGTATGTTGTAAGTAGCCATGATTATTCGACAGTTTCTACGTGTAACTCAATCATGACGAGGAGACCTAGTTATTGTAATTACTAGGTCATATAAATAAGATAATAATTTATGAAGCAAAAGAGTATTCTAAATCTTATCTCTTATTTAATACTATTTCGGTTTTAAGTATTCTCTTTTAGTTGTATTGTAGTATTCTATTTTTATTATTTTCTTATTTCTCCATCTCAATATTTGTGATATTATAGTATGGGCAATATAGCTTTCAATGGTAATTTCATGTCTCAACCAATTATTCTCATCTTTTCGGATAAATGCTATGAATTTTAGAGTAGTAAGATGAAGATTATTCAAGTCTCAGGATTTTTAGAAAATGGACATACAAATCTAGATGAAGAAATCAAATTGAGGGAAAATAGAAAGAAGAACTCAAAGATATTATTCTTTATTCAACATGCTATACATGAGATAATCCTTTCGAGAATTACAATAACGATAATTTTAAAGCAAACTTAGTTGATACTTTAAAATAAATTTTAAAGCAAACGTCGAGGTGATTATGGTAAAACTTCAAACTCTTCGTTGTGAGTTTCAAAATTTATTCATAAAAAATAATGAATCGATGTAAGATTTTCTTTCTTGAGTGACTAAAATTATTAGTTAAATAAAATCTTATGGTGAACATTTTCATGATCATATAATTGTTGTAAAAGTTTTAAAAATTTTAACTCTAAAATTTGATCATGTTATTGTCACAATTAAGGAGTCAAAAGATTTATCTACCTTTTTATTTGATGAACTAATATGTTCTTTGTAACCATGTGAAGTAAGGTTGAACAAGTCATTGGAGAAAAGTAAAGAAAAAATATTTCAAGTTAAGGGGGAGTTTTCTACTTCAAAATAATAGACAAAAAAGTCAATATGAAAAAGACATGACAGATGAGGATTTTGATTATAGAGGAAATAGAAGAGAAAGAGCAAAAGTAATCAAATTATAATAAAAAAAACTACATGATTAGAATTTAATGTTACTATGGTAAAAAAGTTTGGTCACATGAAACAGATTACTTGAAAAGAGAAAAATAAACAAGCTATGTGGAGGAAAATGAAAAAAGTAATAAGTTGTTTATGTCTCATTCACAAGTTAATGATATTTCAAATGATGTTTGATTTTTGGATAATGAATATTTTATCATATGTCAAGCATAAAATCAATATTTAGAGATTTTGACGAAACTCACAAGGTAAAAGTTAGACTTAGAGATAATAAATAAATCCAAGTGAAAGGAAAAAAGGAATAATTGAGATGACAAGTTAAGGGAAGATAAAACACCTTGATAATATTTTCTTTATTCCTAGTTTATCATATAATTTGTTGTGTTGGAAAATTGATAAATGATGAATATTTAGTTATATTTGATGATGGTTCATGCACTATTAAAAATAAAAAAAATATAGTTTGATTACAACTAATGTTTGCATAACGTAAAATAAGATGTTTCCACTTGATGGCATGCTCTTATTACAACTCAAAATAATGAGTCTAATTTATGACATGAACATCTTAACATTAAAGGTTTAAGGTTGTTAAATCAAAAAATAATAATTTTTAGATTATCTAAAATTAATATACTTGATGTATGTAATGGATGCATTTAAATTATTTCATATTGGAAAAGCATGGAGAGCATCTAATTGTCTTTAATTAATTAATACTAACTTATGTGAATATATGAATATAAAATTATTTAGTGGAAGTCGATATTTTTATTATTTACTGATGATTATAACCGTATGAGTTGGATATATTTTCTAAAATTGAAATATAAAACACTTGATAATTTTTGAAAATTCAAAGCATTTATAGAAAGGCAAAGTGGTAGATGCATAAAGATATTTAAGTAGATATAGTGAATTTTTTTCTAAGGTGTTTAATTCTTTTTGTGAAGAAAATGATATTCATAGAGAATTGATAACACCATATATATTAGAGCAATATAATATGACTAAATGTAAAAATCGAACTATCATTGAAATGGCAGAAGTTTACTTAAAGAAAAGCATTTAACTAATTTTTAAGAAAAGTAGTTGCCACAACCGTTTATTTGTTAAATATTTCATCTTCTTAATTAATTTTGGGCAGAAGTAGTTACCATAACAGTTTATTTATTAAATATTTCATCTTCTTAATCAGTTTTGGACAGAAGTAGTTGCCACAATAGTTTATTTGTTAAATATTTTATCGATCAAGGATGTTATGAATTAAACTCTTTTTTAGACTTGATATGGTATAAAGCCAAATGTAAATCATTTAAGAATTTTTTATTGTACTGCTTATATTTTGGTAAATTCATAAAAACATCATAAGCTCGATGAAAAATATAAAAAATACATCTTAATTAGTTATTTCTTACTCCCAAAGTCCTGTTAATGATAAAGTTATTATTAATAGAAATATTATATTTAATAAAAGGATAAATTAGAATTTGGAGACCAGTGAAAAATGAATTCAGATTTTAGCATAATTAGATAGATCCTATTCCAACAAGTTTATCATCAACCTCACCCAATAATAGTTCGAATTCATTAGATGATTCCTTATATGAAACTCCTCTAGAAAAATTTAGATCACTTATAGAAATTTATGATTTAATATTTTCTTTGTTTATTTAAGATCTTATAAGTTTTGAGGAAGCATTTGAAAAAGAGAAATAACGAAATAGAAGGAGGAAATTAAGTCAATTGAGAAAAATGAAACCTGGGAGCTAATGGATCTACCAAAAAAAAAAAAGCTATTGGATTGAAATGAGTGTTCAAAACAAAGTATAATGCAGATGAAAATATCCAAAAACATAAAGCTTAAATTGTAGCAAAAGGATATTCATAACAACAAAGAGCTTTGGATGATAGAAAGAATACTTCAATCAATATTTTTAGCTTCGGATCAAAAGTTATATCTTGGAGTTCAAAGAAATAAGCAACAACTGTATTATCGATATCAGAATTAGAATATATAGCTGCAACATTTGTGACTTAGAAGACTCATTGAAAATCTTCGTAAGAACAAAAAAGAAGTAACTGAAATATTTTATGATAACAAAATCATAATTGCAATGACAAAAAATCTAATATTTCATAGAAGAACGAAGCATAGAGAAATACACTATCATTTCATCCAGAATCTTATAACAAGTGGAGTCATAATAATAAAGTATTATGGTACAGATGAATAAGTTACAGATATTCGCACTAAATCACTTTGAGTTCAAAAGCATATTTATTTAATGTCTCAAATCGATATATGTAACTATGGATTAAGGGAGAGTATTGAAAATTGATTGACATGATGAGAAGTTCTATAAGTAGTGACCCATTATCTAAAAGTTTTATGTAACTATGTACAAGTTCTATAAGTAGTGACCCATGATCTAAAAATTATGAGAATAGTTTATATATATCTAACTCAATCATGAGTGACATGATGAAGAGAGATAGTTACCACTAGGTCTTATAAATAGGATCATAGTTCATCAAGCAAAATAGTATGCATTTAGAAATATTTTATAAGTGTTTTAAATCTTACCTTTTATTTAATACTACTTTAGTTTTCTTGTTTGAAAGTATTCTATTTTAATTACATTTTGTTTTATCATTTTCTTACTCTCCATCCTATGCATTACCAGAGATTTACACTACAAATTGATTGTTCATCATCAATGTATATTGGGAATATTGTGTGGGATAGTGTCGTTGTTTCCTACCGAAACAATCATTGATCAAACTCGGGGCTGCAAAACGCACAAGTTGTTCATGGAGACATGTTCGAGTGTTTCTCCATGGAGAGTAGAACCGTTGAAGCATATATATATACACACACACACCCGTGGAGTAGGATAGCTAAATGGAGTGACTCGGTTCACCAAATCAGGAACTTCAGTGCAACTAAATTAAATAAGGGTGCAAGAGAACACCCTCCTACTTCGCGTGCACGCGGGCCGCGGGAGTTCGGAGCTCGCGTCGGGGTGACGCCAACCCATCTTGGTTTGCTCAAGGTCGTTCATGTCGATCCGTCTCTTATGGATTCTCTCTTTCTCTATCGATTCTCGATATGTTAACTGCTCTGGCATTTGGAAGACAAGTTGCTTGTGGAAATGCCTGAACCGGTGGTGGCGCCGGTGTCGTTGTGAATGTGAGAAGAGCTGTGGTTTCTGTCAGATCGGTTAGGTGGAATACACCATTCACTAGTTTCCTTTCTATTTCTTTGCCACTGTTCACTGTTTGATTAGCTGTTTGCTCTAGTGGGAGTAGTACAATAACAGCGAAATTGCTTGTTTAACATTTTCCAACTAGAAAGGTTATCTCTGGGAAGCGGCTTGGCTGCCACTAAATAGTACAAATTCTCAAAGATTTCTCTGTTACCGACTAACTAGGCTGATAAATGCAACTGCTTGAAACCTCTGTTTGGTCTTGTCTAACTATATAATATATTGATAGGGTATAATGGACAGTGGAAACCAACTACAAAGTCAGGGTTATGCTGCTGATATTACCTCCATAAAAGAGGCAAAACTCCGAATCAGTCCATACATTCATGAAACTCCAGTCCTTACATCAAAATCCTTGAATTTTATTGCTCGGAAACAATTGTATTTCAAGTGTGAATGCTTTCAAAAAGGGTAAGAAGCTCTCTTGAATTTAACAATTATTTGCATCTTGACATGTTTGTGAGAAGTCAATGTCATCGTTGATAGCTTTACCACTCTAATTTTAGAGGAGCATTTAAGATTAGGGGTGCTTCAAATGCTATATTCTCTCTTTCCAATGATCAAGCTGCTAAAGGAGTAGTCACACACAGCAGGTTTTTTTTCCATTACACTTTTCAATATGAATGCTCTTTTTTTCTTCTGTTGCTCTTTTGTTGCATTGTTGTTCTCTTGGATAGGAGTATATTTAATATCTTCTGTTATAGTGGTAACCATGCTGCAGCTGTGTCTTTGGCTGCAAAGCTACGTGGAATCCCTGCATATATAGTGATACCAGAAAATGCTCCACGATGCAAGATTGAAAATGTCAAGCGCTACGGTGGTCAAGTCATCTGGAGCGAACCCACATTTCAATCAAGAGAGAATGTTGCTAAAAAAGTTCAGCAAGAAACTGGCGCAATTATGGTTCATCCATTCAATGATAAGTACATCATAAGGTATCACATTGCACTTTGTTTGACTCAGAAAACTTTTGCTGGAGGTTTAATTTCATATATTTAAATATATCTCCATGACCTATACAGTTAAGATTATGACTAACTTATAACATAATCGTATTTTGATCATTTTATGCTTTTGTTGGTGCAATTGATTTCATATTCATTATGATCCTTGAAATCTCAAATGCTTGGATTGACTAGGGGCTTCCAGAGTAACAAGATTTCATATTCATATATTTTTGGTATTAATAGTTCTTTCTTGAAAACCTATGTGACAGCTTTGTCAACTTCAGCAAGGTTATGTCATCCAAGGTTTGTTGTACCGTACCGTACCGGTGTTTCGACCTAGGCTCGGTACGATACGGTATCAGTATACCGAGTAGTACATCAGGGCGTACCGAGCGGTACACCCTGGTGTACCGAATAATTTTATTTTATTTTATTTTTCATACTGTAGCAGTGCTACAGTATTATACTGTAGCACTGTAGCGGTACCGAGTGGTCCGCATACCGGTAACCTGTCGGACCGGTACGTACCGCCCGATACAGGCGGTACGCTTCGGTATGACAGACCTTGATGTCATATATATATATTAAAACTCTATATTTATTCTGGTCAGAATGTCTATGCTTAAGCTGATATTCCTCAGTATGTTTTTTCATTAGTTGTTTATTTTTCTCCTCTTCTTTGTCTCGCTCGAAGCAACTTTAAGATGGAGAAATCTATAATTTTGATCCTGTCGAAAGAAATAGTTCAGCTACAACCAGTAGGACACTTCCGGTGAAGGGGAGGGAATATCATCCTCTTATGTGGCCGTTCTGTAGAACATGAAGAATATAATTATGTTATTAACTGTCAAAATTTTCATGTGTCAATCATATGGTCATTGCGGAAAAATTGAATATTTTGTCTCTGCCTTCCTCTGTTTCTCCCTTATTGGGGGGAAGGTCAAAGCTTTCCAACTTTTCTTCCTTTGTGCCCATTTTCAGTCCTTGACACACATCACTCTTTCCCTGTATTCTTGGGAGCACATGCATGAGAAATTATTGAGCTTGAAGAGCTTGTTGTTTCTTTATAGACCGACTATTCTATTTTCATTTATAATGTAATCAGTTTAACCTTAGGAGCTTTCTTAACTTTCATGTTTAGTTTGTGAAACCCAAAATGGTAACAAATTGGAGTCCTTTTTTATTTGTGTTGTTGGTTGTGTCAGTAAGTACCATGATCTCGTAATTCAATGGGCTCAGAATTTAGTCTTGTTGCCATCTCTTTGTGATGTGCCCTAATCATCAAACTCCTTCACTGTGTAGAATTAGATGAAACTATGCTTGGGTTCCTAAACTTTTTTACACTCAAACTTGAATTGACATATCTATCACTCTTCACTTGAAAAAAGAAAAAGTTCTCAGCAGCTCTATTTTGGTCTCTGTATTTTACTTTGCAATGGTTCAAATACTTCATCATAAGTGGTTTTAAATGTTTTGGCAGTGGGCAGGGTACCATCTCACTGGAGCTTTTGGAGCAAATCCCTGAAATTGACACCATAGTAGTACCAATAAGTGGTTTGACCTCGTGTCTTGAAGCCTCATACCATCTTTAATGTATGATTTGTTTTTCCCCTAACATATTCATCCTCATTGGACTTGGATATAGGTGGTGGTTTGATATCTGGTGTGACTTTGGCTGCAAAAGCCATCAATCCTTCTATTCGGATTTTGGCTGCTGAACCAAGGGGCGCTGATGATGCAGCTCAGTCCAAGGCAGCAGGGCAGATTATCAGATTACCTGAGACCAAAACCATAGCTGATGGCCTCTGTGCTTTTCTAGGAGATCTGACATGGTATTACTATTATGCACAAGAATTGTTTTATATGTTTAGTGAAAAAGCATGACTTTGATTTGTTTGCAGATCTGATAATATTTTTTGTCATAAAACCATTCCAAGATTACAATTATTTTCCTAGTTAGATCCTTGACCAATAAATTGCAGTGGAATTGACTGTAAATGTTGAATACAACATGATTATTACTCTCTCTACATACATTTCCCCTGTATTTACGGTTAATATGTATCTGTTTGTAATTATTCTATTGCCCTTCCCTATCTATCAAATGACAAAAAGAAAGAAAGATCAATCACATCTATAATAGACAACAGTACATATACCAAAACCCGATAGTTTGCATCAATAAGTTCTCAACCTGCATTGCACTATTTTTTAGTATCTTTGAAGTTTGATGTTGCAAACTCAATATTACTGTTAGTTTAATCATCCTATAAACAAATATTTAATTCTGCAGGTTATTGTGCTACAAATTGATACTTACAACTTGGCCATCAATAGGTAACTGGTGTCCTAGCACATATTATGGAAGATGCATAGACATTTTTTTGCTATTTCTGTGCAAAGTATAGTTAACAAGTGTAAGAAATTGCAAAAGAACATGCATGTTATTCCTGAACTGTCTTTCTTAATTAATCACTCTGGTTGCAACAATTTCTGACAATCCCTTTCAGCATAATGCCTAAGAAACAAAGCTATTCATTCCTTTTTCATCCCCCCATGCAAATACAGTTTAGCATATATCTGTTTACTTACCATGAATTTGTGCTTGAAGCTTATCAATGTCTGTGGTATCTCAAAAAGTGAATAGGTTTTATTTCTTGTCTGCCATATGGATTAGTGCCGAACCCTAGTTTCTTCCTAACAGGTTTCTTCAAATGTTAAAAGGCACAGTGACTTTTTTCAGGCCAGTGGTTAGGGATTTAGTGGATGATATCATCACTGTGGACGATGAAGCGATCATCGGAGCCATGAGAATGTGCTATGAGATTCTCAAAGTGGCTGTGGAGCCCAGTGGGGCCATCGGGCTTGCCGCTGTTCTCTCGGATCAGTTTCAACAAAGTGCTGCTTGGAAGGATAGCAACAACATCGGTATCATTCTTTCCGGAGGAAACATTGATCTTGGTGTGCTTTGGAAGTCTTTTGGAAAATGAATGTTACTACTTGTTGTGTTCATTGTGTTATCTGATTGGCAACATGTTTGATGAGCAAACTAATGGCTTCAAACGTATAAAAGCTCATGCTTGTTAACATTTTACGGCGTTGTTTCAATCTTTGAGAGCAACCAAATCTTTTAGTAGAAATATATGAATATGGCTTTTTGTGTGCATGTATGCTACTTTCACTAATGCTAGCCTGCGTGCCACTTCACCAATTTTTTGATCTCCATGTTTCTTAGAATTTGAAAGGGGATACTAATATTAATATGGGTTTCATTGTCATTATCCTTACTGTCCAATGATGACGATTAACTACACTGATGCATCTATAAGTCTTTGTCCTTATTTGCTAAACTTAAATTTAGAAGACCCAATATGAAAACCACTAACATATATATGAATTTTTGCATATGTAGACAATAGATATCCTATCCTAATGAAAGATGTGATGACCCCTTTAGGTAATCCAATGCAAAAGACCAAACTAATTATGTGTACCATAGCTGACATTCAAAATTTTCTACTAGTGTACATATTTTGGAGCTCACAAGAGTCAATAACTTGATCATATAGTCAGAGACTCCAACTTGTTCATGTAGTTCATATGCTTATTGTGACATGACACTGTCAGTATTAATCATCATAATTAAATGTATTGTGAAAGGTCAAAGCCTGTGTAGAAGATGCTTACTAAATCCATGTAGTCTGCATTTAGTGTGCATGGTCTGACTTGGTTTATGAAGATCTACTTGTCTAAAACTGGGATGATATCTTCTCTTTGGTATCAACAGTAATCTTCTTCATGCATCATCAGCTAGATTACCAGAAGAACAGATCACCTCAGTTTCATTAAAACTCAAACCTCTTCATTGAACAACAATATGGTATATGAGCATTTAACAGATTATGTGCCCAAAAATAAGCAACTGCAGCTAAACATATTATTCATATAAAAGATGTAATACACATGAATTAAGTCAGCTACATGAAGTGTTCATGTAAGCCAACAATGACAGCAGTTCAGATAATTGGTTTGATATTGTGTTAGAGCACTGGCTAACTCCTGTTGCAATTGAGAAGCATGCAGTTGAAGAGCAGCAACAGAAGCCACACAGCCATAGACAGGATCTCTAAGCCTTGCATTTGCTTCATAAACCATGCTGATGACAGCATCTTCCCCGAGTTCAGGTGGGATATCCTTCTCAAAACAGGCCAGTTCAAGAGAAAAGATCAGATGACCAGTTTCCAGGTTTAAGAATAGTACTAGAAAAGGAAGACACAAGAGAGGAGCACCTGCAGCAATTTGCTGGCATTGCTCTCTCCAAAGATCCTGTGCACTGCAGCAAACTTCTCTGGCTCTGTTGATGGGAAGTAAGGGATAAAGATGCAGTCATCGGAGCAGCGCCTGCGTAGTTGCTTGCATGCTGCACATGGAGCACTGGAACGAGACCTCGATGCTTCACCTCTGCCAACTTGTGATGAGGGGACTTGATCTACATAAGAAGATGCTGCAGCTGGATACAAGAACCCTGAAACTGCTGGATTCAATGGATTACAATAATGAAGATCCAACTGGAGAAGCTTTTTGGGCTGTCATATCAAATTAATGGAGGAAGCTAATGGAAACTAAGTATGTTCCAACTGCCTGATTTCAACAGAGAAATATACAGTAATGATCTTTATCTTTTCTAAACATCTCTTATTCTTACTAATTATCATAGCTCTGATTTTTGTGATGACACAAACTACTATTCTGATAAAAAAAATAAAGTTGATTTTTTTTCTTTCCAGATGAGAAAGTGACTGTTGGACTGCTTAGATGCAAACATGTTACAGTTTGCTTAGGTGTTCTCATTCACTGGCTTGCTGTGTTGATATCTCATTAGACACAAGGCAACAAACCTGCAAGATTTAGTACTATTCTTTCACACATATACAAGAACATAAATTCAGCAAAGGATGTATTGGTGAGCTGCTACTGACAGAAAAGTATGACGACTGCATGTAGATAAAACAAATCTGCATCATTTTAGTAAAAGTTTAGCAGAAGGCATCTTCTATGAAAGTAATGACAGATAAAAGAAGATGATACTATTGGTTGAGATGGCCAACATCTGATGCTGCCTTCTTATATCAGAAATCACTGTCAAGTAAAGAAAACAGAAAAAAGAACTATCATGGCATCACTTAGAAGTGTATGCATTGCACTCCAATGTCAAATTTGGCATGGATTAAATAGTTAAAATATGATCTTGGAAAAGCCAAGACAATCATGTAGAACTTGCCAAATTAACTAGCAATGAGGTCTGTGATAGTTGCCTAATATTGCTTATTTAATCTAAATTAACAGAGAACAAAAGCAAGCAAATGACATGAAAAATCTCATGACCACATATTCATGGCTTTTACAAATGATGTGCATTAAACCACAATAGGCACACCATCAAGCAATAAATGCATGAAACTTCTGACATGAAATAACTGTTCTCCTTTTCTCTTTTCAATCTCTATTCAATCACTGTCACAGATCAACTGATAAAGGAAAAAAAGTCCTACAAGAAAATTTTGTACAAAAAGGTTATTTTCTCATTTAAACTTCAACTGTACAGTAAGATTGCCTCCAAACTATGATGCTACTGCAAGCTCTGCCCATGCCAAAGGATATTCCTTGAGCATGGCAGTAACCGTGACGTCAATACCGTCTTCCAACAGAGCAGCTAATATCTGCATTGACGGCCTCTTTGATGGTTCGGGTTCAAGGCAAAGACTCATCACATTGCATATTATGGCCAGGTCTTCAGGCTTGACCTTTTTGAGCTGAGGGTCTACTAGCTTGCCTCTTTCTTCTGGATTGTCTAAGTACTTCATAGCCTACATAACAAGGGACAATGCTGCATATTAGCTTCTTTATAGCTTATTACACAGTCCAGATGAAGAAAGAAAACACAATAGTATTATGTAGACTATATGCCCTTACTTATCCAGAATTAACAGTGCTGAAAGACCTGGGAGGCTATTAAACACGACAAAATACTAGCTTAAGAATCAAGAGAGCATTAGAGTAGAGTGGAGGGTATATACAATCAAATAAAGAAATGTCAACATTTTTAGCGAACATGATTTTACAAATTCTATTTTTTAGATGCTGCTAACCAGATCCAAGCATCAAGTATTAGAAGCTAAAGAACATAACTAAAAGAAAGAACGACACTCGTGGACATAACTCCAACATGTCGGCTACTGTGTTAACACTGTTAGTCTATGTGGCAAGTTCCAGATCTCATATTGTCCACAAGTGTTAAAATCAGACCACAGAGATATGCACTAATATGTTATACATGAAGTTGGTAAGCAATTGATCATTTGACCATGGCAAAATCTAGTCTAATTTGAATGATAAAGTGTTGAAGATAAAGGTTTTGCACATTAGCAAAGAGCCAACATATAGATTAATTATTTTTGCAATATCTTTATCAAGCATTCATGGTTCTGACTTGGGCCACTCCATTTGACAAAGTCCCCAGAGAACTGTTGCACATGTCAAATTCAGAAATATGAACCGAGTGACCAAATATTGAATTTTCAAGCCAGTATGATGGTTCCTTTCTTTTATATTCCTATTTTTTTATTCATTCGATAACTGACTATATTGCATAGCCTATGTGCAATCACAGTTGATAACTGACTATATTGCATTCGATGCTTTTTAAAGCGTCAAATGCACCAGATGCATTTGAACTTTTCAATTAAATGCTTTTGCTATCAGATAAATAAGCATTCAGTTCAAATGAAAAATTTAGATGTTTTTTCAAGTGTTTTCTTTTCCTGCAAACAAGGATCAAGCCATGTCAGTTCCATGATAACAATTGATTCATGATTGTTGCATGAGACACCAGCATATTCTCCTTACCCAATCCAACAAGGAACCTCTTTCTTTGCAGTATGCTGGTCTTCCACTTATTAATTCTAGTAAAATTACCCCAAACGCATATATATTCCCCTGGACATCCAAAAACTGACTTTTAAGAGAATCCACAGAGCCATTTAGTGAACCTCCACTCGTGACATATTCAGAATGCATTCTTGATTTCAAGAAAATGTTCTTCCATCTCTCAAAATCAACCAACTGCACGTGCAAAGAGAAAAGTTAGCTAGCTTAATAAATTAATCCAACAAGAACCTATATGCCCGTATGTGATGAGGGAAGTCAAACATGTTCAATGATTCTTAAACCATTTGACAAGTAGAAGAAAGATTTGTGGCCAAACCAGCTGTCAGAGTACAGATGTACCACACTTGTAAAGATAGAATAAGTGATGGATTATCTGAGTCCCTATATTTACATAACAAGGACAATCTTTCAATTCATTTAGAAAAGAAATTATCATGGTCAATCACAAAAATCTGAATCTAGTATCAAAATGCACAAACTGTTGCCACTACTATCCCTAAGCTTTGGCAACAGCTTGACATCAAATTTCTTGTATCTAACACTGTAAACAGAGCACAACATTTCAACAACATGTGGTTGAGTCAGCTGTAAGCCAAGTCAAAGTAACAGTGATCATAAGAAATTGATTTTCAATGTAAATCAATTTTAAGGATCAAGTTCAAAAGCAGTACTGAGTAGATTACCAATTCAATATATTTGTCTTCTCACAACGAAGTTCTACCTCATCCACCAAACACTCAGACCAGCATGAGATGGTTTCATTAGAACACCATAATTATAATTACTACATATTGTGATCAGCATGGTTGAATCACTTGAGTTGTATGGTAAGAAAAACAACATATACAAGTGAGAGAAGGGAAAAGGAAAACAATACAATATGGTGCCTGGATCTTCACTGAATGGCCTCAGCGATTAGAGCAAAAAATAAGTTAGGTTTCTACCATCCTATGAAAGTTTGTGGAGAATAACTGCTTCAGAGTCAAACTCCAAAACTTGTTCAAGATGATGCAAGGACTCTTTTTGTACACTCAGCGGCTTTTGTTATTGTAGAACTAATGAAGTTCCTAAATACCTACCACAGTGAAGAGTAGCAATACAATTCAGGCACATGTTAAAGGTGGGTATAACTAAGGTTCTGAATACCGTACCATACCGGTGTACCGATCAACTATTAGTACAATACACACCGAGCATACCGACACACAGTATACTAACGTGTACCGATGTACCACTTATACTGGTCCTCTATCCGGTATGGTATTGCAAACCATGGGTATAACTTTTACCTGTCTATCCAAAAATGTTCTCATTACACTGCTACACTGGTAAGAGTCAAATCCTACTAGTTTCAAAGAAACTGAATTTACTGAAAGATCCATTGCCCAAAAAGGTATACAGGGTAACAGGAGTACTTGAAGCTATCAGCTATCCACATAAACCCAATGAAACAGCCTCATAGCATGATGACTTATTTGTCAAGAGAGTGGATATTTACCTTAATTGATCAGTTAAAAAACATACGTATATTAATATATAAATAATATTTATCTAATTCAGGCAACAACTAACATAGCAACTTGATTCCAGCCCATTATATAGATGCAAACATAATGTGTACAAAACATCGCTCGTGTCAGAATCTCAGATTAAAATCTGACAAAATCCATATTTCAAAATTTAAGATATTTCACTTTTCTCTTTGAAAACTCATGTATTATTAACTAATAAAATTTTTTTAAAAAATAAAAAAATGATAAATACCTTAGGAGAAAAATCTTCAGTGAGGTATACTGTACTGGAAGTTAATTCTGCTATTGTGAATGGAGGCTGAAGTTCGGTATGTAAATATCTTAGTCCACGAGCAATACCAATGGCAATTTTTGTGCGTCTGAGCCAAGATAACTGGCACCCATCACCATCTAGGGAGAAACAGAAGTATATAATTTAACATCCAAATCATGTTAAGGTAATGAATCTAGGAAATATAATTAAGTTTATCTTCTCAACTCACAATGAATATGCTCATACAGTGTTCCATTTGATGCATATTCAAAGACGAGCATTCTAGAAAATGGGTCACCTTCTTGGCAATAACCAAGAAATTTCGCTGTGTTCTCATGAATTATTTTAGACTGAGTTGCAACCTGAAGAAGACAATGGTAATTCAGAATAATTACTTTACTTTCTGGAGTTCAAAGCTTTCCTTTGTTAGAATATACCTCAGTTTCAAAGTAAAGCTCATGAGAGCTAGTCCACTGGTCTCCTGAAATACAAAGTGATATTACAGCGATTTCAGGCCCATTCTTCATAGTGCCTTTGTAAACTAGATTATACAGAGAAGATCCAATTATGTTACTAAAATCCTCACAAGCTGCCTCAATTTCTTGGTAGCTTATTCTCAAAACATTTTTCAACAAGTCAGGATCTGCATAAACAAATATCATCCACCATCATGGTATATTCATTTTATCTCAATGCAAATAACAAAGAATAACAACACTGAACAAGTTGAACACAGATTCTAACCAACTGATAATGCTGTGTGGTCATTCCAACTTGGGATTTTTCTCCAAGAGAGAAGATAAGATTTTCTTTTGCATCTGTTACAGGCAGTGACCATGCATGTAATCAGGAAAACAAGAACAAGAACTCCAGTAGCAATTTCCAGAATCAGAAGCCAAAATGGTTGTGAAGGTTTCTTGTGCTTAAGCCTTTCAGGGTAATTCCTTTTAGAATCTCCATCTGAGTCCAGAATATTCACTGAGCTACCTAATATCAAAAACAGCAATTCATCAACAAAACGCATTTTGTCACAACAGAGCTATTGACTGGTTAGAAACTTATCAAAATACTCGAGATGCAAAAATTTGCATGCTGACAAACACAGACACATAGTCTAGCATGTTAGGTGTAAAAATTCATTCAGGAAATGACAAAACGATGAGCAAATTGACAGACACAGACACAGTCCATTTAGGTTTAAAAACCATTTAGGAAATGACAAAGACAAATTCTAGTGATTTGAGGCTCCAACTTATTAGGTCAGTATATTAATTCTAGTGCCAAATTCTATAAATGTTATGGTTTTAATTCAGGAACTTTAAGTATCCAAGACGAGTTAAAATTTTAATGTCATGTCTACTTGAGATGCATTTCTTTTGGAAAAGAAGATAGAAGGACATCACTATCATATGCATTTCAAGAGATTGAAATGGAAAAAGAGTACTGGCCAAGAACCTACTACTGGCTGATCAGGGCCTCATGCATAGGCATTCTAAAACATAAATGAGTTGTGCAAGAAAGATGCTGGCAATAAAATTATAAGAAATAAACAAAAGAACAGTAAAGTTAAAGAAAAAAAACATCTGGCATTGATCTAGGTAGATTTTGTATAAAATACTATATGTAGAGCGAGGATAAGAAAGATAATGAGCATGCTGCATAACTTTGTTATAGAGCAAACATTAATAAGTTTCTCATCAAGATTTGTTTTTCAGTTTACTCTAAATCATGCTGTATCTTGTATGGAATTTTAAGGGAGAATTTTTAGTAACTGTTTTGTCCCCAAAGTGGTTATGTTCACCTCCATGGAAACTTTTTTCCAGTCAAAGGGTCTAAAATTTAAAACCTACATTGTTGAGCAGATCGCTGAAAGACAGAGCCATCAACATCAAAGCAATTTCCTTGAAAATTTGATCTGCAGAAAGAATAGAAAAGAACAGATCAAGTTGACATAAATAATTTGAAGGAAATAATTGATAATCCATGACTGTGGACCTTGGAAGATAGTCCAAGCAAGAGGGAATTTTGCCGACCAAAAAGTTGTATGAGAAATCTCCAACTCCTAAGTGAGTTAATTGGCATAAACCTGAGCCATTTTCCTGAGAAGCAAGCCTAAACAAAGAAGTTATCAAGTAGCCATCAAAATTTTTCCAAATATAAATGAATGAGACATCAGCTGGAATCCAATTAAAAAACTGAGCTTCATATTAATCCAAGGTTCAAAACCAAAAGAACTTTGAACAGTCAAAAAATGTTTGTTTAAATGAAAAATGTAGGTATCATGCCACTAGGAAAATGTGGCAAGGTACCTTTTCTTATTATATCACATAGATTATATCTCATTTAATTAAGGTCATACTTTTAACAGGTCATGATTTTGGATATATAAACAAAAAATTATTTGAAATTTGGCATTGTACCAATGGCAGACACCGTGCCATTGTGGTTAGTACAGGCTACTAATACAGAAAGTGAAATCTTGCTAACAGTAAAATTTTGGTTGTAGTCTGTTGTAATTCCAAACTAGTATAATGTATTTCTTTCATCTATAATTAAAGATTTATGTAGCCTTGACTATTCTGTGTTTACACAGTCAATCAGTCTACCAGTCAAAGCCACTTTGTCAGTTCCAAATACTGTCAACATCTTGTAGTCATGATGCCATCACTCCCTTCATTTGCATAACATTCCCCTCATCATAATGCAATTAGCAACTCATGTCCTCTGCTTAAACTTTCGATGCTGCAATTATCACAAAATTTCAAGCTTTCCTTTTCATTTATTTTGGGTGAAAATCTTTTAGAAGAAAGTTTAAGGTTCATTGTTACTTCATTACATATTCTTTTTGTTCAATTATGAGTATTAAGCTATTAAGGCTTATAAACATGCCATTCTCTAGAAAAAGTCTCACAACCAGCTTCATATCCATCCCTTTGTACTAATCCAGACCATCATCAATTTTCATTATGGGCCAACTGGGGCATCATAGTCTTCCCCACCCAAAGGCTTCATATCCACATTAATATGAAACAGAATCCAAAATTATAACCTAGTACTCTAGTAGGCAACATGTGAAGCTCATGGTGAAGTGGTAACTCTACAACATTATGTGGCTCTTGCACCATCCAATAGTGACTCAAAACTCCATGTCGTTATATGCTTCTTGTACCGTCCAAGAGTAGTTCTTACTTGGACTATACCTGTAGCACTTTCACTATACCTGTAGTACTAAGTTTTCTCTGATACCAATTCTCACAAACCAACTTGATGGTCTCATCGACATAGCAATTTGACATAATCGGCTTTTGACCACATGGACCAAAATTTTATTAGAAACAAACACATCCAGTCTTATATACCTATCAGAAATCATTTTCATTTCAATATGAAAAAGATTAGATGGAGCCATCATTGGATTGTGGACTTCATATGCTGCATGTAAGGTATTTTGTACTGTTTTGGGTCTGAGAATCTCAGGACTTTTAAGTAAGAGGGATTGTGTCTCTGGTATCCCCATGCAGTTAGTTCATGATGGGATGATTTTGTATGTAAGAGGTCTATTACAAATAAATAGAACTTGAGAATTTTAGCTGCATGATTTAGGGCTATTAAATACAAACTAATAGGTCACTAGTTTTATTAGACTAGGCCATGATATTATATCCTAAAAAAATATAAAATTTTATGAGAACTATGATTCAAATAAATACATCTTCTTTACATTCTTAATTCTGTATTTAAATGACAATATATAGAACTTCATTCTTTAAATTAAAAGACCAAGAAAATGGCAATGGGAGGAACACCTATGCTTGAAACCGAGCTGCAGATCTCAAAATGCAACATTTCATAAAATATCTCAAAATATAGTACAAGAATTCATCACTTACATGTTTGAAACATTGCTCGCAGGAATAACTCCACTGAGCTTGTTCCTATCTAACCGCAACTCAAATAGTTTAGTCAAATCTCCGAGCTCCGGGGGTATATAACCATTCAATCTATTAGAATGAAGATCTCTATACATGAAACGACACCAGAATAAATTAGAGAAATAAGGAAATAGTATAAATGTAGTAGTCAGACTAAATTTTTGCAGAGAATTTACTTCATACAATTTTGTAATGCTGGTCAAATTTCCAATTTCTGGAGGAATGGGTCCTGAGAGTTCATTTACACTCAAATTCAACATAATAAGATTTGTTAATGTGCTTAGCTGATATGGTATGGTTCCCATAAGCAAGTTGTTATCCAAAACTCTGCACAAGGGCGAGAAATCACAGGTAGCCATCAAAATTTTGCATAATTCCCAAATGTATTGTTTCCAGACAAAAGCAAGTAGCAAAATAAAACACATACAATTCTTGCAACCCTTGCAGCGAGCCAAGCTGCGGAGCTAGAAATCCTTTCAAAGACGAAGAGGAGAGGTTTCTGCAAATCCAGGTCAAAATTGACACTACAATAGGTAAGGTTTAAAGACACCGAATGATTGAAGACTTATCAAATGCATATACGCTTGCAAAAGTACAAGTTTTGCTGCTGAATTTGATTCTGACTTCCTGCTACTTCTTACATGGAAATCACACTATTCTGAGGAGGGCTTGAGCATTTGATGCCAGTCCAGTTGCAAGGATTTAGATCCTGGGGATTCCAGTCAGATAACCTCGAGAGGGGGTCTTCATATATGGCTTTCCTGAAAGCTTCGAGCGCAGTAACTGTAAAGGTTTCCAAGAACTCCATTAGCAAAGGAATTTCCAACCTCAAAAATTCTTCTCAAGATTGGATTTTGATGCCATATTTCCGAACCCCAGTTGCAAATCTTCAAGCAAATCAAGACACACCAACACAAAAGCTCCGCCTAAAAGCACAAAAGAAGGGTAAACAAAGGAGCGTACCCTCATCAGCAAACGACCCCGAAGGCAGGAAGAGAAATCCCGATGCGAAAGCAAGAAAAGGAAGCAGCTCTCGAAACCCAAACAATCTCACCATATTTTGTTGCCGTCAACCTTAAAATCTCCGAAAGATCAACACCAGAACCTTGTCAGGAGAGAACAAAAAGAGACAATGAAGAGGGGACTAGCACCTCAGATGAAACCAGAGAGGAGAGGAACTCCGGTGCGAGAGGAGCGACACATGAGACGAGACATTTCTTCAAGAAAAGTAGATAGTGGAGGAGGTAAAAAAGAGAAGACCTGCGTGAGGGGGGAGTTGGTAGGGAAGCAAAAGTGCAAGATAAAGATATATCGGAGGAGGTAGTGTGACTCTGGACTCTGGAATGTTTTGCTGGTCCCAAGAAAGATTAAACCTTGCTGGGGGAGAGGAAAGACCAGCCTCGGTTCATACACATTCAAGAAGTGCTCAGAAAGACCTGCCATGGAAGATACATATCTGGCTTCTTGTTTCTTTCGGTCTGATAGATTCTCTAGTGGATCCTGTTGAGTTGCATTTCCTTCTTCACAGGTAGTATCATCCACTGATGTTGAAGCTCTTCTTTGATGGACACTGTATATTTGATTAAGGTCACAACTTCTTGGATAGCAAGCATTCCATCATATTTATAGCATGAGAAGAAGAATGACTGAGAAAACACGATGCCATGCTTATATCTAGGCTCTTGTTGACTCCTTGGATTAGATTCTGTGCAAGTATTTTGAGTCACTGCACACTGATCTCAAGCCACTGTTCTGTCACCTAGTAAGTGTTGTCTGTGTCCTGAACGAGATTGTAGATGAACTTGATAGGTAGCGACTGTAGTGACCACTGTCTTCACCATATCAGCTTTACTGAAACCTCTTGCTCGAAGGCTGAAGCTTCTCATGGCTTGGAAGAGCCATGAACAGTAGTCACTTGCTTGTTTCCTTGCCGGACACATCAATGACCATCAGAGACACCTCAGGCCTCAGACTGTTAGCTTGATGGAACAAGAAGAAACCTGCTGTTGGAGTCATTATATGGTAATAAGTGCCTTCAATGCTCTGATTCAACTGATCATATCTTATGAATGAGTAAATACCCCAACCTTAAAAGCAAGAAAATTGAAAAGTCAAAGTCAAAAAGTCTAAAACTGTGAGGCTGTAAAAGAGAAAAGGCAGGAGAAGCTTTCTGAAAGTAACCAATGACCATTTCAGACAGTTCATAAACTAGTAAGACTGATACTTCAACCTTAGTAGGCCAGTTTGACATCACAAGAGCATCAATCTTCATCATTAATAGTCCTGTTAAATGATATGAGAATCCATCACCTTTCACCATAAAAGCTGACATCTCATCCACCAAGGAGAAACCCAGCCAGACTCCGGCAGAACTGCTGGATAATGATGAGAGAGAGTCCCACATGCCACTTCCTTCTCTCCAACCAGAGTGAATCAAGAAAGATGTACAAGGAAATATCCTTTCAGATGGAGCAAGATGAGATCTGAACCGCATGAATGAGTCAGAATATGTCTTCTTACCCCATGAATGACTGACTGCAGAGACACATGTCAGTGGGCTCAAACTTCTGCAGGAACAGTTTGGTGCTAAGACTCGTATCCCTGTTACCCTTGATTCAGGTTTCAACATGCACTCCCTGTTGGATACTTCGAAGGATAACACTTGAAGAGTGAAAAAGTTTGGACAGGATTCAATGAAAGCTTAGCAAACTTGGACCACTGAGTACCTCCTTACCTGTGTTCATCAATGTTGGAGGCTAAGCCACTTGTTTCTTAGGTTAAACATCATAGCCACAGAGTCTGCCATGAGTTCCCATCCTTCTTCCTTGCTTTATTTTGTAGAAACAGACATGGTAGATGGGTTGTTCCCTTCATCTGGTCAAATCAGGATGCTCTTTTGTCTAGCTAGATTAAAATATGCATTAGAAAACAAACTCCACATAACAATCCAAGGCTCAATGATCTCATTCTCCCACATCACCCCTCATGTACCTTTCAAGTGTATGCAAGACCTCAACCAGCATCAACCACCATTGTGGATTGGCCAGTGCTATGATGTTTACCAAAGATCTTTCAATTCACAGCATTCATATCCCAACAACATAATTTGGAGATATTGTTACTTCAACAATAAAGCAGTCATTTTTTCTTCCAAAGTAGCAAAATCTCACTGTAAATTCAAGTTGAACTAACAATGGCTACCTTCTACAGTAACCAAAAAAAAAAAAACCCAAACAGCCAAAATCACACTATTGTTTTACTTGTCAATTCTTCATTTTGATGCTTTTGCTCTTTTGTTTCAGAGAGTATTCAATACTAAGTTTAGAGAGTATCTATCTGATTACCATGACATTGAGATTCACCCAAAAGTAAATTATATGTATCGGACATTAAAATGATCAAAGCACAAGTCTTATTCCTACGAGCGACCTTTGGCCGACTGTCTCTTAGATGAACGCCTTCTCGGTTCTTTCTTACTTCGTGTACCAAAAGATAAACTCGGTCCCATGTTGTCTGTGCCACTCGCTGCAGTGCTTGAAGATTTAATGCTGCAGCTGTCAAGCTTTGGTTCATATATACCCCGTGAGTTTGGGCATTAATTGCTGCAACTGTCTTCACCTTTGCTTGATTTAGAACAGTGAAGATTTCCCTCTCATTGCCCTTCCAATAGGAACAAAAAGTCAAACAAGTGTGTCAGCGTTTCACTCCATTCTTCCTGATCCAGCCTCACATGCCAAGAACAACTGACAGTGGATTACTTTCTTGATGTCAAACAATGCAGCTAAGATAGATTATTACCATGGACATCTCTTCAAATAGCTGACATCATGACTAAGTCATTATCTTATCGGTCATTCATCTCTCTTCTGATTAGATTGGTTGGTATCTCTGATGGGAGAACCATCTCATAGGGGCATAATGGTCTAGAAAACTTTCTCTTCACAAATCAAGAAAAGGAATTAACTGTATCTGATTGAGATCCTCTCTGATGTGAATACATCTTTTTGTAGTATGATCAGATCTATTTAGGTGTGAACACATCTTTTTGTATATATTAGGAAACATATTATTTAGATTTTATACCTATTGTAGATAACCATATGATTATATATTTATAACCAATAAGAGATCGATAGAATTCGTAATTCGTCCCCTATAATATTCCTTCCACAAAAATTGATTATGATAATATGTTATTTATATTGCATTTGCTTTTATTTTTCTCTTTTTTTAACCAAAAAAGAATAATATATCATTATATATTTTATTTATTTGTATTTTTATTAATAGTCTTCGAGTGGATATATATCCTGCTTTGCTTCTGTGTTGTATAATATCCAAAGATAACACGATCTAATATTCAATGCAAAAGAGAAAAGAAGAGAGAAAACATGAACACAATTTTTTAAAGTTATTGGATAACTTAATTAGTAAAGACTTTAACATATTATTATCGTAAGTCCTATACTCGATTTTCATCTTTATCATTTACCTTTTATAAAAAAATCAAAATTCTAGTGATTCCTCTTTGCAGCAAGTAATTATGCTCTTTAATTTTTCTAGTTCAATAGTAATGGAGGAAAACAATTTCTTGAGCTGACTCTCTTTGTCACAAGCTGTGCTAAGAGAATAGTGAAAGAAAAATCTAAGAGAAATCATTTATCATACAGGAGAAGAAATATAATGAGATGCTGATGAGACAATATATAAATTTGCTAGTAAAATCTTGATAGTTTATCTTAAGATCCTTAGCTTGGATCCTATCTTCATCACTTACCTTTGAAAAAAAAATAAAAAATCAACTTCTCATTCTCAAATCTTTTTTTTTTTTTTTTGCCATAAGAATGAAAGCACTATAAGACTTCATCCCATCTACCAAGTATTGAGTGGGAGCTTTCTTTCAGAAGAAGCTTCAAGAAAATGTGGATGATACTAAGCTGTGTTTGAAAAGCCCCATCTGATTACTGATGAGAGAGAGGTAATACCTGCTCTGAGTCTTGAATGAATCTCTTGGTCAATAACAAATGCAAACAATTGAAAGGGATGCCCACATCTCCTTTTCTTCCTACTTGTTTAGAGGAATTGACCATCTGTGTGGTTTTCTTTTTCTGTACCTTTTGGGACTTGGAGAAAGAGAATCTGGCAATGGCCCTTTGTTATCATTTTAATATGTGTGATCTGTTGGTTGCAGTGTAACCCCAAAGAATCTAACATTGTTATACTAAAGTTTCTAACTATGGGTATTATGGAGATTTAACTCGAGTTAGGATTTCAAATAGGTTTAACGTTAGAGTTTTGAGAAGAGTTGAGATTTTTACCCTATAAAGACCCTTTCATCTCTTAGGCCGTCAAAGGAAGTGAGGGTTAAGGTTTAGAGGAGAGATAATATTTTTAAGCTATATATACCCTTTGACTCCTCTCATGTCAAGCCATCAAATAGAATTAGAGCTAGGGTTTTGAGGAAAGAGAAATCTATCCTTTTGTGACATCACAAAAGAAGGTAAGAATCCTTTTGTCTTTCCTTGATTGTTTTTCATTTTCTGTGTGATCTTTTGTTAGCTAGCTAGTAAAGACTGACAATTCATCACTAAGTCCTAAACTCAAATCTTGCATTTACCACTTACCCTTTGTACCAAACAAAAAAATTCAATTTATGCATTCAACCTTCTAAAAGATCTTACTATATTCTTGGCACTGTGTGTGTTTTATGTAAGTAAAAGGAAACTATATTAGAACTTCAATTGAATACATCCATCTCCTCTCCTCTTATAGGAGTAAGAAGAAAAGAGCTCAATTCCATCATATTATAAGTTTTTGCAACTTAATTATCATGTTTGATGAGTATGCTTTCATGGCCACTGTGAAGAATATACTGACTTTAATACCTTCAACCTCCATCTACTTTGTGGTACTATTGAATCTGTGCAGAGCAATGAATTGCAAGAAAAATAAATAACAATTTCATGACTATACCATTGAAGAACATAGCTTTATCACATTGTTTTTGAGTTCATAATTTTTTTTTATTTACAAAAGGTAAATAGTGAGAATGAGATTTGATCCTTCCTATCAAACAGTCAAAATCTTCACTTTAGTGAAATAGAAGTTCTACCAAATTACCTGTTTCAATGTGCAGGAATGCTTGCTTTTGGAAAAGAAGAGTTAATGGTTGGAACTTGTTGACATACAAACTGAAAAGAAAACAAAGTGTAGGAAATTTAAGTAGATTCTTATTCTGTGTAGCATATGTTTGTATAAGCTACACAATATAATTTAGACTCTTCTGATATAGCGTTTGCTAGGATAGATATGAACCATATTACAATCAGATTAGGCTCAACGAAGTTAATGGACCAATTCGACACGAAGTGTCCTATAATTCAATATAACAATGTCAGCCCAACTGACTGATTTAGTATATGTTGATTAGATGAGTAGATATTAATTGGAATCGTACATGATCCGACAAATCAACAAAGTTAAAAGATTAATTATCCCATGATGACAAACATAAATTACATGTTACTGGAGGAGAATGATGACCAAGTTCCTGAGCTATAAAATCTCATCTCTTTGATCAGCTACAACTAGGCTGTAGCAACTCTTGCCGGCTTCTCTCAAAATTCAGTGTAAAGAAAGCATTCTGCAAGCAAGTTGCACATCATCCTCTCCAGATGGCACAAGTATGTATCATTCAGGCATCAAAGTTCATCTTTGGGCATTCTGAGCTTTTTTTAATCTCATTCTTAGCTGTGTTTTCTAATGTTTAAACAGCAAAAGGTGGTGTTCACAGTTTCAGCCCTGGTTGGTGTGAAGTCAAAGCAAAGAGTCATGGAAGCTGTTGCTGATATCCATGGTACTCCCTTTCTAGCTGATGATGATGATGATGTACGGTTACCCTTCATTTTAGTGTTTAATGGTGAACAAAGAAGAATTGCTCGATTCTTCACTTAGAAAGAACACCTCATCATGGTTGCTACCGTTTCCTGACAAATACCTATAAAATTTCATGAATAAGATATTGGAATTTCTTTATTAGAGTTCATGCTATAAACATTCCTGCATATGTTGAATGGTAATCATCTTTCTCACCAAAGTTTAGCTTCAGCATTTTATGATTCTTACCAAAATTCAAGTGCATTTTAATTGGTTTTGGCTTTCATAACACCACCATCCATATGCCAAATTTTCCGGTCAGTCATTCGAACTCGAATCTGCACAAAACTCATAAATGCAAAGCTATTGCTTGAAAAGAGAGAATAACATTTGAAGAAAATCACTTGAAATGAAGCTTGTAGTTCAGCTCTAACCTTAGCGCAGAATCAAGTAGTGAAAGATGGTATCTTTGTTTTCATGTCAACATCAGTGACGCATTGATATGTGATTTTGGGTTCAGGAGTTGATACGATGGCTGCTGATTTGAAGGAACAGAAGTTAACCATCACAGGTGAGATGGACATATTAGCAATCGCGAAGAGGTTGAAGAAATTTGGAAAGTTTGAAGTAGCATCAGTAGAAACCTGTGAAGAAAAGAAAGAACAAAATGAAGGGAAGAAATAGTTCGCTGCAATGTGGAAACCTTAGTTCTTTCTCATGGCAAACCGAGAAGTTTATGATATGGATGGAAGCCATCAAATGTTCTTAATCAAGGAGGGAAGGCTGGCCTCTAGATCTTGATGTTTTGGTTTGCTCTGATGAGAACATATATGCACTCACCTTCGATTTCGATTTAGTAAGTAAAATTTAGTTTATTTCTTGGAGAAAAAAGAAAAAAGTAAACTGAGAACTGATTTTTATTTTATTTTGATAGATAGAATCAGGAAATTTTCAGCTTCTTTTACTGATCCCAATGTGTGCATATTATGCTTTGGCTTCCAATAAGCAAGCAAAAGGTGCGAATCATGGTAAAGATCATGATAGTTGGGATCAAGCTAGGATCTTGAAATTTTATCCTACTAATAATCTATTTTAGGACCTCAAAAGCATCTTGAAGAAAATATTTATTTTAAGAACTCAACCATTAATACTATGTTAAAAAATGATTAAATGGTCCGCCGGACGAATGCATCAAACAGAAGAAAATACTAGTCGAATTCGACATCTGATATTTTTTTATCTTGGGTGGATGTATCGTAAACTAATTAATTTCGTGCCAATTCCATTTAAAATATGTGATTTCTTCACTCAGTGGTATGTGTCCACCAATTTTGGCAAAGTGATGAACAAAAAAGGTGAGAGGTGTCCAAGTTCTAAATAACAAACAAGTAATAATCTATAATTAGAGGATTATGGTGCCAGCACAAATCTCGTTGTCAAAAGAAGAATTAGAAAGCATCAACAAAAGTAGCAGTTGGATGATACAGTATTCAGCCAATCATCATATATGCACAGCTTTTATGGTGCAATCATGAACATACTTAGAGAACAATTCCAACAAATCCCTGTAGCTTTACTGCTCACTATCCCTTACTTTATCAAGTGTCAGACTGATGCATAATCTCAATAACTTTCTCGCAATGTTCGTAAAGTGACCTTTTAATGTATGCTTTTGCTTGTTATTGACTGCCATGATTAGTGAACATGCTTTAGGATTGTGCTTCTCCATTATTGTGATGACCCAAAAGGCAGAGTTGATGAACATGGACCCAAAAGGCAGAAGGCAATCCTTATACCTCACAGACGCGGTTTGATCTTTAATTCTCTAAATTTGTATTCTAAGGTGTTCAAGATATATATTTATATTAATTCTCTCCTAAAGTAGTCATGACACCGATTCTAGAATCGACGATTTCAATTTTGAAATAAAGAGAGTCGAACCGTCAACCCGATTCGATTTCGATTTTCGGATCGATTCGTTTCTAGTTTCGGATTAGTTCGATTCGGGTTTTAGTTGATCGAGGGCTAAGGCTAGCTTTGAGCGGTTTGACAAACATATTAGATAGTTCAGCAAGGAATCTTTGACCAACCAGCAGCAAAGGTTGGAGAACAAAGAACATAATGGCGGCGATCAACCACCAACGGGTAGATACAGTGGATGGACAACTTGAAGCTAATTCGGCAAAGCAATGGCATGAGAAGCTGGTCCCTGCTGGAAGACAACGTGGTACAACTCACACCTCCCGCTGAGCTCCAAGATAAGTCCAACAGGACTGGAGACAGCAAAGCTCGCAGACATCACAGGGAAGATAGTAGGTTATCAACACAACAGGGAAGGTTGAGCTACCGACAGGAGTTGCTTGCAAGCACGGCGCTACAAATCTAACACAAAGATAACCTGGGAGGGGGGCCCAAATCAAGATATGAACTCGAAGAAGAAATGTCTCTTCATGAAAAAAATTGATGTGAGATCAGCTGGTGGTGGTTGTGATATTTAGATCGTTTCATTCGTCCTTTTGTTTCAGACTCAAAAATTACCTGCGCACGAGAAATTATCCATTGCTCTTTGTTGGGTTATCTACAAGAAATCATCTTTGGAGTGTATGAATATTCATACAAGTTGGAATAAGTTCGTTCTTCTTTGCTGCTTTATCTGTTTATGGCCTACTCAAAAGGTTAATTCATTCAAGCAAGCACAGAGGAGAAGGGAAGTCATGGCATGTGTGATTCGATGTGCTATGGGAATTGCAGTCCACCATATCCTGCCAGTAAGATCCTGGAGAAGGGTGTTGGTTGTGCAGGTAATGAATGAGATAGAGACATGAACTCATGAATCAGAACGATTGGATTCCTTGAACCGAATCATGCTCCGCATGATGCAGTGGATCTGCTTCCATCTAATGGTCCACGCTTTATCGCGGCGCGTAAAAGCTATCGCTACAGTGGGGGGAGGGGACGACAGCGAAGCTTGTGTCATGTGGTCCAGATGGCTTGCATTTGTATGATGACAGCCACATATTGGAATCCCAGCTCCGGTTGAAGGGCCCGAAGGAATCCTGAGAGAACTCCTACGTGAATTCTCATTCCGATATATAAATCTGTGCTCGGTAGTAGCTCGTCCTTTGTTTCGTGTCTTGGTGGAATCTGAGGCACAGCTTGCTGAGCTCTCTCGGGCAGTACTTTCGGGTGTGTGTGATTTATTTGGTGGGAGATGGCAGAGGAGAAGCCGGCGGCCAAGGTGGAAGTGGAAGCGGAGGGAGCCTCGGTGGTGAAGGACGTGGAGGAGGAGAAGACGGCCATCGTGCCGGCCTCGGAGGAGAAGCCCGATGACTCCAAGGCTCTCGCCATCGTAGAACGTGAGATATTATGGTCTTGTGCATTTTGTTTCCTCTTCTGCTGGTCTTCTCTTGTTCATATTATGGTCATAGCTATGTTGGTGATGACAATTCCTAGTTCTTTGTGTTCAATTGAACCTTAATGTTTCTTGTGATATGCAATTAAATTACAAGCAGAGTGTCTTCCTCTTGTTGATATTGATCTTTTTTTGCAAGTATGGAATCCCTTTCAGGTAGCTCAAATGTAAATTCATGGCTCCTGGCTTCTGGTTTTATTAGACCATTAATTAGGCTCATATTTATAGATATATGTTAATGAATTCTTGCCTGTATTCATTCATGTCTGAAACTTCATTAGTCTCAATTCCTTTTGATATGGAACACAAAATGATTTTAAATATATAGGAAGGCAAATAGTTAAGTTCACAAACTTAAGTAATACTTTTAAGCTTTGCCTTATTGCTTTTTAAGTCCATTAAGGGTTCATCACTCCTGCAAAAAGTCCAGGCTGCTTGCTTGTTCAGCTAATATTTCACATGGTATTCATGATTTATAGTTTATGAAGTGCATCATGGTATATGAATTTAATGCTTGAGAGATATGACTTTGGCCTTTTCTTTTTCACAGAGGCTGTGGAACCTTCTGCAACTGACAGAGGTAGGTGTTCTCACAATACAGTGTCTGAATCTTTAGCTCTTTCTTCTATGAATTGAATCATCAAAGCTAAAAAAAGAGAGAAATTTTTGGTATTGCTCTTCCAGATGCAGCTCTTACAAGGGTTGCAACAGAGAAGAGATTGTCATTGATCAAGGCATGGGAGGAAAATGAAAAGGTTAAGGCAGAAAACAAGTAAGCAAGCTTATGGCTCATATTCCTCATCTTTTCCTTATGGCTATTTAAAATAGTGCCCCATCAAGGCATTGAATTTAATTAAACAGTAGTCACATCAAAAATACATTTTACTCACTGAATAATATAATCAGAAGCCTATGCATCTGCAATGCCAAACAGGGCTCTCAAGAAGATGTCATCCATTAGTGCATGGGAGAACTCAAAGAAGGCTGAGGTGGAAGCTGAGCTGAAAAAGAAAGAGGTGAGCAACTTCTCCCATCACTCCACCCAGTTGTAAATTATCTTGTGAGCCATTGAAATCATTTTTATAACATCACAAACCAAAATTTTGAGTTGCTTTAACTGTAAGGTGGGCTATAGTGGATTGACATGGGTGTTCATGATACCAATGCTTGTAATTTGATTGAGATTTTGTGTTAAATGCAATAATCCATTTGCTGAAATAAAAAGGCAACAATGGAAAGAAAGTTCAAGCAATCTGTTCTTATCATTTACCTCCAGTATAAGGTTTGAACTCATTGTTTAGGGATTGACCCACCATTTTAGGAATTTTCTTTTGAGAAAATCATTCTTTCTCAGTTGGAATGTGAAGAATTAGAAAGTTTAAAATATTGTGCATCCTACCTTAGCATAAAAGAATACAGCATAATATCATGGACTCAACAATAACTATTTTAGGCCAAATTGCAGCATCTTATCCACTCTAAACATGGTTGATTTAGCATTTTGGTGGACCAAAATATTTTCTGAAGTTATGACCAGCATGTTCATCAAATTAAGGCAGCTCTTGAAGAGATCAAAAGTAAAAAAGAAGAAGAACAATATGCTATGTATATGTGTTTATTGGCTTCATGTGGAAGAACTTAGCAAATTCAAAACCAAAAATATGCAGGAAGAACTGGAAAAGAAGAAAGCAGAGCATGCGGAGAAAGTAAAAAACAAGATTGCCTTGATTCACAAGGAAGCAGAAGAGAAGAGAGCAATTGCTGAGGCTAAGCGTGGCGAAGAGGCCCTCAAGGCTGAGGAGAAGGCTGCAAAATATCGTGCCACCGGGCTCACTCCAAAGAGGATTTTTGGGTTCTTTTAAGGCCTGAAAGTTGACTACAAGAGAACAGATTCAAGATACTATTCACCTCTAATCTGTTCTTGTGATTCTTGAGTTTTCTGAGTGTGTAGTGTCAGTCCTTCAGATGCAGCTTTCTCTGAGAGGTTGTGTTGATTGTTCACAGAGAGAGAGAGAGAGAGAGTGTGTGATTTGGTTGAGAATCAATGTGTTTGATCTGTTAACTGTGATGTTCATGTGTATGATTTAATTTACATGTGCACAGCTTTGTTCTTACTTTTCAATGTAAAGAATCATATGTGTATTCAATCCAACATTCAATTAAATGCCATGTTCATGTCCTTCTCAGTAAGACAACTTACGCAGTATGATTGTTTTCTGTAATCTCTACTAAATCTATCAATGGCATTGCCATCTTACAGTGATTGTATTAGCAAGAAGCAGTTGCAAGTTGCCTTCATCTACAGTTTTGGTTTTAATTGTTAGTAGTTGCTGAGTTGCATCATGGGACAACAACAACAGGCCAAAGGACATCATTTATGCTACTTAATATGCATCTTCAGTAAAATTATTTCTATAAATGCATATAGAAATATTTTTTATTGATCTGATTAGTGAAGTACATCTAACTATATGCAGAATATGAATCTAAATATACTACAGAAAGACATTGCAATCTGCATATCAACTAAAACTCTTCATGTTTGCATAAAAATCCCACAAATCATATACCATGGAGCACAGAAATCTTTGATTCATCCACCAATGGCAAAAAAAAAAGCACTTAAAAATTATTTATTTCTCAATGCAGTGATCAGTAGCAATTTGTTTGATGATCTGTCACTTTCTTCATCCTTGAAACCTTATTTTCAGAAAGTTAAAAAGAACTATGTTTCTATTCAACATCCTGACACATTTTGCATCATATTCCTCCTAAAAATCCAAAAAGAAAATGATACATTGACATAGATTACAAAGGTTCAAAACTATTGGCACCCAGGGAACCATGATTCTGATTGGACCAGATCAGAACCTAAGAACAAGAATTAGCTGTGGCTTTTAAATTAGCAATTTTTTTCATCTGAGACAAAGTTTTATGATCATCATAAGAAAAGCATGTTCAATTTAGAACAACCTTACTAAAGAATCAGAATGTGTTTGGCTACAGCTTGGCCTTCTACCATTGAGAGTGCAAAGGACCAAGTTCTTTTCCTACATAAATAAAGCAGCATCTTCAAAAAGAAAATCTTCTCATTCAAAGTTCATGAATTATGAGACACCCAAATTAGGCAATCCATCAAGAGTTCTATGTTTCCTTATATTAATATATACAGATTGGATTGCAAACACCATTCCCTCTGGCACATCCTTGACTGGGTCTTCAAGACATGCATGCCTCCTGTTTTGTCTCCTATCTTTCCTCCCCTTCCCCATCTTTCTTCACCAAAACAGCACCTAATTCTCACGCTTTAAAGCCTTAATTTCTCAAATCTCTTCTCCCTCGCTCTCCTTTCACCTTTGATTTTCTCCCCTTCATTGCAAACAGGGGGGAGGGGAGAAATACATCACAAACATGATATATAATTTCAAATGGTATTATCATCCGATATGGGTGATACGTACCGGTCTGACGGCATATCGATACGCGGACCGCTCGCTACTGGATGGAACATGCTATAGTGCTACAGTAAGAGGAAGAAATATTTAAAACGACTCGGTAATAGTGATACAGTACTCCAACGGTCAAATTGACCATTCGAACCCTTTCTCATAGTATTTAAACTCTTCTTCTCCCCTATTTCACTCCATTATATTCTCATACTCTCTTAAACTATCTCAAACTCTTTTTTTCTCATATTTGTGTTCCTGTAAACTCTACAAAACAACGATTTATGAATTAAATCAAGATTAATTTGGAAAGATTAAGAGAAAAAACTTTCTAATCAAGAGGTATGTTTATATAAGGACAATCCGTAATGGACTGAAATACAAACCTTATACAAGATATTCTTCAAAGCCCGAAAAAGATATGTGATACTATTCTTACCTAATTTACATTAATTTTGCTAAACTTATACTATTACTATATTTATTTCTAACTTAAAAACCATATCTTAAATTTTTTTATTTTCAGGTATCTTCAAAGGGTTTTACACCAAAATTAGGTGTGCCGCTCGGTATGCCCTGACGTATCGCTTGGTATACGATACCGTACCGTAACCGAGCCAATCTTAAAACACCGATATAATACGATATTACATACCTTGATCACAAGAACTCCTGCATCTACTCCATGCCTGGTTGTTCTTAGCAAAAGCACATATCCAGTTGCTCCTGTGCTGAGCCAGCCAGACACTTTGAATTGCTTGGATCATCACCATGTCTTTCACTGGCACCCAGGACAAGTGCAGTGCATGCGACAAGACAGTCCATTTCATCGATCTCTTGACAGCTGATGGAGTCCCTTATCACAAGACTTGCTTCAAGTGCAGCCACTGCAAAGGAACTCTTTCGGTTAGTTTGAATTCTCAAGCAGCATGCAGCAATGTGGAGCCAAGTGAATTGCTCTAATTTCGCCAATTCCTTTGGATTTTTGTGCAGGTACATCTCTCACATCCACCGTGAACAAAAGATGCTTGTTGGTCTGCAATCATGTAGTTCCCTGAATTGCTAGCATAACAATTCATGTCATTAATTCAAGAAACATATATTGCATCACTAAATGAGTATAGTATAGTATTCTCAGAGTGCTACATTCTTTTCTTCATAATGGCATTTTGTTATAGATTTGTAGCCGATTGTTACACTTGAAGAACATGCAACATGCTTTTTATATTCCTTATGAAGCCCTCACAACAAGAAGAAAAGACACTTTGTTTCTCTCAAGACAAGAAATCATCCATGTTAGAGGTTTGCTAGGCACAGGTGAAAATGCTAATATTCTCTTCCTACATATTTCTTACAGATGTGCAGCTACTCTTTCATGGATGGCATCCTCTACTGCAAGCCTCATTTTGAGCATCTGTTCAAGAAGACAGGCAGCTTCACCAAAAAAGTTCCCAGCAGGTAATAGTCACAGTCTTATCCCATAAACTTTCACTTGATTCTTCTCTTTTTCCTATTTTATGAATGAAAATGGAATGCAAGCCCCATTAGAATTCATTCCATAAGTTCTGAAACGATATAGAATGTATCTGTGATATATGAAGATGGAAACACTAGTCATCTTCCACATTTCTCCATCGAGTTACCAGAGCTAAAAGCCAACAATTCAGATAAAGATTAAGTCTTTAGTATTAACTATTTCCTTGTGGCCTAATGATGCTTTTGTGATCCGAGGTGCAAAGTCTGGTGAGAGGAATGAATTGTTATGTATGCCGAGCATCTACTACCTTCAGCTAAATGGGAAAGTTCGATCCTTGGACTAAGACATAGCTGATAACTAATGGCCATGTCTTTGCAGTCTAGGACTCCAAACAAGATCTCCTCCATGTTCTCTGGAACCCAGGACAACTGTGCCAGCTGCAGGAAAACAGCGTACCCCTTGAGAAGGTTTGAACGGTACACACAGCGCAAAGATGAGCTTCAAAGGTTGGCAAACTTGATGAATTCGTCATACCCTCCCCCCTTTCGATCTTTGTTTCTGGCAGCTGACCGTGGAAGGTGAGTCGTACCACAAGACCTGCTTCGAGTGCTCCCATGGCGGGTGCACTCTCACGCCCTCCTCCTACGCTGCCATCCTCTACTGCAAGCACCACTTCGAGCAGCTGTTCAAGGAGAAGGCGAGCTACAACCACCTAGTCCGTGTGGCTTCTTTGAAGCGGAGATCTGAACCTGAGCAGAGGGCTGAACGTGTGAGCAATAATAAGCGACTGCGCCCATTGTCATGCATGATGGCTTTGATCAAAATCAGAATCGTCGAGCTGAAATGTGCTTTTCAGTAGAACGGGCAGTAATCGATCGAAAAGCCTAATCTTGGACATGAATCATATGAATTGGGCTCCGGCTTGGGTCAAGAACTATCAATCCGACCAAATACCGGTTGGACTTGGGCAAGAGGAACGGGTTAACCCAAGCAGAAGAACAGGAGTTGGCCCATCCCACGTCATAAAAGAGTATAAGCTGTGTGTGACAGATGCATGCTACTGCTGCACCTCTTAAATCCAATACCACATTGTTGTCGCTTGTTTAGAATCATCAATCAATCTTCTAAATTTCAAATAAATCATAATAATAATCTTTCTAAAATACTCTTCTCGAAGTCATTGTAGCCCAGGCTTGCTTCGTTCCCTCTCTTGACGTACTTAAATTCCTAAATCAAGATTAATTAAATATTTTTTTTGGTGTATATAAAGAATAGGGAAATTATTTAAATGTAATATTAATAATAATAAATATTTTGATATAGTTATTATAGGAAAAAAAAAAAGACTATGAACAAACAAAGCATATAGCTCCTTCAATGGAGAAGGAGAATGATAGAGGAGGAGAGCAAGATACTATGTACAACAAGATATGTAAGGTATATATGGAAAGTTCAAAATCTTATTTCAAATAGTGAGCTAATTATAAATTATTTTATAGTTAATTATGTTTAGTATCACAGTTCCTACACTTTAAAAAGTCACATTGATATACTTATATTTATGAAAGTAAAACATTTAATCTTTTTTTTAATGAAAAAATTAATTTTGATCCTCACTATTCAAAGAGATTAATTTCATAAAATGATAATTTTTGTGAGAGCTTTGTCATCCTCTCGAATGGCCTACCAATAGTGGGGTCCAATAATGATTCTCATCTCCTGCACCATCATATTTTTGTTGCTTTACTATCCTCTCGAACAGCTTACCCAAGTACGATGTCATTGGTGATCCTCATCTCCTACATCGTCCCATTTCTCCTGCTTCATTATCCTCCTCTCTGACTTCGTTATTCTCCTAAATGGCCTACCCACACTATAACTATCTCATTTCTCTTGTTTCACCATCTTTGCCTCCAGTTTTGCTATCCTCTTGAACACCCTACCCAATGGCTGCTTTGTTATCCTCTCGAACAACTTATCTACCGGTAGCATCGATGGCATATGCAAGGCCGGTGGCTCTTTGTGAAATTAATATCTTTGAACAGCGAGGACCAAAATTATTTTTTTAATCCTTTTTTAGTGCTATTTTTTAATGTGACAACACGTACGGTATCTTCCATCAGTAGAGTCAATAATATGAGGAGAAATAAAATTAAATATTTTACTTTCGTAAGTGTAGAGATGCTAATATAATCTTTTAAAGTATAGGAACCAGAATGCTAAACATAACTAACTACAAAAGATAATATATAGTTAACTCACCATTTGAAATAAGGTTTTGAACCTTCCATATATACCTTATATATCTTGTTGTACACGTTGTCTTACCGACCACCTCTATCATTTTTGTTCCAAAGAGTTGCATGCTTTGTTTATTCATTAGTGTAATTAGATATTATTATTATTATTATTATTATTATTTTTAAATAATTTTTTATTTTTTATATATAGGGCTAATTATATATTATCCTTGTAATTAACCATCATTCGAAAGTGAAACATTTAACCTGTTACTTCAACAAAACTTTTCTTTCTTTCTTGATTTTTAATCCTATAAAATTATTTTTTAACCCTTATAAAGATTTTAATATTTCACTTTGCTAAGTATAGAAATCCCAATATAACTTTTGAAAGTATAAAGATGAAAATATTAAATATAAATAATTATAGGAATAATTTATAATTAACCCTTATATACATAAAAAAAAGTAAACAAAAAATTTAATTAAATCTTGATTTAGGTATTTAAATAGGTCTAAGAGAAGGATCCACAACAAGTATTAGCTACAGTGACATACAGAAGAGTATTTTAGAAAGATTGTTTTTATGATTTGTTTGAAATTTTAGAAGATTGATTAATGATTCTAAACAAGTGACAAACAGAACATGCAGGAACAAGAATGACAGAGGGTGTAGGTAAAATATTGTATATAACAAGATCTGTAAGATAAATATGGAAGGTTCAAAACGTTGTTGCAAATGGTCGACACTGGAGTCTGTGCTGGGTCGTGACAACCTCAGTGATGCTGAGATTAGAGTCACGGTTCTTCACCATCTGCATCACCACCATCTCCGAGGGGGTAGCAAGTCCCCAGTCCACCGGTGCTCCACAGGAACAGTGCATAGCTTCCCCCATGGTGTTGGCTCTCAGGGTCCGCCTGCAATGCCTCCAGGAACATCTCCTCCGAGGCCTCGAGGTCGCCCCGCCCGCGCCACAGGAAGAAAGCGTATCTGCTCATCGCCTCCGCGTCCGCAGGCTCCTGCATCACCGCCCATCTGAAGAAGTACTCCGCCCTGTCACCGAGTACATCAATGGTCAACGATGAGTCCATCTCTCCGAGATGTTGCGTCGGGTTTCACCTGTCGAGATCCTTCTCGTACTGGTACAGGAGCTGCGCGTAGTTGGACAGGATCAAAGAGGTCGTCAGCCCGGATGAGATCATGTTCTCGTAAGCCGCGCGCCGCCGCTTGTAGTCGGGACGTCCACCGTCATATCTTCTAGCTTCTTCGTCTTCGTCGAGGATTCCGACGTCGAACCAGCACCTGGAAGCCGCAGCCTCCGCCGCATCGAAGACGATGGCATCTGGAATCTCCCTCTTGCTGGAAGCGGCCAAGAACTCGGACAGGAGAACGAGAAGCCCGACGACGAGATCAGGCGAGGTGCAGAAGACGTTCTGGAAGAGCCAGACGAGGGACTCGGCGGCGTCCTTCGGAGCGCCAGCGCGGGTTTCGCCATCGTAATCGCTGGAGAGAACCGACCTCTGGATCTCCTCCATGGCGGAAGCCAGCGACCACACGGCGCTCCCGATGTCGCCCAGGTCGGTATCGGGAGGCGCCCGCGGGCGGCGGGAGTTCATCCTCTTCTTCTTCAGCTGCACGAGGCGGAGGGAGAAGGGGATGCCGACAGCGGAGCCCTTGATACGGAAGCCGACGAGCGGCGCATCCCCGGAGGATGGATGCTTGGGCGACGCGCCGGGAGGGTGGAGGAGCCATGGGGGTTCAGGGTCGCCAATACGTGGACTCTCCCTGGGCCGTCCGCTGCATGAGCCGGATACACGTAAGCGGGGGGCTCTTCGTGGAGCAGCAGCGGGACGCTTGAGGGAGAAGTAGGGAACGCCAGGAAAGGAGTTGGGGAGACGAAAGGTCGAGGTGAGGGAGGAGAGGTTGGGCTTCATCTCATGCCGCAAGGAGGATGCGCGGAAGGGGGAGAGAGAGCAGGGGAAGTGGAAGGATTATAGAGGGAAGTATGAGGAGAGGAGGAAGAATAGGAGGAATGCGGACCCAGGAATTCGGATCGATGACCTGAAACCTCGGTCAAGAACGCTTCATACGATGCCAGCTCACATTTCTTTTTCTTTTTCTTTTTCTCGAGCCCTATCTCAAGTTTTCTTTTTTCTTTAAGAAAATTTGTCATTTTTTTCCTAATAAAATTAATATATAATATAATATCTATAACTTCTCTAAATTGTTGGGTCATATTCCTGAATATTCGACTCGTTTTTGTTCGACTATGACAGTTTGAAATGGATTGTAATTAATATATAATGACGGTCTTTGACATCCCCTCTCCCACTCAATTGCAATTATCATTTGTATAGCCAATATTTAACCCATTTAATTTGAATTTAGATTAAGTTTTGGTTCTCAAAATATCAGAATTTGGAGTCCCCTTATTATCAATAATGCTCAACATCTGAACAATTCAAGTCTACCAAAACGGCATGGTGGCTTTGGACGGTGGATGAAGGAGGAGCACGATGATCCTACGGCTGGTGACCGATCGAATGACGCAGACGACTCTTTAGCGGTGCGACAAGGACACGTCACATGACACGAAGAATAATAACGTTCCCGAGTCTTCGAACTAACCCCCTACATTGCCATATCGCCTCTCCAAATCTAATTGGCCGGAGAACATGGCAGATTGCTATTGGCACGTTATACAACATGACACGGTGTCAAAGGTGATTTGCCTGCGTGCGCTGTTCTCGGCGGCAACCGACCTTCCTAGTGTTAATAAACCCTGGAGCTCGGACACTCTTTCCTCGAGACGCCAACGGGAAGCCTTCGGGAGCTCGAGAAAAAGGAAAGAAAGAATTGTGTGAGAGTGCGCGTGGAGTAAGTGAGAAAGAGAGGAGTTATGGATCGGTCACTCGGGAATCGGGGATCTCTGGTGTTGTTTGGCCTTCTGCTCACCGGTTTGCTTCCATCCATCGCCAAGCAATTATTGTTGTTGTCTTGAGTTATTTGTTCGTTGATTACTTATTGAAGTTTCTTGGAATGTATGTGGTGGATTTGAGAATGGTTCGGGCTTCAATTTTTTCCCCATCTTTTCTGAAAGCTGGTCTTTTTATATTGCTTAAGAGATGAAACTCTTGCGTTCCTGGATACGATTAAGCTTGGAAATTTGTGGCTGCAGCTTTCTTGCCCTTGTAGCTTTGTTTACTTGTAGTGGATTCTGTTCCAAGATTTATTACTGGAAGCAAGATAATATCTAGGAAGATGATGACGGCTTCCAAACATATATGTTAGGTTTCTTTTGTTGTCGAGTGAAATTTATGTTAGATTTCTCTCTAGAAGAATTTCTCTCCAGTATTCTTCTAATTCTACCGAATGCGTCAGACACTTTCCTTTATGAATTGATCTTTACCTTTGCTCAACTCTGCAACTCCATCGCCTCCCATCTATCAATGAAATCTAAAAGCGAATCATTGAGTTCATGCGAATGTGTTTGACAAATGTTCTGACAATTAAGATGTTTCTGATTTTGCCATCATAATTGTGATCTTTTGTTCCTGACGTTGTCTCTTTGGCAAGTATAATTTATTGATTAAGGGTATGTACTGTTAAATTTTCATATGTAAATAGTGACTATTTTAATTTTGGCAGGATGCATGGTTGCATTTTCGATTGCAAGAGAGGAAGCTACGAAGTTGGGAACTGTTATCGGAATTGATCTTGGGACTACCTACTCCTGTGTTGGTGTGTACAGAAATGGTCATGTGGAGATCATAGCTAACGATCAGGGGAATCGGATCACTCCGTCATGGGTGGCTTTCACCGATACTGAAAGATTGATCGGCGAGGCTGCAAAGAATCAGGCAGCTCTGAACCCAGAAAGAACTATTTTTGACGTGAAAAGACTAATTGGAAGACGGTATGATCTCTTCTTTTCGTAGTGTTTGAATCCTTGTTCTGTACTTGCATCCAAGTAACCTGCAGTTTGGCACCCATGCTCGACAGATTCGACGACCCTGAGGTACAGAGGGATATCAAACTTCTACCGTACAGGATTGTGAACAAAGATGGGAAGCCCTACATTCAAGTCAAGATCAAGGATGGGGAGACCAAAGTTTTCAGTCCAGAAGAAATCAGTGCCATGATCCTGACTAAGATGAAGGAGACCGCTGAAGCGTTTCTTGGGAAGAAAATTAAGGATGCTGTTGTCACAGTCCCAGGTAAAGTTCCACATAATTCAACAAATTGATGTGCCGCCTTTTCTTCTTCTGCTTGATATGACCGAATTTGGCATTCTTGCTCTCACTATCTTCATTCTGTTCCAGCATATTTCAATGATGCTCAGAGGCAGGCAACAAAGGATGCTGGGACGATAGCTGGCTTGAATGTTGTTAGGATCATTAATGAGCCAACAGCTGCTGCAATCGCGTATGGTCTCGATAAGAAGGGTGGAGAGAAGAACATCCTTGTTTTCGACCTTGGTGGTGGGACATTTGATGTCAGTATCTTGTCGATCGATATTGGAGTTTTTGAGGTTCTGGCAACAAATGGTGACACACATTTAGGAGGTAAACTCCTTAATCCTGTAGCATAATGTTTGTCTTGATTGAATGCAATATTTGAAGAGTGGCAATTCGTTATTATCTGTAAAGATGGTCAGTTCTGCAGTAGAGAATGGTTCTACAACAAGATGTCATGAGCTGTGGTGTTTCTGTATGGTATGTTCTTGATTCAGATTCACTTTTACCGCAGGTGAGGACTTCGACCAGAGGATCATGGAGTATTTTATCAAGCTGATCAAGAAGAAGCACGGAAAGGACATCAGCAAGGACAACAGAGCTCTTGGCAAGCTGAGGAGGGAATGTGAGCGTGCTAAGAGAGCACTGAGTAACCAGCACCAAGTTCGTGTGGAGATCGAGTCGCTCTATGATGGCTTGGACTTCTCAGAACCACTCACGCAGGCGCGATTCGAAGAACTGAACAACGATCTCTTCAGGAAGACCATGGGGCCTGTGAAGAAGGCATTGGAAGATGCTGGACTGGAGAAGCACCAGATCGATGAAATTGTTCTTGTGGGTGGGAGCACCAGGATTCCTAAGGTCCAACAGCTCCTCAAGGACTATTTCGATGGCAAGGAACCGAACAAGGGTGTGAATCCAGACGAGGCTGTTGCCTATGGTGCAGCCATCCAAGGAAGCATTCTAAGTGGAGACACAGATGAAAGAACCGGAGGTGATGATCATCTATCAGCCTTCTCACATAAACATTACTCTGCCTCCTTCCTGTACGCTTCTGATGTGATCTTGTTGCAGGCATACTTCTGCTGGATGTGGCACCCCTGACTCTTGGGATTGAGACTGCTGGTGGAGTCATGACAAAGCTGATTCCAAGAAACACTGTCATCCCTACAAAGAAATCCCAAGTTTTCACCACTTACCAGGATCAGCAGACTACTGTGTCAATTCGGGTACAAAACTGCAGCAGTATTTGAAGCATATTGTCATACTTCCTCAACACGTTGCTTGCATGAGTCTGATTGTTTGATGTAGGTCTTCGAAGGTGAAAGAAGCCTTACCAAGGATTGCAGGTTGCTCGGACAGTTCGATCTCACTGGAATTCCGCCAGCTCCAAGGTAAACTTGGTCCTTCTTTCTTCCATCAGAACGACATGATCTGCTGGAGTTGGTCGTCATCACAAGCTTATCATTTTGTTGATGCTGAAATAGGGGCGTACCGCAGATTGAAGTCACGTTCGAGGTGGATGCTAATGGCATCCTCACCGTCAAGGCAGAAGACAAGGGCACTGGCAAATCAGAGAAAATAACCATCACCAACGACAAAGGGCGGCTCGGCCAGGAAGAGATCGACCGAATGGTCAAAGAGGCTGAGGAGTTTGCGGAGGAAGACAAGAAGGTGAAAGAGCGGCTTGATGCCCGCAACCAGTTGGAAACGTACGTCTACAACATGAAGAACACCATCAATGACAGAGTCGGAGACAATCTCAAAAGCGAGGAGAAGGAGAAGGTGGAGGAATCTCTCAAGGAGTGCCTCGAATGGCTCGACGACAATCAGAACGCTGAAAAGGAGGACTACGATGAGAAGATGAAGGAGGTGGAGGCTGTGTGCAATCCGATCATCTCTGCGGTTTATCAAAGGCCTGGTGGGGGTGGCTCGGACGATGATCCGCATGCTGAGCTTTAGAATTTTGCTGCATGTGGAGGATAAATAGCTGTGTTCTTACGTAGTTTAAATCACAGATTGTACTGATGCAATCTTTTCTCTTTATTTCTCCTTATTGGAGTACAAGAGCAGGTCAAGATATATCCAAACACCACTTAAATCATCAATTGCATAATATTCTCACAACTCTCTCCTTTGTCATCAATTGTTCTCATGCAATGATCATAATTATTTTTCTAAGTTACTACTAATTGATATGATGATGATTTGATACTAATTTATTTCTTTAATTATGAAATTATAAATCCCTTAATTATGAGCTTCAATATTCTTTAATCATAATTTTTTTACATAATCTAATAGTAATTAAAATATTATGCATTATATATAATACCGTAAAATAAGGAGGTCAATATGATAAAATAAATTTTGCAGAGACTATAAAAAGGGCATAAATAATTTCGTGCATGAACCCAACATATTAGACTATTGCTTATAAGATTAGCCATTCAAGTAATAATAATAATATATTATATATATATATTTATATATATTATTTTAATTAAATAAACTCCTCGACTAATGCGGTATTAAAATTTATAATGGTAAATTTGTTATTTTCAAACTTTTGAATAATATATATGTGAAACCGCGGCAAACTACAACACGGTTGCCGTGTGCTGGCGTTGACTTCTCTGCCGACATCTGTCCATCATCTACACTCGACTGCTTATTTTCTTTTCTTTTTATTTGCCCTCTTTACATATTTATCCTTTTAAAGTTTTTACATAACGAATTTAAGCCTCTATATTTTATTATTTACGTATATATTCTCTTCCTATTCTAAGGATTATATCCATATTATGATTTTATTATAATTATGCTAATTATCATTTAATTTTAACTATTAATATGTTATATATTAACAAAATATTTCGAATTTAAATACACATGCTAAATTTTATTTTAAAGGATAAATACGAGAATAGATTGTGTAATTTTGTTTCTGTGAAGTAGGAAAAGAATAAAGAACAGTTGTCGGCGACAACAAAAGCCCACTTCGATTCCGTTTCTTTTCTTGAAGTCGTCGTCGTCCCCGTTGGGATCGGCTCTTGGTGTTCGTCGAGGATGGGGAGGATGGTACGGACCTGCCTGCAATCGGTCCTGAAGCTGGTGAACTCGGTGGCGGCATTCGTCGGGGTGGGGTTGATCCTCTACTCCCTCTGGATGATCAACGTCTGGTTCCGCCAGACTCATGCCTTCCCCACCGCCGGTGCCTGGTTTGTTCTTCCCCATGTTTGATCCTGTCGGCTCCTTCCCCACGGATAAAGTTCTGACATTGTCGTGCAAGGGAAAAAAGTTCAATTTTGAACGTTTGACCTGTGAACGACGATTCTTAGGGTTTGCGAGACTGTTTTGATTTTTCTGTTTTCTCTTGGGTAGATGTGTAATAGTCAAGGAGGATTGGGTTGTTCTTTGTGGAAAAGATTAGGGCTCGTGAATTCCTGAACGATTGAGGATATGAGCTAGCATTGGTGCTGGGATCCACATTGGGACTTCCAGTACTTCTATCGATGTTCATGACCTACAAAAAGTTTGTTTGTTTGATAAAACAACTCTTTCTATATTATTTATCTTCTGGTTTTAGAGAATTAAGCTTTGAACCTCTAATACTTCGAAAACATGAACTTATCTTTTGTTCTGTATTTCCTTCTTCCTGATTTGTTCTGTGATTTTCCAGTTCATCGGAATAGTGATCTAGGAAGATGCTCTTGATAGCGATGCTTATTTGAAACATGAGTAGTTGCTTATTTTTATTTCTGAAATATGTATCTCTATGTTTGTGTGAGATATTCACATAAGAGAAGGTTAATCAGTATTCTGTGGTAAGCAGCTCTTGTTCTTTTATATATTATTCGTTAGAAACGAGTTGTTTGTATCTTTTCAGAATGTATAAATAATTTCTTGCAAAAATAAGTTTGTAACACGTAATAGTAGCTAGCTTAATGCTATTTGGTTATTGATTGGACATGAATTTATTTTGTCGGCCAATACTTCCATTTCACATGATATTCACATGTGTCTTCAAACATTTAATATGTTTCTCTTTCTCATGTACATGCAGGTTCATTTACACTTCTTTTGGGCTAGGAGTTTCTTTATGCTTGATAACATGGTTTGGTCATATTGCTGCGGAAACAGCCAATGGTCATGGCCTTGCTTGTGTATCCTACACTCAGAATTAAGACAGAATCATGTGATTTTTAGCTTGAACCCATGTTTAATAGCTATAATGACTTTTTTGTTGTTCTGAGTAGCTTTGTTTTTCCACGGTACTTCTCTGTTGCAAATGGTTACAGAGCTTTCTAGATGTGGAAAATATAAATTAAAATTAATGTTGATTGTTATATGTTCTTTTACTGAATAAACAATGTTATAAACCTAACACTATACATTAGCTGATGGACGCTGGATACTTGACACTTCTTTGTAAATTGATATCTGTGTGCCTTCTTCCTCTATACAAAGCACCTACACATTGCAAATATTTGTAATAGACCATGAATTTTGATGCTTAAAGTTGAACACAACAAAAGACAGTGATATGCAGTTTGAACTTCAATCATATTTCGTAATTGAAAAGAATATGAATTAATTTGTAGGAATTCCTCTTTGTTGTATGTCTGTCATATGAATATGTTAAACTTATTCATCTGATCACTTCTGAAACTTATTCATCTTCTTTTATGGTCCATTTCAAAAGGCTCTCTTTTTCATTTGACATTGCATTTTATTTTCATGAGGGTGTTATCAAGCAAGTCTTTCAGTTTTGGTGGTACATAGAGAGGATTTTTGTATCAAAAGTTTGATGTCACTGGGTTTAATTATAATTTGTTTCAACTGTATCATCTGAAGTAGAAACGCAAATTCTGTCATGCATCAATCTTCTAGGTAACAACGTTTGTTTTTAGTTGTAATTGAATATATATCCCAATTGATTCCAGAGTTACTACCATACTTAATTGCTTGTAAGCTAAAAGATAAAAACATATGGAAATGCATAACTTACCTTCAGTCACTAATTCATTTTCCCTTTTTTGGTTGCTTGTTCCTCTGGAATTTTCATTTCTACAGGAATCAAGCATGCATAACTTTTTACTGCAACTTCCAAAAAGAATCATTTTTCAGTCAATTATGATTTAAACCTGTGACATAATTACTGTTATCCTTGAATAATTACAGTATATGGCTTTAGTGTTTTTGCTCGTGATGCTGGAGGCTGCAGTAGCTGCAGACGTAATTCTGAACAGAGATTGGGAAGAGGTACATCTGTCAAGTTCTTTTTGTATATGGAAATTTTGGTTAATGTTGCTAACATTATATTTCTGTATGGTCTGATCATTTAACAGGATTTCCCAGAAGATCAAACTGGGAGATTTAATGAGTTTAAGAATTTCATTAGATCAAATGATGAGTTGTGCAGATGGATAGGTTCGGTGATTGTGGCTGCACAGGTATGCTTTTCATACAATTTATGGAAACTTGAAACACGCTTTTGTTGAAATTTGTGTTTTATCATTTTTTTTTAACATCCCAACTATCTTCAAATTTAACTATGCAAAATGTAATTTTTAATAGCTACCCAAACTCTGCATTGGCAGGAGTGTCATGGACTGGACCACCCCTTAAATTAATCGTTGTATCTGATGACTTGTTTTTAATGTCGGGCAATGTTACAACAAATTGATTGAAGACATTTATTTTTTTAAATTTAACTAATCACTTAAATCTAGCTTTTTGGATAAGTTTTCAGGGAACTTGTCACTTAAATCTAGCTTTAAAATTTATCTATTCACTTAAATCTAGCCTAAATTTATCATTTAACTAATTGATTGTGATATTTTAGTTCCAGTCAACCCAATTTGTAATCACAGAAACCGGTGGAACTAAACTTAGAAAAGCCTGATCCAATTAATTTGGTCTTGGCCAAACTGATTGAGATGAGCCTATCAGTGCATCTGGAAACTGATGCAATTTTGGCCAGAATAAGCTGAAACTTGAATTCATGGTTGGATCAACAATTGGGTATGTCATCCTTTTTTTAGTTATTGGATTTTTCTTGGAACCATGTACATCATCCATTTTTTAATTGTTATTGGATTTTGCTCTGTTGATTCAACGATTACAGAAACTTAAAAGCACTGTATAACTGCACATTTCTGAACATCTGTGTTAGCCACCTCATCAAAGTACAGCAAATAATTTCCGTATTCATATATAGATTTTGACAACCGGTCTTTTTCAACTATATGTGTGTACTCATTCTATATCCTAGGGTATCTATTGTGACAAGTTCTTATTCTGTTTTCTCGGTCATTTACCAAAATTGATGTTTAATAATTTTTTACAGTTTGCAGCAATTGCATATACCTCATATCTTCCCACTAGAACTGTCTGACATTCATCTTGCCCCTCCACCTCTGCGTTGTTAGCTTTTTTATGATTTAGATTATTAATTTGTTCTAAATCTAAAAGGTTTTTCTTTTCCTCTGATATGCTAGGCTATGTCCCTCTTTCTGGGCATGATTCTCAGGGCTCTTGGTCCAGACAGTAGAGACGGCTGTGATAGTGATGATGAATATATACCGGCAAGGCTACCACTTTTACGAGACCGGGTTCAGCATGCACCATATGTTGGTGATCCTAGTGCCCCATACCAAAAAGATTCTTGGAACGTGAGTATTCGCTATTAGTTCTTTTATTTTGAGGTGTATTTGGATTTTTATTTTTGCATATATATCCCTGTGAAGTGTATGTAGCCCTGCAAAGCCATCATTTGGTGTATTACACCCTAGAGTCTAAACCCCCTTTGTTTGGCATCCATAGTCCTTTATCTCTCATCTAATCTTTTTAATAAATTATATTTTGATTAGTTAAAGAAAGCCAATAAGTGAATTTACAGATAACAAAAAAAAACAGCATTTACCCCTTCTGTTGTTATATGGCATGATATGGGAAAAAATGTGTGCACTAATTTATTATCCTTACAGTGTAGCCTAATAATTGAATGGTTGCCTAAAGATTTTGCCTTTACTAATTTCTTTCGTTTCCTGGACTGGATCTTCTGGAAAAGTTTCAAAGAGATGGGAATAGAGTGAGAGCCTCAAACTTTCAGGGTTTAGAAAAGGGCAATTTCACAGGGATATGCATGCAAAAGCCCGATAGATTTTTGTCCCCTTTTTTTTTTCTTGGCAACAGATTTCTGTCTTAGTAGATAATTTAAACTCTTTCCATTATATCTAACATTAGTACTTCATTTCACAGGTTAGGTGATGTCCCCTGTCTCCAGAAGGACAATGTACAAGCCTAGTGTTTAATGCACTTTAGTTTAGTTCCAATTATGATATCTGGGAGTACATAAGAGTTGTGTAATTAATCAGAGCAACCGAGATGTTCTCAGTAGCTCAAACAGAGCCATTTATCCGTGTCATTATTGTCATATATTGTATGATCGCCAGATACCACTTTCTTGATATATAAGCTTGATCACGTCGGTGTAGCGTAGTTTGTGATGAACATGGTTTGCTATCATATAACTGAGCTTTCAATTGCCTAAGCTTGGATTTTATTTATGGCAATCTTCTTAAATGTTGTTGCGGTGCAGCTCTTCTTGTGAGAGGAATATACAATATTATGACAATTTACAAGCTTTACCTGTAAATTGTTGAAGTACATCTCCATGGCCTGGATGGAGGACAACTGCATCGAGCGAACGCCGAGACTAATTGATTGGGTCATCGGAGCGAGAATGCACACCGACACGTGTTGAAGACGATGATGGCTAGGTCAGGAATTTGGTCGAACTTGAGGCTGGCGTAGCCAAATGGCGGAAAGGGGGGAACACTATCATGTTATATTTATTAGACTTATTGATTTATTTTATAAAATTCATACGTACATATAAAATATTTTTTAAAAAAATTTAAAATCCAATTAAGTGAAATATTTTTTTTTATTTTTTATATATTTTAATTTTAAATTTCTTTTATATCTTACAAATTATTGAGCCAAGTGAAAAATATTAGATTATATGACTTTGTCTAATTAGATTATATTCCTCAGGAGATAAACTCGACGAAAGGAACTGTCATAATTATTTATTTTAGATCCTTTGTTCTTACATATTAAAAAAAAACAAAACCTCCTAAAGATAAAACAATCGATCATTAAGATATTATAGATCTTTTATCTTCTGACAGATAAAAAGAAAGAAGAATACGAATCTAATTCTCTTTACAAATTAATATCGTTATAAGTCTCGGATTCAATAATGATACGCCTATAAATAGATAAAGATTTTCTGAATGACATCAAAAATACGTATCATATATTTGATCTATCATTATTTTATTTTAATTTCTAATATTAAACTTTTTATATAATAAAAATATATTATACTTTTTTATATATACAATTATAATTAAAATGATAATCATTAGCAAATGCTACGAATATCGACATAATACATGTGATAAAAAAAATAAACGTGATACTTGCTTAATAATAGCTAATCACCATTCTATGATCAATATTTTCAATAAGCAGGTCAACTTGTATATTAAAAGATTTAACAAAAATTAAGTAAACATATAACTTTTTAATCTTAATAATGGTAAAAGATGCAGATCCATGTGACCGACTCCGCTTACAATTTTGTTGTCGGTCAACTTGTATTTTAGATAGCTAAGAGAAGAATAGTATACAAGCAAAACTGGAAGGACTCTGTATCTAAAGTTGTTGGTCATACATTAACAAAAGAAGTTTCTATGAATAGATTAGCAGCCCGTCCACGACATCCTCACAATTCTCCATCGCACGTTTTCTCCTCAGTGGTAATCCATCCATCTCCAAAAGACGTTGACACTGTGATATACATCGATATCTCCTTCTGGCTGTCAAATAAAAGGTGCAAGTGAAGGTGATTGGCTCAGATTCGTTCTTTATGGAAAAGGCTAACATTTACTGAAATAATCAAGAAGTCAAATCAAAATTTCTAAATCCTTGATAATCTTGAGGCAATATGGTACCTTTCTCGGTACATTAAGCTCTAAATTCCCGGATATGCATCCATTTTGTCGATGACCACTTATTTCCTCTTATGACAGGACATCCGCCTGCAACATATTATATACGACAGAAAGATATGTATTGTGTTGTTGAAATAGTACACATCTGAATAAGATAGCCGACTAGAAACCACTAACCATGTAAACTTGATGGATCTAAAGTGGCATCAGGTCTCATGCTCCAAAAGAGTAGTGCATCTCCCATCTTGGGTTTTATAGAAAGACCCTTCTTCCCGCACTCTGATAGCTCAGTATACCGCCGTAAAGAACTGCTGAATACCTTGGCAGAAGGGAACACAGTCTCACCACCTTCTTCGACATCAGAACTTACCAACAGTGAATCAACAAACGTCAGGACATTTTATTCATCAACAAAGATATGAAGTATGATACATACAGGTACATGAGAAGTGTTGCTAATCGCTGACCCCCATTCCTAGTGTTAAATTCATCAACAAAGTAATCATAGTGAGGTTCATATTTCTGTCCAACTTCATAATGGAGAACTTGAAGACCTTCACCATGCTCTGCCAGCCAAAATAATTAAAGACGATTTTAGAGTACTAACATGACGAAGATACAAAAGTATCTGACAACCATGACGATCGTCTCAAGAAACACTTGTCAGAGAAAGATTGCCAAATGCAGGATACGCTAAGAAGTAGTAACAGTGATGACACTAGAAAGAGTCCAAGAAATTCTAAGCATGGGATGAACGGTGTCCATCAGTTGCAATATACAATAAGGTCAATAGACCAAATGGCTGTTGCTTGCTCAACAGATGCATTCAACAGGTAGTAGCATCTGTTCTCAATAATGCTAAGATGCAAAAGTCAAACAGACCGGTCGTCGTGCACCTATAACAACTTCGTTCAACAAACCGTTCGTCGCTTTTGCATACTTGTACAGATGCTTGACAGTATGTTTTACCTTAGTTTTGTGTGTTTTTTCTTATAAAAATGTAAGCTTGAATGGTTCGCAGCGCTGCAATGCGATCGCTCGCCGCGCGAGGCAAAACTGTCCCAAAATGGTTCCCTTTTTGCGTGTTACGACCTATTTTCTACAGACCATAGCCGCACACGAAACGTCAGCCATCTTAGCACCCTAGAACCCCTTGGGTGGCACCAGGGGGGATGGGGCTTCAAGGTAGTGTCGGGTGTTGAACAATCTTCACAAGTTCACACATTAACTTGACGAGAACTTGCCTTTGTGCCCGACACCCGATGAGCAGTTGTTTGCGAACTTACAACTGTTCGTTCAGCCTTCTAAAGTCTTTGTTTTCTCCTTCCTCTCTTTTCTCTCTTGCACTCAATATGCTCGCCGAATTACTTGTAAAGCTTCCCTCTTCGTGAGACGTCGAGATTTGTCATTCGCTCGTCTTTAAACTAATCAACTTGTTGTTTTATAGGTCATTTGGGATCTATACGAGGTTGCAAATAGACTGATCTTTTTGGGGATGCATATATCGCAAGGGCGCCTCATGACTTAAGTAATCCCAACTAAGTCCGAGAAGTTGGTAGGGTGCTTTACGACTTAGATAACTCCAGCTAAGTCTGTGAATTTGCCGCAAGGGTGCCTCACAACTTAGGCAATTTCAGCTAAATCCGTGATAGGATGGTACATATTGATAGTTTCATACTTTCTTACTGGTCTAGCCAAAACATCAAACCATGCTTTCTAGTGAATATGTTCATGCACCTCCTTGAACCAAGCTCTTCATAATTAAGAAAGCACAGGTACCATAAAACCAAAATTGGTTTTCCACCACTCAGTGCTTGATTTCTGTTTATGTAGTATCCAATTGTAAGTATGTCTCAGTTTATATTTCTCCAGTTTTTCCATCCAACCTCTTCTTGACATCTGCCTTGCCATTCTCTTTTCTGCACATTCATCTTCATTTTATAATCCTCTTTCACCAGCTACTATTAAGGCTTTGCATGATTTCAGAATTGTTTGAATAGGCAAATGATATTATGCTCTTTCCAAGAAACACATTCTACCTACCCCTTTCATAAATTTATAATCTTCTACATGCCACTAAATATTTTATATGATAAAAACTTCTAGCATCAAATATAATACAGTACATAGTCCAAAACATGCCTTCATCATGATGAACTCTTTAACACTAAAAATCATGCAAGACAGCACAAAATAGAAATCATGAATAAAAGAACAACAAAATGAAAACATGTAGAAGCCATTGAAACATGAATATGTACCAAAAACAATTTGCATTACTTACCTACAGGTATGAAGGTGAAATCTGCTATTCTCTTCTCAATAGCTCGAATGATTTTATCTTGTCCTCTTCTAAGAAACATCCCTGAGCTTGTCCGAACCCTGAAAAAAAGCTATTACAGTTAGACATATCAAATTAACATAGAAATCCAGAACGTCTTAAGAGACATCTGTGATATGTAAACCTGCTATCTGTACTCCGCCCAGTAGTGCTATCTACAACTGTTGACTTCTTCATATAAGGCTTTGCCAGATCAATTAGGTACTTGCACTCTTCCTTGGACTGACAAACATATAAAATATCAGTATTTGTGATTTCACATGAATATCATTCACAAAACACAATAGAATTAGAAAAATAAAAATCTAATATGCAAGTTAGATGCCACGGCCAAAAGTTGGATGTTAATCTAGACCAACCCGAAATCAATGTCAACACTTGAGGCCACTATACTGTTGAACAATTCTCTTATTAAGCCATATTTAAGTAAATACTAACAGAAAGCTAGCAATATCCATTTACAATGACGTCTTAAAATATAGTATGGCCAAAATTCAACTATGAAACCACACGTCAAATCATGAAATTGCCTTAACAAATTCAATTTGAGAAAAGACCCACAGGTCACACAGTTAAGTTTTACAACCTGTTGTTTTTAAATTTCAAGTATATGATTCTGTATTGAACAATAACTGTGTGAATTGCCCTACAATCAAATAAAAAGCCAAGTGAAAGGTAAATTCTGACCTAAATTTTAAATTTTGAAGAAAATACTTTTAAAAGAATACATAGGTGTGAGTTGGCATTGATAAGGACTTGATCTTTAAAAAACAATTCTAGTATGGTATGATTTATGCATTTGGTAAACAAAGTTATGTTGTGGTTTTGATTTAATGAAAATGAAACGCATCACAACAGATGTGAGGATTAATGTCAGAAAAGATGCTGATGAATTTTGAATACTTAAAATAAGGGAAACCAATCAACTCACATATAAATGAGGAAGATACTAAAAATATTCATGTATCTAAGACGAAGAGAGATTAATAAAGAATCACTGACATATAATGGGTTTGGCTCACAACTCAACTTCACAATTTTGGCTTTTGAATTATATTGCTGTCCAATCTTTATATATGTGTGTGTGTGTGTGTGTGTATATTAGCCTCAACCAAGATTTGAATCTCTGAGAAAAAAATTTCTAACATACCAATGCAGGTCTTGTACCATGCAAAGCATGCACCAATGTATCTTCGTTACCTCATGTAGGATGGTAATGGTGTTTCATCTATTCCATTTTGGCTGACATGTACTAACCCACTGAGAAATGTTAAAGTAATCATACATGAGATAGGTATCTTGATTCTTGAACGCAGCTCCTTTATGCCAAATTTGGAATACACTGTCAAATGTAAAGCTTTTATTGTATTACATTTACATGTATAATCTAACTTTATTAGCAAACCTACTAAAATATCACTTTTCTTTATTCCAAAAATTAAAAAATAAACAAGAATGGTTTGATGATCTATGAAAGCTTGTTGTGGCAAATGCCTCATCTTAAAAAGGAGGAAAATTTTACACAAAATTAATAAATCCAATGGCACTTAAGCACAAATAAGATGCTCAAGTTGTATCATCCATCATATAAATGGAAACATTACCAACACATTATCTCGGTCCATAGATGGTAAATTCAAGGGCCATTATGATGCTAATCTATGAACACTGTCACAAAATATACAACCAAAGGTATGTTGTGCCTTGCCTTGCACTAGGAAACTGGTGACTGGATTTACATCCTTTTATCTTGGTCCTGATCATGCACTCATATTATGTCTTGTTCAGCGCCTGGATAATGCAAATTCAGCGACGGTGGCATCTCAACAATTATGCTTGGAAGGTGACACAGTTTCTAAATTTTGTATGACCCCTCTGATGGCAACCACAACTAAACGATAGCCGATCCTTTTTCCCATATGCAAGAAATGAACTGTAGATTATAAATCACTCATACCCAGAGATTGCGTCCATCCTAATCTATGATTATGAAGATCTCATCTACTAAATGTTTCAACACAGAACAATATTTTTCAAGTGCTTGGATATATATACTGGCACTATTCAGCAGGCATCAACAAGACAATAACAACATCACACGCCAGTACAATGACAGCACTATGTATACAATAGCATAATTGGTACCTTAATCCATGCTCCATACGTGAAATCTAGGAAGGAGTTTATCTGCTTGTGCATGAAATGATTATTCTGCATAATAACTTACCTTTCTGGAAATATATTTGTAACAATCTAGATATATGGCACCTAACATGAGACCCGTGATGCAAATTACCCATCTTAAGGGAGCTAATATGTTCATCAGCAAGAAAGCTTAGACTATATCAGGATTGAACAGAAAGTCCTATGTAAATGTTTCCCAACTCTAAATGGAAAGATTTGTTCATAAATTCGAAGATTTCACATAAAGAATGAATCCTTTGAACAATACGTTGACACAATTCAGCACAACTAATATCTAAGCATGCGGTAAGATCAAGAATAAAGACCAGGAAGTTGTGATAGAGGAAGGCCCTCGGTTCCCAAGAGAGTACTTCCGTCCATTGCTCCCCTGTCTCCTGGAGTTCATCTCTCCTGCGAATTCTCAAATTCAAGAGGAACAGTGTGAAAGAAAGCCTTCAGATCGACCAACACAAAGAACGAAATCATGGCGAGCGATTCGTCCGTACGCCTCGCGGACGGAGCGGCGTACTTCGGCCACGCGGCCGTCCTTGGAAATCGCGGGGAGGGAGAAGGCGCCGAGCGCGAGGAGCACCAGCAGGACGACGGAGATGGTGAGGAGGGCAACCAGGATCAGCGTCGGAGGTCTCCGGGGGTGCCGCGCGCCCCTCGCCATGGCCACCGCTCTCTGGGCAAGTCCGCCGATCAGCTCTCGGCGGTCTACTTAGCCGTGGAAACGAGGGAGGACTATCGAAAGCGGCACTTCGTTTCCTCTGATAAATTAGACGAAGTTGGCAATCGTCAGAAGCAAAACAGGGATATTTTTCGTCAAAAATAAGAAAGAAAAATGCCAATTATTTGTGTTGACAGTGGGATTTGAACCCACGCCCTTTCGGACCAGAACCTTAATCTGGCGCCTTAGACCAACTCGGCCATCTCAACGTTGTACGATGTGGCTCTTAGAAGCTATATAAGTATAATAAAAATATTTTTCGTCCAAAATATATTATCGTTTTTATGTGTTGAGAGTGGGATTTGAACCCACGCCCTTTCGGACCAGAACCTTAATCTGGCGCCTTAGACCAACTCGGCCATCTCAACGTTGTACCATGTGACTCTTAGAAGCTATATAAGTATAATAAAAATATTTTTGTCCAAAATATATTATCGTTTTTATGTGTTGAGAGTGGGATTTGAACCCACGCCCTTTCGGACCAGAACCTTAATCTGGCGCCTTAGACCAACTCGGCCATCTCAACTTGTCAGATTAGTGATATTCTAACTTTTATATGTCATTTGATTGACATCATATATCCGATATATGAATTTTCATGAACTTAATAAAGCTGACAATTGTCCGGATTCCTTTAATTCAAGTACTCTTATAAATTAGCTCATTTCGGATATGATGTGAAAGCAAATGGGAACATTACTATTTCAAAGAAGTAGGGAAACATTGACTGCTGTTCCATAAACAAGAATGGTGAATAATGCTTGATGCTGTTGGCAGGGCGACTCAATGAGCTTCTCTCCACATGAAGGGAATTGATTGCATATCAATTCTTCTGAACTACCTCAAGTGATTGATGTATTTGAATCAGTCTGGCAGCTTTTTATTTGACGAGTCCTTTTCTCCACCTCCAGCCAATTGTTTGCAGCTCATATGCCATTCATTAATCTCCATGGCAACCCAGGTGCACCGGGCCATCCTTCCTCCTTTACAACTAGATTCCATGGCAAGCTGCAGTGTGGTGATGGTCGATGGACTTGAATGGCTGGTGTATCTGAAGCTTTACGAAGGAACTAAAGCAGTGATGGTGTTCTGCTCACAGCTAATAATTTACTGTGTGAAGGAAAAAGAAGAATCTATATTTTCCATTAAAGCGTGATCTGGTTCCATGTTATCATGGCGTCAGACTGTGTAAGGTTATTTAGTATGACTGAGTGACAGGATTGACATCACTGAATTTAACATATTTCTACATAGATGTTTATTTTGTCAAGGATTTTGATGCTTCCTAGGTTCTGTGTACGGTTGTTAAAGATGACAGGTACTGATAACCAAAATTAGATACTCTATTGGATTCTATGGATGACAGTGTCTGCAAAATGCATTTCAAGTTCAAAGCATCTTGTCTGCTTTTAGTCTTTCCTTGTCTCCATGAAGAGCAGTCTAGGTTGTGATAATCCATGCTTTAGGAGTATTCATAGTATTGTTACTCATAATCTAATTTTTGAGAGTCTTTGTCATCTGCTGCTAGTTTATGTCTGGAAGTCGATATTTGAGGACAAAACATTAAATTTGTAGGGTCTTCGTAGGAAAACATACCAAAGTACTTTACATAAATTTGTTTCTGTGTAGTTTCTGAATGATTTCCTTCATTCTGAAACTTTCAGAAATAAAAAGTTCCAACTTGCCAAACTCTCAATCTCAAATTCATTCTCCAAGGGATGAGCTCCTTTTGTTTCTTACATGTTAATGTGCAAATAAGTTATGATCACCATAATTGTTCGATTGTTCCTTAATTTAAGGAAAGGGAGTTTCAGAATTCTATAGCATGAAAGGAATAATTAGTGCTGAAAGGGTTCTAAATTTGGCAAGGCAGATGCAGAATTTATCGACAAAGCAATGCAGTTTTACCTGTGTTGTACTCAGTTCATTTAGAGGAGATTGTTTTTACAGATCAGCAGATAGTATTGTTTGCTTGCAAGAAACTTAATCCATAGCTTGCCTTATTTATTTTGGGAATTAATAAAGGGGCAAAATTGTTCCTTTCAAATGAGTGTGATGTCTGTATGGCCTAAAAGAAGGTCGTCAAGTTGGAAGTGAATCAGTACAAGGAAAAGCATTATAAATACAAGGCTACATGAATTAAAGCTGTATGAGATCTAGAGAGGTTTAGCAATTGGTGAGTAATGGATAAACACCCTTCAGATCAACTGGTGAGCACACTGCACAACAAAAAGGGTCTCTCCAATCAGATCATTGGTCTACAGTTACATGAAAACACCATGGCAAGCTTGCAGTCCTGCTCAGTTTCAGTATCAGCAGAGTTTGGAGTTAAAGAATCAATTGAGCCACAGCAATTTCTGACACTTTGCATAGTTAGTTGTGTGATCAAACACCAAATCCAAGTTCCAGTGCAGTATCTCCCACAGGACTTCATTGATCTGATCTGAGGACCACCATCTTCAATATTGTTTGCCAATTAAGGCTTGAAAGATGCTGCTCTCTCTTTGAAACTTATCCACCATGTTCAGCTTTAATGTCTTTTTAATCTTTTTTCTTACTATTTTGTCCTGTTTGTAAGACATTGCTTCAGTTTTATAAGCTTCTGTGAGAATGATGATTGAGTTCACAATCTTTGTCTACTGCAAACAATTTGTTTGAGCTTTTCTTGAACATGACTTGTGGTCATTGCAATGGCAGACATGATTGCCCCAGTGGAATTGTTTGCTTGAATTCTAGCCAAAATTTACTAGTCCTTATTCTGTTCTGCATCTTTCACTTGCAGATCCATCCTCCCCAGATCTTATACTACTGGTGGCCACTACTATGAACCTTACTATCCATGTCAACTCATCGGTTTCCATCTGCGACTAGTGAAGTTCATTGTTGTGCATGAGCAAGAAAAAAGAAAACAGAAAATGGCAGTCATAGTCAAATGCTATCCTTGCAAAATTCCAGTTACAGATTTACCACTTCTTAAAGTATAAAGTAGGATAGGCTCCTGCATTTACACAAAAAACTAATTATGCACTGTCATGAACATGAACTTGTAAGCTTTGATACTGCCTTGTGTCGATAAGAGATCACCATAAAACCGATCACTTGTAAGTATCACATGTCCTGTGCGGTAAGTTCTTGGAGCTGGTTTCTTAACTACTGCTGGTGGAGCTGGATTCCATCTCGACGACATAGCCCCTGAGTGAAGGTGTCCTGTTTGCAAGATCTACCGATGAACTTTTCTTCTGCTGTAGCCTTCTTCTTGCAATGTATCCTCTTGCCCATGGAGTCACATCCTCGCTGATCTTGATCATCATCAAGAAAATGATCCGGTAGATGACGATCATGCTGAAGAGGGCTGCGAGGTCCCACCATTTTGACCGGTTGACGTCGATCTGAAAGACATTCTCAAGTATGTATTCTCCCGGAATCTTTGGGAGGTCTGGTGTTTGATTGTCAAATATGAGACCCTTCAAGTCATTTTGATACTGCCCCTGTTTGACAAAGTGAAGGTATCACTATCGGAAAGACGGATGAATGCATTCGATGTTAGGATGGGCATCGCCATCTTCTCTTTACCTGTAGTGCCCAGAAGTGGAAACTGATGTATGACATGGGATATCGCCAGAAGGGCTTTGGTATGTCTTTAGGGAGTCGAAAGTAGCCAGAAACAAGCATGAATATTCCCTGTTGAAGGTGAAATCATGAGATGAGTTCATAGTTAAAGAATGCAGAATCATGTGACTGTCAATCAGATGAGAAGCAACAGGAAGCATGATTGTTTCTGATGATGTATAGCTCTTCAGAATGATAATATATTTTGATATCAGGATAAGCCAGCACGCATTATCTACTTCCAATTCCTGAAGTGTGCCTTGAAATCTGCTTCCTTTCCTAGCTTGGTCTTGACTAGCAAAACTTATATCTGAAGATTTGATGAACTGAACAATTATATGAAGATTGTGGTTTATGCTGATTCATAATTCTTGGCTTGTTATTCACCACAGAAATTCTGGGTTAGAATCATGTGCAAAAAACTTATATGGTTTCAACCTTTGTTGGTGATTCTAAAGGTAGGCAATTCACTGGACAAAAGAACAAGAACCAAGTAAGCTTGCAGGAATCGAATCGATGTCGGTTACCTGAATTCCAGCTCCTATGATGATGCCCATGAGGAAATTTGGCACTACACTGGCTATGGCCATCATCAAACTCTCCACCACCGTCACACTGGCGTAGAGGTTCAACACAAAGAACAGGTAATGCATGAAGCCCGGATGAAGGCGTACCATAAAATAGCAGAGAGTTCCTGAGACCATGGTTATCGTGATCAGAAAAGGCATTGCAGAGAGTGTATTGCTGATGACAAATGCTACGACACCGTAATGCCCGTTAAGCCTCTCTCTTTGGAAAACCTGCATGAGGATGACAGCGTCATGCAGTTGAACTATAATAATAACCCGATTAACAATTAAAGCAGACCTTCATGTCTTCCACAAACGATGGGAATCCTCCGATAGACATGAATGTGACGAAGCCAAAGACAAATGATGCACATGCACCCCTGGCCTGTTATCGAATATAATGGCAACAGGTTAGAACACTAAATTCAAGGCTAACGATCTGAAATCTTTTGTTCATTGGACTTTATCCATTTAGTTATCTTCAGTACATCTAACATAAACCTAGAAGATTATCAATCACGGCAACTTGTTAGCTAGAAATGAATGTGCTCAGGCGGAAGGATGTGAACAGAGTACCAACCAGTATGGACGTGTATCCAGTTCCAACATTCAAGTAGATAGTTCCAATACAGATGGTCACAACAATGTAGATCAGTAGCCTCAGCCAGTAATAGCCAAAATCCCTGGACATGTTGACGAACGATCGCTTTGTTAAGGTGAAGGCCTGCATCAAGAAGCTAGCTTGACTGCCTCCTGAATCCAGCACCGTTCCTTTCTGCAATATTCGCTGTTCGTTAGCTCTGTCTAAGGAATGGATAAAGATTCTGATGAGGAAAATTAGAACTTACTACTCGGGAGATCTCATCCACTTTCTCTCTTGCTGTGTAATTATACTGAGAACGACTGTAGAACTCAGTCAGCCTTCTGATAGCTTCAGATGTCGTCATTCTTTCCAGGGGATCATCACTCCTTTCAAGCTGTGGAAGATACTAGCAGCATAAATTTCCTTCTTACTGAAGCAGACACTAGTGGAAGCATGGAAGAAATTAATATCATCATACCCTTGTTTTCAACGATCCCTTTAGAGTAGCTTTCACCTTATCGAAATCCGAGTTTATGCACCTGAGGAAATGGTCTGATGGATTTCTTAGAGGTGGGCACGGAAAGCCAGCTTGTGCAAAGAACTGTGGATAAGAAGAAAGATCAGAGTACAGATATGACTGTGTGGTGAAAGAAACAAGAGAGGGGTCTCTTTCTCTCCCTTGATGATCAAATCCACGGATAGTTTACCTCACATGCCTCAGAAGCCCGTCCAAAGTAAACAGTTTTGCCCCCTGAGAGCAGATAGAGGCGATCAAATAGCTCGAAGACCTCACTGCTTGGTTGGTGAACGGAGGCAATCACGGTTCTACCATCCCTCGACAGACCTCGCAGTGTTTGTGTCACAAAGAAGGCCGAAGCGCTGCATGATGCGATCATGTGGTCAAGTTAGATATGTCCTCGTGAAAGCAGGAAAAGATGTTTGAGTTCTTGCTCTTAAACCGAGATTACTTATATGCTGACTATAGATATCTACGTAGCAAGTTTGAGTGTACAAACTATGGACCAACTTCTACAATTCACCTGTCGAGGCCACTTGTGGGCTCATCAAGGAAGAGCAATCTGGGTCTCATGAGGATCTCAAGACCAATGCTGACTCTCCTCTTCTCCCCACCACTTATCCCACGTAGATGCCAATTGCCGATGACTGTGTCTGCACAATCTTGGAGACCCATCTCCATTATCGTACCTTCGACCAAAGCTCGCTTCTCTTCCCGGGGCATCTTGTCGGGCAGGCGGAGGCGAGCAGAGTACGAGATCATCTCCCTCACCGTCAAAGTGCCGATCAAAGTGTCGTCTTGTGTTACATATGCCTGAGATGGAGAAGTTCAATTACATGTAACAGTACACAGTCGTGCACAAAGTTTTCAGTATAACGAACACAATTAAGCTCTCCATAAATGTCGATTTGATCCTCAAAAACAATCTTTGCTGCCAGCTACCAAAATTTCGTGATAGCTAGGAAGAAAATTACCTTCTCAGACAAACTGGTACTGAAAGACAAAAGAAAACTGATACCATGAACACATGATCAACCATCACAAATCTTTGAACTGAATCGAGACAAGAGAAGGTCGGGAAGAGGAGGAAGCCGAGTGGATGAAGAGACTTACGGCGGTTCCGAACGACAGCTTGGTCTTGCGGCCATTGAGGAGGATGGCCCCGGAGAGGAACGCGTTGGTGGCGAGCCGGCTAGCGAGAGCATCGAGCAGCGTCGACTTTCCCGATCCCGATGGCCCCATGAGCGCCGTCAGGGTCCCTGGCTCGGCGTACCCGGTTAGGCCCTCCAAGACCCTGTGCGTCTCCCCGTTGCCGAGGGTCACAGTCACCGTCAAGTCCTTCCAGGTGAGCCGCGCCGACACGTCCCCGATGAGCTCCGTGTTCGTTTTCTCCTTCCACAGGGTCTCACTCAATGGACTGAGGCCCCCGACCACTATGCCGTTCCCCGTCGGCCTGTTGGCCTCTATCTCCACCATCACCTGCCCCGCTGAGCTCCTCACGTCCACTGCCTTCATGTTGTTGCACCCCAGAGAGAGCAGAGATGGCACGCCCACAGGTTACAACAAGAGCGGGCTGCTAGCGCATGTATGTCATGCGTGCTTGAGGTGAGGAAGAGGGAGATTTAAAGCTGGAAGAAGCGTTAGTAGTTGGGAAGGAGGAGAAAGGTATGCGTGTGGAAGTTTGGAGGAGGGAGAGGTGTGAACTGGGATCAAGACACGCAGAAAGAGCCTCCGGGTTGTGTTTTGGTGTGACTTTGGAGGAGCCAAGCATATCACAACCGCATGCTCAGCTGCTTACCTCTCTCTTTCTATCTCTCTCTCTCTCTCTCTCAACCATCCTAAGAATTTAATCCCTCGGCCATCCTTAGAATTCAAGTAGAACTGCTGGACCAACAGTGGCATAAATAAAATGTGCAGGAAGATGATGGCACGATCACTGTTGCTGCAGCTATTGCACATCTTCTGCGGTTTGGTGTAGTGAGACGATGATGCATTAATTTGGACAGCTGGTTGTTGTGGTGCAATAAATACAGCGGCAGCCTCAATCCCCTTCCTCTCCCCGTTTCATGCCACAGTAGTAGACAAACGAATTAGCTAGTGGTTGGAAAGAAGCCCACATTAAATTTTGAGACCTAAGGCAGCAACTATGATTTGAATCCTGTGCCAAATGCTACCTGGCTTTGGAGAATATTCTCAAACAAAAGTCTCGTCTTAGGATAACATCAATATAAAACTACTGTTAGTTCCTTCACTTGTTTGCTCAAACTGAAGTACTTTGTTTGCCCTCACTTTTCTTTCTATCACTCAACCTTGCTTCCATTTTTGAGGTGAAAATAGAAACACGTATGACAAGTAGAAATCCCTGTTAATCAAACAAAACAAAAGGTCTTCAATTGTTTACTCATGACCATGGAGGATTGATTTGATATTTCGATTATAGTGTTTTGTCCAGTGACAAACACAATTTCTTTGTTAGTTTGTGTTGCATGTTCTTACAATAATTAGTAATAATGGCCAGTGAGTTGAAAGGCTCGTAATTATTATAGAAATTATGATGGCATGAGGGTGTTGTACTTTTCATAGTTTACAGAGTTCTTTTTGAATTATTGTCGATTATTTATCGTTGGAAGAGATGGGCTCTTAATATTAAAATAAAAATATAATGATATATCAGAAAGTAGAAAAAAGATGTTGTATACATAGTTAAGTCATCAGAAGTTATGTTAATATTTTCAAACAATAAACCATTATAGTTGAAGTATTTATCATCATACACTATTCTAACTTAAGCTTATTGAATCAACGACATGATCGAGATGTATTAAGCTTATGTAAACTCCACCTTAATGGAAATTTCATGCATCAAACCACCCAAATGTCTTAACTATCAAGGAAACCGGCATTAAGTGCATCTGCCTGTAGTTGGTCAATGACATGACAATAACCTTTTGGATTAGTTAGGCCGGCAAGCTTAGTTTCGGCATGCAAATCTTCCGTATGAAGAAAAGTATGTACATGTCTAATTAGGACTTTTGATTTAACTTAATTAGTTGCTTGTGAATGAGACATTTTTGGGGCGGCTCGATTGATGACTTTTCTATATATTCAAAAGAAATTACTTAAATTATTTAGGGAATTATGATATATTTGATCTTAACTAGAGATATAAATGTAAAAAAATCATTATATTATTATTATACGTAAAAATTTTAATATTAAAAAAATAAAATAATAATAATAATATATCATATTTATGATGCATAACTTTTGATGCTATCCAGAAAATCTTCATCTAATTTAAAAACCACATAGTTAAACTCGTTTTCTTCCTTTCTAGTTTTCACAAAATTAATGGATTAATAATTAAAAAAGATTAAAAATATCTATAATCTCAATAACTGATATATTATTCTTAGAAGGTTCTATAATCTCAATAACGAGAGATATAAATGTAAAAAAATCATTATATTATTATTCATAAAAAGTTTAATATTAGAAAAAAAATTAATAATATATCATATTTATGATGCATAACTTTCGATGCTATCCAAAAAAATCTTCATCTAATCCATAAACACAGACACACTATCATCAAATTTGAAAACCACATAGTTAAGTTAAACTCATTTTCTTCTTTTCTAGTTTTCACAAAATTAATGGATTAATAATTAAAAAAATAAAAATATCTGTTATTCTTAGAAGGTTCTATTAGAAGGTTCTATGAATAAAGTGTATATAATAGTAATTACATTTTTTTAATCAATAATTATTATTAAAATTTAATTAGAAAGTATAATATATGTTACTAAATTAGATAGAATCACATAATCTAATAATAAAAATATTTCTTAAACCGAGAAAAATTCCTCAAATCAGAGATTTTGGGATGCAAAATTATTATTTCCTTTTTATTATTTTAAATATATTTTTATAGGTACCTTACAACATATTAAAAATTATGCACGTACCTCTAAATTTGGGGGTCTTTTTCTTTTTTGGTTCCTTTTTTTTTTCCAAATATTTTCTTTTTTGGTCACTGATCTCTTTCAGCCAAGCCAATGACCCGTGTACCGAGTCGTGAGTGGAGCCTTGTCCGTCCAGGTATGGATAGAAGCATCCATGTCACATTAATTGAACTCGAGCACATACATTATTGATACACCCACCATTCCCCCAGGTAAATTAGTACTACCGGATCATATTGTCTATGCCCGATGCCACCTGATGAGAACGTGATGACATAAATGTGGCCACCGTATAATGTTTTAACCTTCCCAACTCGAACGTAATTACACGCACACTTTAAGTGCCCTCTCCATCATATACTGTGTTCCAGAAATCTGATGGTAATTATGAAGAAAAAAAAAATTATAGTTAGAAAGAGGAGACTGATACCTCCAAAAGTCAAACTTTTATGAAAGGATTAAATATGTTTAGAAGCTTTAATCTCTTCTTCTCATACGCAAGCTAATTTGGGTTTGACCTGTGTAGGTTTAAACCTAAGTGAAGAAATGAGTATTGGGCAAATACTTAATTGTACATTAAGAAAAAAAAATAGATTTAATATATTTATAAATGTTAGCAAAGAGTGGGGAATAATATTTTTTAATAATAATAAAAAAGAATTTTCATGCATTACAAAAAAATAATCCAATTTAGTCGGTCAATGTCACACTTTATAATACAACAATGACAATTTTGGCTTCTTCATAACTACTTTGGAGCATATCGTTCTGTCTTTAAGAGGGACTGAACAATGAACGTCGACAATGCAATTATGATCCTTTAACTGCGAACGACGAACAGCTATATCCAATTGGCCAAGAAAATTAAAAGAAGAAGGAGGAACAGTATATTAATCTCTTCTTATCTGTCCTCTTTCCCTTCGATTCCTTTAGTCTTACAAAATTACAAAGTTAGACACCATTAGAATTATTTTGATAAACTTATCTTTTTAATAATTAATAATGGCAGTTAAAATAATCATCATAATGAATATTGTTTTATTTTCAATTACATTATTTAACTTTTGTTTGTGTTGTTCGATTCACAGTGGTCAATTTTAAATAATACAATTGAATATTGAATGAAAGTATCTATTGATTCTTATAAATTATTGTTTTAATATTCCTTTTTTATTGTAATTTGTATACCCTAATTTTGTTCCAACATACACAATCTTTGATCATACTTCCATCCAAGACCTCTACTGATCATGGTAAATAATGATTATTCTTTAACTTGAAATATATAAATTAAAATACCTAAAATAATCTCAATATCTTCAAAGGTACTAATTAAAATTATTTTATATTTTAATATATTTATTTTAATGCTCAACCGACTTAGATAGATCGTGTGTGTATATATATATAAGGTGATTTCATAAAAAATTAACATTAAGAATTTCTCTAGTGCTCTAATTTTGAGAAATTTTTGTAAAGTATTTTTTTTTAATAATCATTCTATTCTTATCGATCCTCTGACCAATCTCTCATAATATCTTCTATCTTATCGATCATTTCTCTTTGTCTAATTAATTGTATATTACTCACGGTGTAAGTATACCAGCCTCATCATTTTCAAACACCTATAGCTATCTTTTTTAGCTATCACCACCAACAGAAAAAAAAAAAAAAAAAAAAGACAATGAGTTACAAGATTTGTGAAAGTAAGAATAGTGTAGGGAGGTAAGAGCAGTCAATCCGATAAAAATAAAAATAAGAGTAAAATGATATTTTCACACGAATGAGATTTTTTAAATGTTGAGATACGAGAATTTTTTAAAATAAAATTTTTAAGATAACTCGTTACATATATAAAAATAAAAAATAAATAAAAATTCAAAAATTTAATTAAATAAAATAAAAATAAAACAATAAATAAATAAATAAATAAAATAAATAAATATAAATAAAAAATAAAATAAATAAAAAAATATAAATAAATAAATAAAATAAAAAAAATATATATATAAACACCCTGGGGCCCGATACGAGCTAAACCCTAAAAAGCTTGTCTCCGTCTCCAATATCTGTTTTGCCCGATCGCCCTTCCGACCGACGGGCGGCGCATAGCGTCCGCCAATAATTAACAGAGGCAACGAGTGGCTCGAGTTCTCTCTCTCTCTCAGACACACACACATTGTTCGTAGCGTTTGGTTATTGAATGGAAATCGTTTGACGGGTCTGCTGAGTACGGGATTGGCGGGGCTATCCCAGTTTCTTGTTGCCTATTTCTTATGATCGTTGCGTGATATTCATCAATAAGCTTGGATGCTGACGGCTGCGAGAGGACGCGCCTTCTCTTCTTCCCCAGTCTCGTCTTCCTCAAAAAGGGGTAACAAACTATCCCTCACCTCTTTGCTTTCCACTGGTGATCACAAGCTTTAGGGTCTTGGAATTTAAAGGTACATTGTGACAAGTAGTCCTCTAGGATACTTAAAAAATTACTGTCAGAAGCTTTTTATTTGAATGATAGTGTGCTCTGAAACATAGGTTCATGTTAGAAGTAATTCATGAGGTTTTACAGCAGTTGGCAATATAAAGAGGTAATTTAAAATATCCTGCAGCTGGTGAGTCGTTTTCCACAAGCCGAGAGAGAAAGAACATTCGGATTTGTACTTCAAGTTGCCGCCTTTTTTGTTTTTGTTTATCCTTTTTTTGACTATTCTGACATGATGTTCTGCTGTGTATCATAAAACAGGACTTGTGATCTTAATCTATTAATATTTGTTTCGTTTTTGATAAAATCGGCTATTACTTGGAAGAATGAAAATGATTTTCAATGTCTAAGTCGTGAGTTTGTTGTAGTTATGTTTCTCTCAAATGGTCAATTTTTCTTGGTGGAGTTTACAACTGATGTGAGTGATTTTCTCTTGAATTAAACTTTTTCAATATGCTGCACTTTGAGACTAATGCATACATATCATCATTCTTGTTCTTGCTTACATGTGTGGTGAGGCTTGCTCCTGTTTGACATGTATCATCTTCTATTTCCTTTGTAAATCTTAGTTCTTTCCTAATTTCTAGATCAACAAAACTGATTTTCCTTGGACTGGTTCTTAATGGCTGGTATTTACCACTCTGGGCATGAATCCAGACACCAGTCACTGCCTATTGCCTGACACTATCAGACCTCATTAAATGTCCTTGTTCCTCTCCTAAGATGGAAGTATGGCTTTGGACTGCTAAGTGAGTAGAGTTACAACAGTTGTGGAAGGGTCTTTTGATCTTCATCATGCTTGTCATATTTAAGCCTTTTTACAAGGATAGCTTGATGTCAAACTTCTAGTTGGTGTTGAATTCTTTGCAACATAGTTTGGGCAGAAACCAAATCTTTCTAGGAATTAATTTTGTATAGAAGAATTTACCTCATTGGTTGTAATTTAACCTCATGTAATCAGGGAGAAAGCTTTCGAAGTTTCCCTAGATATTGGAAGATGCTGGAAGATGAGGGAAATACAAATTAACATATAGGGAACATTTTCATGTCAAAGACTCAAAGGTACTAAGTATCACATGAACTAATGGACACAACCTTCTTAAGGTAACAGTTCTACAATCTCAAGTTTTGAATGTTGCTTTTTTCCCAGTGGTGTTAACTAGTCCCTGGGATCCAAAGAATTGCCCTCAAGCTTCAGATTTTGGGTGGACAGAAGAATAATATCCTTAAGGTGTGTGTATTGAGCTAATCAAGTGATGAAATAAGAATATCTTTCTCAAAAGGAGGAACAACCAGACACCAGAGAAGTAGGGAGGGGCTACAATTGCTCATAGAGGGAAAAGTATTATGAATCAGCTTAAGAAAGCTAAACTACGTCAAGGCTGCTCAAGGAGAGAAGAAATTGACTCGGAAAACCACTGACTGAGAACATGGGAGTTGCCAAACAATAAGTAGTCTTTGTTGAAACCACTGAGTTTTTCTTGAAGAACCTGAGGCAGCAAGGAAGTAGGAGAATTTGTATTTAGTGGTAGCTTCCTTTGTAGAAGGCTCTTAAACTTTATGGTTAAAGGTCTCAATTGCAAGTGCAAGTGACAGTTTAAATTCAAACTCATCATTGTTATGGAAATTCTCCAACTTGAGGTTCACAATTAAAGCATATATTATTGCATGTCTACATTATTGATCTATGTAATGCTTCAAATCAGGTTCTAATGTTTGTAAGATACCCATAGGATTTTTTATCCATAGACGAGGCAGAAGAAAATTCTCAGGTCGAATAAGCCTTTGAGTGCTAGAGATTTGCTTCTCCTTATGCCTCCTACATTATTGTGCCTGGCTCCTGCATTGAGTATCTCAAGATAGCTATGCAATAGTTTGCTTACGATGGACCTGGATTTTCCTGACCCCTAGTGTTCAGATAGGCTCTGAAACCAGGTGCTTCAACAGCTGCTTGTATAATGCAAATATGCTGATACAACTTTCTTGACCTTAGCTGATTAATTTTATACAAATATTGATGAGATCAGCCTACTTATTCAAATTTCAATATCCTTCTTCACTATTGTTTTCTTCAATGCTGCTGAAAGAACAATCTATTTACAGTATCTTCCTAGAGATTCTTTTGGCATGATCTTGTTTTTTTTGTTTCCAATAGTCCAAGAACACTTAATTGCAAAGCCCATGAGCTTGGCATTTTTTGGTTGAACCTCTGGGTTCCCCTCTTTCTGTATGCTGGATGACCTGGGCATGCCCAATCCTCTTGCAAGATTTTTTGACTAAATAAAAGTTATCTTTGTTTAAAAAAGATATGGCCATGTATTTTCCATTCCAGCTTCTTCTTACCAGACTGTGTGATATAATAGTTAAGCTATTTGTTGAATCATTGTTGGATATCTTAAGATCCTTCACGCATGACCCATTAGGTTGGCTTTTGCAAACCCAGAATTAATAGAAAGATTGTTTATATTTCTTACTCTATATCACATACCTATGGCCAATCAGCATTAGCAACTTTTAGTTGCTATAAACTGCTCAAATTAATTGTATGGTAAATAAAGCAGGGAGAAGATCAGAGGATTTTGATGGCACAATTTTTGTAATCTCCTTTCTGTCTTATATGTTGCATTAGTAAATTTTTAAAAGGAACCTAGTACTAACAAAACAATAGTGATGCCTGTTTTGTCATTTATAGCCAAATGATAGCCTACTATGTTTTACAATGTTTAAGCTTATGGTTAAGACTGCAAGCTAAATGCCATTATTTGAAGTTGATACTACAACTCCTTTCTGCATCCTGTGTGGATGGAAATATCTTCTGCAAAAGCATGCAGTCATATCATAATCTTGAGATAACTAAATATCTGTGGAGTTTACTCATCCTCTCTGCTCACTCCACATTTAGTGACATGTAATGAGTTGATAGTTGATGCTTGATTCTGTTATTTGTAAGTTGGCAAAACCCGTCTAATTTAATTCGTCTGAAGTAGCTATAGAGAAATGCATTAAGAAAAAGTAAGAGGCTAAAATATTCAAGGTTCATATCTTAAGATCATATTCTTACAGCTAACACTGTGGCAAAGAACATTTTCTAATCTTTGTGATGTATTCAGAATTTTCTCTGTTCTTACTTGGGCATTGTAATAGGCATCTTTTTGGTCAGCCTTTTCTGGGAAAGAGTTCTACTTATTCTGATTCTGTAAATATGTTTCCTCTGCGGCCTCCTGTCTCCATACTTACACCAGCCAGTCTCTTTTAGGCCTTCAACCCTATATTATGTTGAAAGTTGAAACTAAAGAAAAAAATTAAATGAAGCATACACAAGTTTTCAGGTAAGGAGCTTCTGAAGAAAATTATTTGTCAGTATGCTATTTATTTTACTCTTCGAGACTGGATGGTGATGCTTAATGACAAATACTCTAGATAACTAAAACGTTCTCACTATTGGCAAGGGAGATATCAAGCCAGACAATATCCTTTTTTGTGACAAATTCTACAAGAATATCTTGCAAAACTGATAAGCATTTTCCACATGAAGGATTTTATCAATGTGTGTATGTCAAATCCTTGTTCTTGTTTTTGTTTGTTATAAATTCTACAAGAATATTTTGTAAAATAGATAAACATTTTCTACATGATGGATTTTATCTATGTGCATATTTAAAATCCTTTTACTTGAATATGCTTATCTTTCTTATATTATTGCAGTGTTTATTGGCCTGTCTAGTGCACTACTACAATTGAATTCTAGAGGACGGTGTAAATCATTTGCTGCTTCAGTTCCCCCGGGTCCATTTAAACCACAAAAGGGCAAGAGGTTAACTAAACAAGAAAGGCGCACTTTGGTAAAGTCCTTTGTTGACAAGTAAGTTACCTGTTCCAATGAGTTTTAAAATGTCATCGGAAAAATGTTCTAAGACATGGGTTTGATCAAAGTTATTATTTGGGGGGAAAAAAGCATCTTTGAGACTATGTATGTACAAGTCCTACTATATTAGTATAGGCTTGAAGGTACCCTTCCCTAGGGATCCATCATGCATTTTCTTTTTTTCCTTTAAACCTTTTCTCTAGAAAACAAGCATAACAATCATCTAATGCTCTTGAAACAAGCAATTTTTTAATGAAAATAAGCAAATGACGACTCTTTATCCTGGATATAGTTCAGCAATTTAAGCTATTGCATTTGATGATATATTAGATCCAATAATAACTCTTTTTAGAGAGGAAAGCAGTTGGTTAGTATATTTTCTAAAACTTGTCATCACCTCTATCTTATTGGATCTTTGAGTATCTATTAGATCAAGTCTAGGGGCAGCAGTGTAGTGGTCCTAGTTGATCCACCTTGAATAACAACTTTTCTGACTGCCAAATAGATTAAACATCTATAAACTAAAATTGAGCAACTGATAGGAGGATAGCGAACTAGCTAAATAACTAATAAAAATAGTGAATTGAGACCAAGTGGAATTTGAAATTACCTAAACCAAAGCTTGGCCAAATTTGACCCATATTACAACTTAATTGAACAAAAACTTAAAGAAATAAGACATGAATTGAGTAATTGCAGGCTTAGCTACCGAAATGAAACAGATTACACTCCTCAGATGTTAAGTCTCACATGATTTGTTGCTAGCTGCATGGTGCAAATGAATTACATTTATGCTTCTCCAAATCCTGTATATTTTTATTTGCAAATTTTCAGTCACAATTTGTCGGAGCATGTTTTTATATGTGAATACACTTGTTCTTGTTTCCTTATTTTATGTTCTGATGACAATTTTCTTTAAAATATTTAAAACCTATATTTAAATGCTACAGGTATAGAGCCTCAAATGCAGGAAGATTTCCTGCAGTTACTTATGTCCTACGAGAGATTGGTGGGTCTTATTACAGTCTAAAATGGATTGTACAAGAAATAGAGTACAACAATAAGTTATCCTCATTAAATAAGGGGTCTGTTCAGTTGCGAAAAGCAGAAGACATTAATCAAAATTCAGATGCCAAAGAAGTGTCCTCTACATCTGTCAGAGAGGAAACCTTGAAATCAGTCATTGATAGCAAAGTAAGGAACACCAATCATCAAGACAGATGAACAGTTTGATCCAATGAATATCTTTTTTTTCAAATTATCTCAAATAGAGGCAGTTGACTGTGCAACCAAGTATTTTTGACATTCTGGATGTGTTTTGGCTGTTCATTATCAACATTGTGTAAATGATTTATCTAACTATTTCTCTTTATTTCTTGGACCATATTTCTTTTTACAATGTGCAAATTCTAGTTCGATTACTATGTCTTTTGCATCATGTACTGTTTAGGTGGTTCATCAGTTAAAATGTTTATTTTGGAACAGATAGCTAGCTATATGATGGCTCAGTAAGATTATGGCATCTAAAGTCATGGATATGTCTAAAGTTAGTGGGATCTGGGATCTCATTGTGATCAAGGGCTGTAGAAAGGATCCTATGGTCAGCCTAAGTTCAGATGGCAACTAATTATTTGCTTATTCTAAATGATCTCTTTCTTTGCATGAGGGAATTTTCCATCTCCCATTTTCTACCTTTTTCCTAAACTAATTGTCTTTCTCCGTTCTATTATTACTTTGTTTAATTTTCTCTCTTATATTAAAGATTAAAACCCTATGTCTCTCTCCCTCTTTATCTTTCAATCTTTGTTTCTTTTTTTGTAATTTGATGATTTGAATAAATGCTGCTATTGCCAATGTTTTTTTACTTAGCTATTTTATGGGTTGTTCACAGTTAGTCTGAAGATTAGGCAGTCTCTTCATATAATCCTTTCTCTTTAAGGTGAAGATATTTGTTTTCATTATCGTCAATGGTGTATCACATCGTCCTGCAATCCTGTGTTCCTGCTGCTGAAAAGTGCTTACTTGTAAATTGTTTGTGAAATATTTGGAATTGCATCTGACATCATTATTGGTTTTAAGAGTTTTTTTTGGGACTGTTGTTTGCTTTTGTTTAATTGCAAGTCTCTTTTTCACTCTTCCTGTGTGCACTTGTATTGCAAATCAAATGAAGTACTTTCTCCTAAAGACTTTGGTAAACAGAGTTATCAAGATAATGATTGGATTCTGGAATGTACCAATAATAATTTCTTTTGACATTTTTTTTCATGGAAATGCCTTATTATATAAAAGCTGACAAGAGTTGCTTTTTTATATATGCATGTAGCTTTTGCTGATAAATTTTCTTTTTTTCAGGATGAACCATCAGTCTCTCTGAAATTGGGAATTGAAACAAAAACCTCAATGTCTCCTTCAGGAGAATCTGTGGGCTCCAGAAAAGAGATAAGCACTAAGGACTCTTCACATGATGCACCTTCACCAAAGGTAGTTAAAGATACAGGAAAGCATGGAGTTTCGGTGACAGAGGAACGTCATAGGTAAGCTTGCCTTTTCAGTTATCCTATGTCAAGTTCATTTTCTTATTTCTTCTTGATATTACACTTCCAAGGATCTAATGGTTTAGATCCTGTATCTGTAGCAAATAATTCCAATACTAACTACCATGATTTCCCAATGCATACACTGTCTTGGTCCTTCCATATGCTGTTTTATGATTCTACAAGAAACTTTATTAAGAATTCAAACATGAATTTCTTGTCCTATGGTCTTGATTTATGTGGCTATAAAGAATCTGTAGATGTATTTTCAAGTGGTTGTCCTGTTTATCAAGCATAATATGGCTATATATCATCGTCAGCAAACTAAATTTTTTGATAATACTCGTCTAGCCTGCTGTGCCTGTCTTCAGATAAATTCAGATGCTGAATACTGCCTTGCTGGTTTTCTCTCTGTAGTGATCACCGTGGAAGTTCCGAGCAAGGATTTTCATCAAGGACGGCAAGCTTGTGGGGGAACTTAAGGTCATTAGCAGATGGGATCATTAGCCTCTGGAGAAAAATGTAGGTCAGCAAATTGGTATTTTCAATGGAGATTAGATTGCCCCTTCTCACTATGTAATGCTGATCTTGGTGCTGCGGAGGAGGGCGCCTTTCAACTTTTCCATTGTGTTTGTTTCTGCAAGTTAGTTGCTTCAGTCATCAGGCATTTTCGATCTAATGATGAAACAATGAAAGATTGTCCTGTGACATCCCTTGCATCGTTTTTGTGGCACATGCTGTGCTCTACAATAATTAGTCACTATGTGGGCACTTACACTTTTCTAGGTTGATTTTGGTGCTTCATGAAGTTTGATTCAGGCTTAAACTAGTAGTACATCCTTGAGCAATTTAGAAGTTTTGAATCTATTATGACTATTGTTCGTTCCTGACATAGGTGATCGGGATTTGAGTTGTGATAATTATCTTTCTGGTTGCAGTTTGAAATTTGTGCACATCTATCTTCTTCATATCCCACATTGGTGGAATCATTTTATTAAATTGACATCTAATTAAAGCAATAAATAATGGGTACCATCTCATCGTTCACCCAAATCTTATCGAAACCAAGGGTTTATGAAGTTGAGAAATGGCTATAATAGTTATCGATCATTTAGTCATAGTATCTCGGCCGTGCGTGTCGGATTGGAACTGGAATAAGCAGTCCGGCGACACATCGGTCTGTTGGCGCTGCCATCTCATGGCGTGCTTTCGGCTCCCGACGGTGGGTATCCTCCCCCTCCGCGTCGCCGCCTCCTCTCGGCGTCTCGCCCGTCGAAGAATTCGGTCTCTCCTGAAACCGTCGAGTTGCAATGCGAGGCGTTTCGGCTCGGTGGCGGCTTCTACGGTCCAAAGATTCGATTGGGACGACGTCGTTCGCGTCGCCGAGGAGGTCCAGGACGACGACGACCCTTCTGATCTCCGTGGGTACTTCGAGAAAGTTCGCCTCTGCAACCGTGGATCTGTACGCCTTTTTTCTCCGCTGTTCTTCTTGTTCTTGTTGTTCGGCCGAAATTAGGTTATTCTTTCCTCTGTTTTTGATGTGGTTGTTTGTTCCGGGAATATGAGCAGGAATTGAAATCAGAGTTCGTTCCCTTTCTTGTCGAGGATCAGATTGTTGGTTACATACATAATGGGTATGTGCTGTTGGCTTCAGTATCTGATTATTTCAAGAAGCTGTGGGCGCTGAAGAAAGTGAATTTTTTTATCAAGCAATCAGTTTTCGCGTTTTTAATCTCATCTTAAATTTGTTTCATATAGAAACTTCTTGAAATTACAATTTTTAATTCATTTATTATATTGCAGCTACAAGTCATACACTTTAGAATCAGGGCGTATGTTCCCTCTATATTATTTTTTTATCACAAAAATGATGCACAAAATTCTGACTTAGGCTTCTGGGCTTCTTACTTAGCCTTCAAACATGTACTAGGTTTCTGGACCACCTAAGACAGTTCGATGAGGTTTTTACAGTTGGTTTGGACAATAATGGTTGTCATGATGAAAGCCATGTTAAATTTCATTCTTCACTTATAACACCAGAGGAGAGAACGAGAGCTGTTGGAGATGCAATCAAATGCTTGGGAGAATTGATTCCAGGTACTCGGAATGAGGTACTCTTAGAAATTGCTTAGTTTGTCTTGAAGTTGTATTCCGTTTTAAATATGTGCTGACTTCATCAAAGTACTTAAGTAGGAATGTAGGATAACTTGTATTTTTCTTAATGTTATGGGATATCAAAGTGTTTTCATTAGAAATGAAGTTTAGAAATGGAGTTCAGAAATGAAGTTTATTGAGACATCCATTTAGAATATGTCATGCTTGAGAAATTTATGGTCTCTATATTAGCTTCTATATAAAGTTTATGTGCTTATGATTATGACCCTTTTATTGATAAGCTATTTTTTTGCAACTTATGTGTTCTCTGATCCTTTTTTTTTTTTCCAACTTCCTTCTTTCTAAATCATGCCAAGCTATACCCTGTGACATCATCATATGGGATGCCTGTATTTTTCTCTCTAGAACGTGCTGCTGCTCCTTATTTTGGCATAAAGGTTAGTTTCGCTCTATAACGTGGAACTGTTTGAAGTTTTCTTCATCATGCTTATCGAACTCATCTTCATACACTTACTTTGCTTCTTTATTTCCAGAATAAATAAATCCATATTTCCAAGAATTCTTGTATACAGAAACTGTGTAAACTGGAATAAGATCATCATTATATGGTACTTTGTGTTGAAATAGACTGTTAACCATATGGACTAAACCTGAAATGCTTCCACAGTAGTAACTGTAAATCTTCCTGTAACTGTAAATGGAACTTTTTAGTTCTAAAATACCTACCTGGTTGTACATAAATGCAGGCTTTGATGATTACTATCAACATTTCAATCTATTTTAATTGGATTGTTGCAAGAAGAACTGGCCTGTTTTGGATGAAGTGTCTTAGCAGGCAATCCTATTAGGTTAATTGAAATATGTGAAGGAAACCATAATATCTTCATGCTGTGGGCAGAAGCATTTAAGACCAATTTTAAATCATATCTTCTACTCTTCCCAAAAGTTTTGATGACAAAGATGATATAGCTTGAGATGCAATAGGTTACAAGGGAGTCTGAAGAGACTAGTGGATACAGCACATAAATCAAGGGGCTCCTTGTTCCTTTTACATACCTTGCTTCATGTCAACAGCTTTACAAAGAGATGTAGAGAACAGAAAATGACTTCTGTCTAGAAAAGCTACTCAACTTGTTAGGCTTGAATCATATAATGTTTTGTCGCCACTTGATTATCTGGTTTACATTTTGGACTGTTCTTTGGTGTTCTTTATGGTATTATTTTCTCATATTCTTGCAGATTATCAATTCTTGTTTCTACTGCCCTCTTATCATTGTGGTTGGTCATGTTATGTTAGTGTATGTTGCTTTCTAGTAGAAAGGAGAGTTCAAGTCCAGGCTAATCTGCCTCTTTGTTCCTTTCCTTCCTTTTCTTTTTGTTGTAGGCCTATGGTGTTCACATGAATGGGTATGTGGAGATGGATGGACAAAAGTTCCTCTGGATTGGGAAGAGAAGTGTTTTTAAGCCAACTTATCCAGGGATGCTTGATCATCTTGTCGCTGGGGGCCTGGTATATTTTTATATTTGTTGACATAATACAATCTTTTTTTTTTTTTTCCATGAGAGAATCCTATTAATAATGTTACCTTATTCATTGTGTTACTTTGTACTTCCAAAGTATCTCATTCAATATGAACTTCTTGTGATCCTGAGTTATTGATATTGATGATGTTGAACATCTAACTTCACCTTTGTTGGTGTTGCAATTATATTGATTTGTTGAAATTGAAATTTACTGCACATTCCTTCCCTGGAGGAAATCATGTCGCTAACTATTTGCATCTGTACTTCCATACAATCACAAGCTCACAAGTACACACATGAACAAATGAAACACGCACACATAAAAAGATAATTGAGTCTATAAAGTTCCATGAACATAGGGACAGTCAAGTCTAACACATTTCAAAAAGCTAATCTTGGTTGCAATTTTTGTGTTTTTATCTCGTATACTGTTTGCTGGAATTATTGCTTGATGCTGGGAAAATCCATTTAGCTCTCCCAATAAATTCTTGGGACATTACAGCTTGTTGTATTCTGTTTTCAAGAATTCATGCTTTTCAATAATCTTCTTCATCATTGAAAATTTAATGAATTTAATCCTAAATCAAATATTGGCCTTACATCACTTTGTTAATTCAGCCATACGGAATCAGCTGCAAAGAAAACCTTCTGAAGGAATGTGAAGAGGAAGCAGGAATTCCAAGATCTGTGTCCAATATGTATGCTAACCTTTCACATTTATAGGCATTGGTTTCTTGCGTAAGATTTGGATGTAGAAAATATAATGCAGAAATATCATACCAGCTGATTTCCAGATTATTACTCTAGGCATTTCTACTGTTTTATGGTTGTCTAAAATAGTGTTATTCACATTTACGTTTCGTGTCATGATCAATACGTACACAGAAGCAAATCATCCATCTTGTTTTAATTATCCAAATAATTGCTATATTTAGTCTTGGTTACTTTTTTGAACCTTGACCTTGTAATAAAATATAGATTTTGTTACTAGTTCTGGATTTATTATTCTGTTATGGTCATTATGACTTTGCAACCTTCTAATATGTGCTTGGATATTTTTTTTAGAAAATGACTTTCTTGTTGTTAAACTTTTTAATTATATTTGAAATATTTTTGGTGCTGTAGCTAGTGTGTTTCCAATTGCTTGTTGCAATATTTTTGGCAAAAGAAAATTCATGGTGCAACTCCAAATGGTTGGGATATTATGCTTGTTGGTGTTGCTGTAGCCATTGGCTATCCTATGTTTGTATGATTTTATAGATATAAATGTTGGTGCTAATACCATACCAGAAAGTTGGCAAGTCTATATGATATGCCTTCACACCGATATAGGTGCTTTGGTGTGAGGGAAAAAAAGGAAAGGTGAGGAATGGTGAAAAGAATAACAAAGCCGTAAGTCTCAACTATTTGGGATCATAGTGAAAGGAAGAAACTGACACAAAAAAGGTTAATGCATGTATAACCATGCATGAGATTAGAAGAAGGTTGACGAGAGTTCCTCTCTGTCAACTGAATAGTGCAATATGGTAGCCTTTAGTTCAATCCCTGTTGAATTGTGTGTCGCGATATTATGACAAGCATTTTCCGCCTCTCACATAAGAGATGAGAGGAAAGGACAGTGAATGGAGGGGCAGAAAAGGAAGTGGTATTCTATTATAATTGGTTGCTCAAACATGGATATTTTAAATTTTTAATACACTCTTGAAGGTTTTAAAGCTTGTGAGTTTTGCCATGCTGTTGACATAATACCTCTTTGCATAATATAGATGAGACACTCCTTGTGCCGGAAGAAACAATAAAAAATGGTCTAACTTAATATGAAGTAGAACATGACATGGTATCACTCTGCTCATAACTGAACCCCTTGTGTCTGCCAAAACTTCGATCCTTGCCAGGTACTGTCTGTATCTAGTACGTACTGGTAGAACCATATAGGTGTATAACAAGGCAGTTAGTCCAGCCACACCAAGGTAGGTATTCTGTATGCAAACTGTACCAACATATGTTGACTTCTGCTATGTATATAGTGCAATATGCTTGTTTTATCGTATCATACTGACATGCTTAGTAATGTATAGGTATATGATATGCCAACCATATCAACATATGTGACACAACTTTTGTTCTATATAATATATGGCAGTAGATGATCATTATACCATACCAAACCATACTGTCATGCTGTACCAATAAAAGTATGTGGCATGTGCACCATATTCACGGATGTCAATACTTGGCTTGTTTTTACAAAACATTTCAGTGTATGATCATTATAGCATGCCATGCTAACATAGCAATGCCATGTTGGCACGTACTATCCCTGTATGATAAGTCTAGTATTCAACCACGTTTTTTCCTCTTAAAAATATGGACTGAACCCATTTAACCGACAGCGAACCTTTAGTGATAACTATAGCAGCAAGGATCCAAATATTTGAAAAAATTAAAGAGTAGACTTTTGTGTTTAGCCAGAAAGGACCCAATCCTGATCTAGTGTGGATCCAGTATCGAAATTGTATTCCTTGATCAAAGCCACCTATTGTTCCCACAGACAAGAAAATACTAAGACATGGGGGTGTCTGATCATACTTTTAGGGGCTTCATGTGATTTGCTATGCTAGACAAAATCTCTAAATCTTTCTCAAAGCTATTGAGCTGGATATTTTCAGGAATGCTCCAGAAAATTCTGCTTTAAGATCATGAATGTATCAATAAAGCAAAAACTTGGTTGCATGGTTCCAATAGGAAATGTTCAAAGGCTACTGCTAGAGAAAAATCTTGGTAGAATATGTTATATTCATTGTATAAAAAAATCCATTTCCTTTCATGTATTTTACCTGTTACTCTGTTATATATATATGCATGTTTTTCATATAAAATAACCATGTGCAAACTAAAATTTTGCTGCAGTGCCACATCCGTTGGTGCTGTATCATACATGGACATTGATGGATGTAGATACAAAAGGGATGTTCTCTTCTGTTATGACTTAAAGCTTCCTGTTGAATTCACTCCAAAAAACGAAGGTGACTCTAGTATATAATGTTTCCTTCTGAAAAATTGACAGTTCCTGCTGGTTTCCAATTTATTATATGGTGTGTTTGTCCTCCTTCAATGTGTGCACTTTGTTTCATCTATAATCTCTTTTTACTGCTGATATTCCCAATGACAAGCTACACACACACACACACACGCGCACGCGCTCTCTCTTTTCCGCATTGAGTTAGTTTGCTTCTGAGATTCTGCTGATTTACCATTAACTATTTGGATCAATGATGAAAAAATGTCATTCAGTTGCCATATTTTATGTATTACTTTCAGTTCTTTCCTCATGGATATGTTTTTGTTACATGCCTTAAGAGAATTTTAAGAAAGTGTTGAATTAGCCATTGAGCCAATTGACTGTCACTTTTTGAGTCAATAAAATAGTTTTTTAATGCTCAAGTTCTGCTGAGTGCAAAATTCTTTCTTTAAATTGTACCCTTGTAGCATTAATATACTTTTAAAAGATGACACACAGGAGAAGAAACTGTTTCCACTGAAGTAAGCCAGGCAGTAGATCAGTTTATGAAATTGATAGAAGCACCATAACTTTTTCATATTCTTGGCTCTTGTTTCCCTTTAATGTGCTTTTTCCCAACATTTGCCTTGTAGGTTTATTTGTTGATTTGTGTTAGCAAGATTTGCCATTTTATATTCATACTTTAATGTGATAACATTTGCAGATGGAGAGGTAGACAGCTTCAGATTAGTTCCAGTGAGTCATGTTGCAAATGTAATTCGGAGGACAGAGTTCTTCAAGCCAAATTGTTCCCTTGTCATTATTGATTTCTTGTTTCGTCATGGGTTTGTAGTCTTATCTTGGACTTGCACATATTTGTTGTTCATATCATTTTCATTAGTGAGTTGAGATATTATATTTTACAAAAACTGAGAAGAAAAATGCTGTTGCCAAAAACATTTCATTTCCTTAATCCATTCATCAGAAAAATGAATGCATGAGCAACTTTTTCAAAGCTCACCTGTTATTGCTCAGCATTGAACCGTATACTCCAATATTCTGAATTACCAGGTTTATAAGTCCCGACAATCAAGGTTATTTAAAGCTGCTACAGAGCTTACGTAGTGGTGATTGCTCGTAAACACTTCTTCAGGTCAATTAGTTAACTTTTAACTTTATTTACCATTGAAGGATTTTCGTACACTGCTTAGAGTGACACTATTTGATGGGTTCATTCTTCAAGTGTTTACACATTTATATCTCTGGTGTAAGATGTTCCGTAACCATTTTTTTTGTTGCTGCAGAGATTAACGAGTGGTGATTGTTCCATTAAAGGGTTCAGCAACGATACAACTGGATTAAGTATCCGTGCTGTCATGACTTGTGATTAGAATGATAACTGCTGCAGAATAAATCTTGAGGTTCCGCTTGATTATATATGAAATCCAACACTTGGTAGTATTGATCATTCTGTTTTAGACAATGGGATGACATTAGTTTGAAATGCTATTTGTATGATACTTTCTTTTTAAGTAGGTGATTCATCTATAAAATTCCGCAACCTTTTCGACGCCATATTTCCAGTGCCTTCAATTTGAACAATAAAGCTTCTGTTGGCATTAGCAGTCGTCAATAAAAGGTACGCCTATTTAGGTCAATATATTTTGATGACATGAAAGAAACAGTTTAAAGCCTTGCACAAATAGCTTAAAATTGTTGACTCTTTGCTATTGAAAGCAAGCAGACAACAAACAGTACTAAATTGGATTTGCTCTTGTACTTGAATCTTATTAGTATCATGATTTTTATATTTAAAAAAATTATATTGAGATTTTTATAGTTCTGAAAGTGAAACAAATAACCTCATTTATGGTAATGTTGTCAGTTGCATTGACGAAAAATATAACATATGATATTATGTGTTGGATCGGTATAAAAGTGACGAGTAAAAAGATAATTTCAATGTTTCTTTCATTTTCAACGATGAGCAGCCTGGTGAGTGTGTCGTCGTCGACAATGGAAAAGAGTTGGATAGGGTTGGTTGATCGAAGATGACCATCGTGAAGAAGGTGACGATGAGGTTGACGAAGACGAAGGCTCCTATCAAGAGGGGACGCTTATGGATGTTCTTATCGAAGTCGACAGGCCAACCCACCTTGCCGACGAGATTGATAGATTTCACAAGCCGACTCCTTTGAGAGCTGAGACCAAGGTGTAGAAATTGGCATCGAACACGTTGGTGAATTGAACCCCGTCGTGAATACGACGGGGTTGCTCTTGCTGTCGAAGAAGGCAAACTCGATTAGGAAATTGGGAGGCTAAGGGTAGATGTTGACGGTGAAGGGTGCACCACTCTAGTTTAGGAATCGAATGATCTTGATCATGAAATTGCTGTTGTCGGTCTTGAATTTTTCGGTTGAAGGAATCGAGTTGCTATCGTGCAAGTTGTACACGTCGGCATTGAGGGGAACGGTGGCCTTAATGCTGTCACTGATCCTGCATCATTGAGGGCGTTTTGGATGTTCTTCAGGGTCGGGAAAGTCGTGTTCAAGAACGAATCATTGTCGGATGACAGGAATGGCTTGTTTTTGACTGCTACATGTCTGCAACACCATGGACAAATTCAATAGATCTGCAAAGAACGAATACAGGAGGCTAATTGCTAAGAACCTCCTCTACTGTTCGTAACGAAAGGAATGTTACATTTATTTTTTTATCTATCACTTTTGTGTTGATCTAACATGTGATGTTATTAGCTCGAACTCAAATTCTGCTTCATCTCACCTTCATTTGAGCAAATCGAAAAGTACAAGAGGCATATAAAATATAAATTGGTGCTGAATCACTAAATCATAACAAAACTTTTTATTTCTTGATCTTCCTCTTTCCATGTTGGGTCTATGGATCCTCAAGTATATTCTTTGGGATGTGCCCAAAGATAGGTTTACAACCTGCCACATCAAACTACTCATTCTCCATGCTTGAACCTCCGGGTATCATAAACTTTGGTTTAATCCATAGATGATGACCCATCTTTGTCTTCCTCCAAGCTAGAATCATCAACCATCTTCTTGACTGATTCAATATCGTCAGTTTCAGACAGTGTGTGCATGCGAAGAATGTCCGTGTCCTCACTGCATGAACAAGCAAAATAATATAAAAAAACTTGATGGCACAGAAGGTGGAAGATAAACTTGTATACGTGGGAACTAGTCATACTCTGTAACCCCAAATATCTCCTTAACGATAAGCGAACTGTCCCTCGAGCAGAACTCTGGAAGCTGGAAAGAAATGCAAATTTGGTTGTTCAGGTCAGCATGAATATTAGGAAGTGGCCAGCATGTATGCTAAAACCTTGTAAAGGAACATTGATGTATGCTTGAATGCACCTTCTTGGTGAGAACTCATGTCAGTCATCGATTAAACCCAATAAGGATAAAATGACAGTTCAAACAACAGAGAGCTACAAGCAAGATGCACAAGGAATGAAACCAAAGAACAAAAAAACCAAATGAGTTCATACATTTGAACTAAATGCATGGTCAAGCATTTCCTGTTCAATATAATCATGATAAATTATAGATGAGTGCCTTACCTCAGAGAGGTAAAGAATTTTCCCAAATAATGCTTGAACAGCAAGCTTTCGCTTGAAACCTTTCTCCGTGAAACCAGATAGGTCCATTACCACTGGGCCTGTAAGGGATGAACATTGTTAACAGCTGAAATTTATCAATAAGACATCTCTTATTACTAGTTGAGACGGCTTTACAAATTCATGAGCGTTTCCTCCATAGATGCAAATAGATTACATATTACCGGATTTACACCCAAAAGTCAAGCAAGACGTGTAAGAAAGACTATGCACCTAAATTACTGTATGCCATCTTCTCATTTTTAATTAATAAATCAAACGCCTATGAAATATCCAGCTAAATGAAATGTTGAGCTACGTCTTTACATAATCATGTAACGAGAAATAAAATGCGAAAAAGTCTATATATCTCAATTTAAAGATGAACCTAAAAGGTGAATAGATTGTGAAATAGATAGCCGACAAATTTAACTTGCCAAAGTAGTTGCAATCATAAATGTCGTAGTTCAACAACTTAAACTCATGACTTAGGTGCTGTGATTTATGCCACACCAGCTAACACACACCTACTGTTGTTCCACAAACAAGCAGAGAACCAAATTTTACATATCTGCAAGGAAAGGGTCCAAATAAATTTCCTTAACAACTGAAGCGCCACAACCGGTGATATAATAAAATTTCTAATAAGCACAGCAGAGAAATGAGATCTCATCTTTAAGCAAACAAAATAGTCTGCCACAAAGATATCTAAATTGGCAACATAGTTTCTCAACAAATCATTTCTCAACATATAGCATAAGCTAATGAATTTCAAGTTGCATAATTTTGTCTTAAAGAATTTTAATTGTCACCTTAACCTGGGCATAATAGTGAGCCCAAGTTGCAACTGGTTAACATTAAGAATACTTGAAAAAGGAAATAAAAAAAAAGTTCCAAAGGAAAGAAGCAAACACAAAGAAAGAAAGTACATCATAGTAAGCAGAGCAGAACATATTTAAGATGCACACTAACAGGAGAAATCATAAAAAAATGTTCAAGTAAAACTAGGGTAATAACATCACCTTTCTCTTTAACAATTCTCCTTGAAACCTCATTCAAAATTTCTGCAACTTGAGCATCTTCCAGCAGTGATGAATTTCTAAGATGTATGAGATCTAAAACCATGTCAGGATTGAAAGGTTTTTCATTCAAAGTATATCGAATGTACTTTCTCAAAATCTCTTCCATGCTGAAACCTGTCTGAATACAGACATAGAGTGGCATTCCATAAAATCTTTAAATGATCCAAAAAAATTACTTCAATCAGCTAAATATAAAGAAAATGGACGCTAAAGCATTTCATGATGTGTTGTAATACATTGAAAATCACATTTACCCGTAGGACACAAATGTGATTCCATAAGGCCTCGTGTTACAGTAAATTATGGACTGCAATGATTGATCTACAAAGTCGTAACTTCACTAGCAGATCCTATGGAAATTTTAAACTAAAAAGTTAATGGAATTTCTTTGAATAACTACAACAAAGGTTAATGTAGATAAGTAAAAGATAAGCAGCTATCTGTGTGTCATCATATACAAATAATCAAAACTAACAATAAGTTGCTCTTTTAATGTGATCATGACATGAAACATGGTCAACTTATCTTGTTGATATGATAGTCCAACCATATTGAGATATAACTGTGTACAAATGAAGTAAAATCGGAGAACTTCTTAGGGAGAGCTTATAAGTAGATATTAATAGATTGCAACATATAAGTGTCTTGTACAAACGATACAGCTTCCCTATTTTTTTTTCTTTTATTCTCACAATTAGAGCCTCAATGGGAGAACTATGAGAAAGGGTAGGCAAGAAAACAACCAGAATTCACCATATATCCATGACATTATCAAATATAATTTTCTTATTCTCATCCATCAAATTAAACTTGCACTTGATATACTTAAAAAATAACTCAGGGATTTGTCCTGCTACCCATCCGAATCTAACATGTAATATTCAAGTGCTTCAATGAAAATGCTAAACTGTCCCAACTATTCAAACCATATCATCAAGATCCCTCTTGATTAAAGCAGATAAATGGTGTCTGATATGAGCGGAGGTAAAAACGTATTAACAAGTACCTTCTGCATTAGCTCTTTGAGAGCCGAGTTATTTACTTCATCCTTGCCCCTCAGAAACAACTCGTCTATCGATTTCAACAAGAAAGCATTCTTATTGACCTGCAACAGAATGGCTAGTTGAAATAACGCAAATAAAGGAGAATCACAAGCTAAATGGTTCCTGTCTTGATGGATCATCAAATGAGAACAGATGAAAAGAATGCAAGAAACAGGGGCAAACCAATCTCTTGCGCTGGGCTCTGGGCGAAGTGAACTTCCTCACGGCCTTCACAAAGCCAATCACGAAAGACAAGCCAACCCAAGCCAAAGGCACCGCGAGAAGCCACGGTAGCTGGCTCTGCGCAACCCTAGGCCCGGGGATGGCCTGGGTCACAGTCCCGGTGAACTCCACCAGGTCGAGCGCCTTCTCCTGGATCCACGGCAGGTTCTCCTCCACCACCTTCTCCTCCTCATCCCGCGCAGGAGCGGCGGCGGCCTGTGTCGATTCCTTAGGGTTCTTGGATGGCTGAGGGCCGGGGTTCCCATTCCACCTCAACTTCGCGACAAGCGTCGAGGATGTGCGTCTGCGAGGTTGAGGAAGACGAGGGAGAGAGTGGATGCGGAAGAGAAGCGTCGGCTGCGGAAGGGCGGTGGGGCGGGTTATCGAGCCGGCAGAGAGAGGCCAGAGGAGGGAGGAGTAAGCCATGGAAACGGCGGAGCTTCTGACGCTACTATCGAAGGGGGTTATCTCACATTACATAAAAGCTCCTTGTGACGGACGTATTTACCCCTGCTCGATCGAAAATTCTGATACAAATCCTCGCGATCGTAGCACAATAACACAAAACACGCATAGAAAATATACAAATATCTTCGATTGATCGCAAGGCACACGATCAATTGAAGAAATGGGAGAAGTGAAAAAGAAAGGAAAAGGATTCAATCTTAAAAAAAGATAATTATTTTTTAATTAAAAAAATAAAAAAAAAGCAATGAAGACGAGTCATTTGATCGCAGAACCTCAATGCTTGTCATCAATCACATCAACGCCATGCAAAATCGCTTTTCGTCCGATTGACTGTTAATCGCAACGCCGTATACGAGTCACGTAGCTCCAACCGACTAATGGACCTATTAATTAATTACCATTCGCAGCAACGCAAGAGCACATTCATGTCCTGTCTCATGATGAACTTCCAAAACCAAGCTTTAAACAAGATAGAATTTCCACTGCTCAACACAAATCACCAAACTGCAACATTGTATGGGTTATTATGTATGTCTGAACTACAAGAGGTGCAACCTTATGGCCATTGTTAGTCCTTCAGCCACACGAAGATACAGAAAGAGGTTTCGTGAGGGTCCAGAGGAATATAATGTGGAACCAACCTTGGACCAAAAATTGAACCGTATCATCGCATTTCAGCCACTTTGACCCGAGTTCGTCCTCCCACGCTGTTGAAGCATAGCAAGATAGAATATTAGCTTGCTTGTAAGTTTCAAGTATAAAAATGCTCTAACCAGCAATTTTTGTTTAATTGATCTTGAAACTCACGAGAATTCCAGGCGAATATCTAAGAACCGCCGGTTCTCCTTGCTCTGTGACACTGTTACACAACCGGCTATCTTCTGACCTTTGTTCAACGTCATGGGATCATACAAGTACAGCATGGTCTGAAAGAACAAAGTTTGACCATGATCTTCAGACAAAAACTCAGGTGGCTTATGACTAATATTTAGAAACAATAAAGTGAAATATACAAGGATGCACTTAAATTGGGGTAAACAGATCACGTAAAGGAGGGACCTGCTTCCAGTGAGTTGGAGGTTTTCCAGGTGCAGTGGAAAGCATAATTTCTTCATCAGATCCCGTTTCCTGCTTTTTATGGCACAAAACTTGTGATATTTTATCAGTCGGACCCATCAGGGGAAGTTGTAGGTGTTGCTCGGAAGGATAAACTGCAGGTCCTTCAAAGGCGGCATCGAACCAAAATGCAAATCCATGCAGCGGAGCTTTCAAAGAGTAAGAAATAAATAGGTTGAGAAAGAAAAATAGAATTCTCATTTTTAGTTATACAAGTATGGTGTGAGCTTATCATCTACAATCAGAAAATAATGCAAAAGTACTGCAGCTATAAGACTGACAGTTGCAGGTTCACTAGGTTACTAAAAGCAAATTAAGTTCGCAAGTTATAGATTCCATGTTAGCTGCATGAAAGTCCAGAGCAAATTAACTATGATTGCAAGCTGAACAACTGATCTTCTCAATAGCAGAATAAATCAGCCATATATGTTAAAATGTTACTGGTATATGTGCTTGCCAGATTTTTGACTTTATTTAGCTACTTTGCACAATTCAAACCTTAGTCCCTGAATCTATTATAATAGAACATTTACAACAACATTTTTAGAAAATTTATTAATGTCTTGCTCTTAATTTGTAATATTGGCAAAGCACAAAAGTGTTTATCGTAATCCAAAAATCTACTAAAGCACAACCCAAAAGGGATAAGACTTCACAGAAATTTTGATTATATTACAGCCAAAGCAAATTATATTATTGGAAAATATTAGTAGCCAAGGCAGCTAAAACCAAGAATTAAACCACTTCTAAAAGAAGATGGACAAAATTATCATAACTTAGTCCAAAAAACTCTAAGCTAGTGATTGCAGATTTTCCCGGTTTGGCTTGTACAAACCCGTATTTACCAGTTTAAGCCCAAAACGAGATGCAAACTGCCCTCATTTTGGGTGGTTTGGTCTGGTCTATTAAAAAACCTTAAAAACACATGCTTACACAACCAACAATCGTGAGCTACTGCTGCTGTCTGCTGTAGCCACCTCCCTGCTTGAGACCTGTGTGCCACCGGTCTCGTGTACACTTGTCTTCCTTCTCTCCTCCTCCTTATCTTCCTTTATCCCTCCTCTTCTTTTCCTTCTCCTTTCCTCCTTGTCTTCCTTTAACCCCTGTTCTTCTTCCTCTTCCTCCTTCCTCCACTGTCTCCTCTTCTTCCTTCGGTGTGCTAGTACCAGTAGTCTGCACTGGTCTAGCCAAGAACCAATATAGTATCCTAATATGAAATTGCAGTCCTTGCTCTAAACAAAGTTAAATAAATCATTTGGTAACAAAGAACTAGGCCCAGAACTTATAGGTCATGGTATAGTCATGAATGATTAGGTAAGTCACTTAAAGCAAGTATGCTTACCTTGGATGCTCAAAATCAAAATTAATGCCATGCTACCATATTGCATTCTTCTGGACAGGACAAAAACTACAGCATGAATTTAAAATCTGCCATCACCTGTATCCAATTTCAGTAAGAGATTTTAACCACTGGGAGAAACCTAATTAACCTGTCTATTAGATAATTAACCTAATTAACCTAACTATCTACCATAATACCCATAGATCCATTACAGAACAAACATATTACAAGCACAATAATAGACATCCATGAAAGTGGATCAGAAAAACTTCTCATACAGGCTGATGTGCCATTCAGGATCAATTACAAATGACACAGTACGGTACGAAAATAAATCATGATCAATCTATTACCATCATAAAAGAAGAAGTTGATGACCAAAACATCATCGTAATCCACCAATATAAGTTGAGGTACTTTCTAGAAGCTGAAAATTCCAAAAAATACAACAAAACCTAGACAAGAATCAATTTTATGACATTAATTACCTCGCAAGGTTGATGTAACACAAAATCTTGTAGTTACAGATTCAAGCTCTTGAATTGTGACAGTGTAGCAATCCACATCCTTAACCTGCTTATCAGGCCCATTGAAAGATTTGATTGGCAAGGAGGAAGCATAAATGATTAGCAGTGTCATTTTCAGTTGAAACAAGTAGCAAAATATAAATGTCAATACAATTATATCAACTCAAGATATCATTTACTGTAAACAAGTTTATTTTGGGCCTCACATTCAATAATGCATGTACTATTCATCCCAAGTAGGTGCCTATATTTGCAACTATATAAATCAAATTAAGTCCTGTACGAGACATAATTAATCAATTTCCACAGAAATGAATCAAATGGCTAAACAGGTAAATTTAAATGCCTATAAAGCTGAAGGTAATTAAAATATGCAAGTATAAGCACCACGAAAGGAAGAATTCTGAACATGCCAAGGTTTACAATAGACATTACAATAGAGGAGATGAAGGATAAGCCAGAAGAACAAAGGTGCAGCTTACACTTACAAGTATCGGACGTGTCACAACATTTTCCCTTGGAATTATTTCAATGTATGGGTCTCTGAGAGAAGAGTGTTTTGCGAGCTGCAGCATAGCAGACACTGCAAAATACGATAATAGTGAGTTGCAATACATTCACAGTTAATGAAATCCCAGTTATCTCTTTTATTCCATGTTTCTGTCTCAGATAATCCCATTTTCTGTGATATGTGCGAATGAATTTGTTCCATTTTAAGTGCTATGAGATTTTCTTGGCAGTTCACCAATGATGTCACAAAGTTTACTTACTTTTGATCCCGTGAACATCATGCCAGAAACCAATCCTTTCATGGTATCTATCAGCATAAGTAACTGGTGCCATAAAGAGCTGCAAGATAATGGAATATAGATTTTCATTTTTCAATCTCAACAGCAATGATTTTCACATATAGGCACTGAACTGAAATGTTAAAGCTCAGAATCCACTAGTCTAGTTGTACATTGCAACTTAAATTTGACACCAAACAACAAACAAAGAAAATCAGAGTCAGCCAAATATGAAAGAAAATAGCATTCACTGCAATTGAACATGAATGAGTATCAATTGTTCAAAAGATATATCTTCCAATAAATAAGGTTCTTGTATAAGTTTTGTTTGGGAAGGCAGGCCTTAGTACAATAGTAAGGTTGCTCCTTTAGATCAGGATTCAAGAAACAAAAACAACCTCTCTAAAAGATAGATATATCTATGTACATTGACCTTTTTTAGACCCTGCATTGGTAGGAGCCTCATGCAATGGATATGGCTTTTTATAAGTTTTGTCAGAACCACATTCTATTTATAGATTATAAATTCATTATTACTGCAAGTGTTGCAATCAATGTTTATAAACACAAATAAAACACAGATCTAAATCTGTATAAAAGCTAAAACCACATTGACAAAATGTCTTTGATAAAACTACCCTATAATATAGAGGGGAAGCATCAATATAGGGCTAAGGCTGTCAATTGTACAATAGTGATGGTTGATAACAAATGTAATTATTGAAACTAGGGTTAGTAGATTTTTGTCTTTCCTCTGTCTCAGTTTTCTATTTCTTCTGTAACCCCTCTCTGTGTCTGAGGCTGTGAACTCAGCTAAATTAACCAACTTAAGCTGAATTTGATTTATTAAAGCTGTTTTCAACTGCTTTCCAACCATACGATCAACAAATCATGCTATCATATCATATCTTCTGATTATGAACTATGTGTGTGTGTATATATATCAGTAATTAAATTTATAAACAACAGACGAATTTTGTAGTATTAAAACAGAGAACACAAAAGACATCAAAAACCATAAGAAACAATAAGAAACAGACAATCCATAGTTGGACTAGTGACAGTGCCCTCAATAGGGCTCAATGGTGGAAAAACTCTGTCAGAGAAAAGTAGGATATGGTGTCTTCTTGCTGATGCAAAGGGAGGTGACCAAAATATATGTTCTTGCAAAGGGCAATTGTCATGTATTAATTATTTAAATTTTAAAGTAGAATAAATGGGATCAATGTGTTCAGAGGCCAAAGTGAATTGTGCAATATTGATCAAATGACTATGGTATTAAGTATCAACTATCAAATATCAGCTATCAAGTCCAACAACCTAGATAGCTCCAGGATGATTCTATTGCTCAAGCAACATATTCATATTCATTTATATTCATCACATGACATCCAACAATTTTTCCAGACAAGTAATGATCAAGATTACAAACAACAACACAAGAATTATGTCCAAAATAACTTAGCAGTATTATAGTACAGAATGCAATATTCATCTTTCAGCTACATACTCTTTCACGACCTACAATGAGTATGAAGTTGTTTTGTCAGATGAAGCCCTTTCTGGCATAATATATGTTGTTCCATATGTGCAGGGATGAGTTCAGAAAAATGAACAAGAAACTACCAGAAAGATGTATGTAGCATGAGTATTACCGAAGCATGTGAGGGAAGAATAAGCCCGCCTGGTTTAAGCCATTTGTCCCTGGAAAAGATGATACTGGGCAACATATTCTAAAGCCAAAAAATACAAAAGTTATTTAGAAATATAAAGTATGTGTGTGTGTGTGTGTGTGTGTGTGTGTGTGTGTGTGTGTGTGTGTGTGTGTGTGTGTGTGTGTGTGTGTGTGTGTGTGTGTGTGTGTGTGTGTGTGTGTGTGTGTGTGTGTGTGTGTGTGTGTGTGTGTGTGTGTGTGTGTGTGTGTGTGTGTGTGTGTGTGTGTGTGTGTGTGTGTGTGTGTGTGTGTGTGTGTGTGTGTGTGTGTGTGTGTGTGTGTGTGTGTGTGTGTGTGTGTGTGTGTGTGTGTGTGTGTGTGTGTGTGTGTGTGTGTGTGTGTGTGTGTGTGTGTGTGTGTGTGTGTGTGTGTGTGTGTGTGTGTGTGTGTGTGTGTGTGTGTGTGTGTGTGTGTGTGTGTGTGTGTGTGTGTGTGTGTGTGTGTGTGTGTGTGTGTGTGTGTGTGTGTGTGTGTGTGTGTGTGTGTGTGTGTGTGTGTGTGTGTGTGTGTGTGTGTGTGTGTGTGTGTGTGTGTGTGTGTGTGTGTGTGTGTGTGTGTGTGTGTGTGTGTGTGTGTGTGTGTGTGTGTGTGTGTGTGTGTGTGTGTGTGTGTGTGTGTGTGTGTGTGTGTGTGTGTGTGTGTGTGTGTGTGTGTGTGTGTGTGTGTGTGTGTGTGTGTGTGTGTGTGTGTGTGTGTGTGTGTGTGTGTGTGTGTGTGTGTGTGTGTGTGTGTGTGTGTGTGTGTGTGTGTGTGTGTGTGTGTGTGTGTGTGTGTGTGTGTGTGTGTGTGTGTGTGTGTGTGTGTGTGTGTGTGTGTGTGTGTGTGTGTGTGTGTGTGTGTGTGTGTGTGTGTGTGTGTGTGTGTGTGTGTGTGTGTGTGTGTGTGTGTGTGTGTGTGTGTGTGTGTGTGTGTGTGTGTGTGTGTGTGTGTGTGTGTGTGTGTGTGTGTGTGTGTGTGTGTGTGTGTGTGTGTGTGTGTGTGTGTGTGTGTGTGTGTGTGTGTGTGTGTGTGTGTGTGTGTGTGTGTGTGTGTGTGTGTGTGTGTGTGTGTGTGTGTGTGTGTCCAAAGTTATTAGAAATAAAAGTAAGTCAAAAGGAACCACTGACTTGGAAGAAATGCAGAATGAAAATTTAAGTACTAATAAACTCCACAAAGTTCCATAGAATTTATTTGAACTCGGTTCCAGGCAACATTTAAGAGATAGCGAAGGAATAACCACAAGCACCTCATGTAGGAGCATGTAACCCATCCATTCAGATATTATGATGTCAACCTTCTCGTTAATGCTGACATCCTGCATTCGAATAAAAATCATGATGTAAAAGCAGCCAAAAAGTGGTAAAAAGGTGAATTTAACTATGAGTAATGCAACGACAAATGTTACGAAGAATAACAGGAAAAATGCTGTGATAATTTTAGCACTTTAGGGAGGTGTTGCCACAAAATAAAGTCTCATAGTTTCTACTTATATCACTTCAAGGAACTGACAATAAGTGAGGTATGCACTACAACACACTAACAGGGTTGTTCTGCAGCTTACTTATGAACACACTACTTTGCTAACTAGTACATGCATGGTGGAATTTTGATACTCTGGATTACATGCAGTGCGAGATTTAAATGTTGTGAATTTACATGCAGGGTAAGACCTAAATACGTGGAAAGCATTTGCATGCACATCAAGTTATTTCGAGATTAAATAGCTTCATCTACAAACCTATCTGAGCACACTCATACTGCCAGATCAGTTTTTATTCAACTAATGAGCTGAGAATGTTGCATCCATTGTCCAATTTGTAGTCAAGCCGAACTCATTGATGACATGCAAGTTAAGACAAAATATATCTCAATTGTTAACATTCCAATAGAAGACCGCAAACTGTAGGCCCACAAGATGATATCTATATGACACAAAAGCAGACCCTTCAATGTACAAGACTCTTGCAATGAAAGCGAAACAGAAGTATCATTGTTTGGCCTAAACTGTCAAGCGGAATAGGCAGATTGGTATTATATGGAACTTAAGAATAGATTTTTTTGCAAATTAAAATAATTGCAGTGCACAAGAGTGATTTAAAAATGCACCCTGACACTCGCCTAGGTGCGTGGGTGAGGTGAGGCCCAAGTGCCTCGCACAGTAGCCGGGCAATGCGCTTCAGTGAAGCACTGCTTGGGTGCTTGCTTGAACCCAAGCGTCGAGTGTCTCGGGCAAGTGCCTGGTGAAGCAAAGCAACTAAACTAGATGATCAACTCTGGTTTGATTGAATAGTAGCTTAGTTGGTTTGATTAAACCAACTAAGCAAAACATTTAACACCCCATATGCTCTTTCACAAACTCAGTAACTGTTCAGTGTTAATAAAAAACAAAAAATTATAGTGGCTAACTGATCATATGCCATTAGAATATGATGCAAAATCATCCAAGAATAGTATAATAGAAGAAAGTAACAACAGTCGAGTATGTAACAATAGACAGGTACCTCAACTCGTCCAAAAAGAACAGTCACCCTGTCAGATAGATTGTTATCTTCAACAACATGTCTAGCCTGCATAGTTATTACTTATTAGGCAAACTGTTCTTACTATTAATAAAAACATTACATGAGAAGGTAAGCAATAAAAATCGGCAGTGACATCTAAGTCCAACCATAAAATCTGGACCATTTGGACTGGACATTTTATTTCAACTTAGGTATGAAGTCACAGATGTGCTTGGTTCATGACATGGAAGCTACTCTAATTTAATATTGGGTGTATGTGTTTTTTGAGTCAAAATTTAAGATACAGGTACAGGAAGATTCCAAATTATGATAATTAGTATTTTAAAATTAATTAATGATATTTCTATTTTATTATAAATTTAATTTATTTTTAAGCAAAACTAAATGTAAATTTATTTTTTACAATACTATTTCTAAAATTAATTTCTTCTCCACTCTTCTCCTCTGCATTTTGAACTTTTAACTCTCTTCTTATCTCTCCCTTTCGTCTCCTTTTACAGATGTGTTTATTTGTCTTTACATCAAACAAATGCTTATATGTTTTCGGAAATTATCCTCTCAGAACCATATCCAGTTAGCAGCATGATTGGAAAAGCCAACTGATCAACTTTTGCCAATGGGTCAGTCATTATCCATGGTTCATAATTGGTGTGTGAACAACCCATCGGAGGATGTTGCTAATGGGCTGATCACCAACAAGTTTGATTATTGATATAGGCAACCAATCAAACTGGCATGATACTATGTGGTATACCGATCTTTATTATCCATTACATAATAAAAATTTAAATAATAAAAATTTAAATATTGAATGGTATTGATATATGATCTGTGACTGGTCCAACCAATGTTTGAAACTGGTTGGTTGTAGGTCACCAGCAATTCAATAGAGGATGTAGCCATATCTAGTAGTCTGAGTATAGTTGACTCCAGATAGCTTCAGTTGTAGATATTCCAAAGTTACCAAAGTGAAAGAGTAGTGTCACTGTCAATCTAACCACAATCAGCAAAGTAACTCTTAAGATGACTTTAGATGAACCACATTATTTGAAATTAGCTACTTCCAGAAAGTGCCAAACATGCACTGAGTGGATTAGGAAGATCCAATTATGATAGTGACACCTTTTAGAACAGTTCCCAAGTCAACTTAATGAATCATGCACTGACAATAGCCACAATAGAGATATAAAGAAACATGTTGGTTACATAATGTCAAATTTTGGTAAATTTAATTGTCAGCAATAAATTGCTTCAGACTTTCTGCATCAATCTCTCTGAGATGGTAATATAACAGAACAGAATGGAAAAGGAGAAATGACCTGTTCTGCAATTTCACTTGCATCTACTGCATACACCTGTCAGCAAATTAATTTAACTATTAACTATTCATTGACATTAGAATTATCAAGGGAAGAGCAAGAATATGGATGCAACAAAAAATGAACTACTTATTTGAATAAACATTAATGTAATGTTTCAAAGCTAATGGTAGCAACATTATAAATGATAATTTCTGATTTGTTGAGTAACTTGATGAGATGATAATTTTTTCCTCTTCCTTTGTGTTAATAACTTAACCATGATTTGTAAACATAGACATGGAAGCATATCAAGATATTATGGCATTTTGCATTTTAGAATAAATTTCTATTAAAGATTCAGACAGTAAAGTGATTATAAATAGTAAATCAAGGGTTTATTATTTTTTTTCTTTCTTGCGTGGCTAAGGACACTCTTCATGATACATCACAAGATTGTGATAATGAAAAATTGATTTTCAAGTATGCTAATGCACCAAAACTTTGACCATAATAGATTGAGAAAACAATGTCTTTAGCTCACTAGTACTTATAAGAACTTGCTGAATTGAAGGAACTGAAACAAATTGAATTTAAAAGTTTGATTGAAATTACCTATGTGTCTACCAAAACTATAACAACAACAACAACAACAACAAAACTGTCATGTCTCAACCAAGGATTGCCTTTTCGGGTACCGGACTCGTTTCAGCAATTTATCAGACTGGTACGTACTGGTATCTACCAGTGAACCAACACATGGTACACTGGTGTGTATTGGTGGTTCGGCAAGGAAGAAAAAGAGAGAAGTGAAAGGGAAGGTGGAGGAATAGAGGAGGGAGGAGGAAGGAAGAAAGAAGGAAGAAGAGGAAGAAGTGGAGGAAGAAGAAGAAAGAAGAGGAGGAAAAGAGCAACGACAGCATACCTGGGAAGCAGCGGCAGCGGTGAAGTGACAGCGATAAGGCAACATCGTCGAAGCAGAAGCGACAGTAGCAATGATAAGGAAGCCTCGAAGCAACAGTGGTGAAGCAGCAATGGCAAGATCTTATACTAGAAGAGGGGTAATTTGTTTTTTCTCTTTTTACCGCTGATTTAGATAGGGCTCCACAATTTCTTTGAATTTTTTATTAATTTAATTGGATTGCTCAGAATGGGATGGCTCATGTATTTGCCCATGCCGATTGTACCATACCGTTTTAAGCAGTACAACAAACATTGGTCTTAACTATTTAGTGTGGGCTACATGGATCTCTTGTTGTCGTTAAGCTCTATAAAAATAAAATTCTTAGTTAAATTAAGAGTATTTAAATCTTTATTTATATTTTTTGGTAAAGACTTTTTAGGCCTCCTACCTCTCCATATATTACTAATAGTAATTTTCTTTGCATCTTCTAACCACAGGATCTAATTATCTATAGCACATGTTTATATTACTATAAACCAAGGTTCGTAATACCGTACCATACCAGTGTTTCGACATTGGCTTGGTAACGTATAGTACTGACGTACCGAGCGGTACACCATGGCATACCGAATAGTTTTATATATTTTCTTCATTATTGTAGCACTACTACAGTGTAGCACCGTAGCACTGTAGCATTGCTACAGTATTATACTATAGCACTATAGCGGTACCAGGCGGTTTGCGTACCGATATGCCGTTGGACCGTACCGAACGGTACCATTCGGTACTGCATACCATGCTATAAATGATTCTACACCATTCCAATTTCTCTCAAAGACACCTTGTTGTTCACAAATTCAAATATATCTTTTTCTATCTTACGTAGCAATCTCAATGATACAAACTTTGTGTATATCTATCAAAACTGACAAAACATCAAACTATCCTAATATACCACAGGTGAAACCGTGAAATGACTGCAGAGTTCAACTTGCTTGCATCTAGAATAAATTCAGAATATTTATCAGCATAAACTACATATATTTAGAACAAAAGAAGTTCATAATAGTTCAACTTTAATATATTATACATGTAGCTGGTATGTTTACCATATATAAGCAGCATAAAAATCTCCCATGCTTGAAGTTGAAAGTTGAAACATATGATTTCTTTCCCATAAGTAGATCTTAGTGTATCTAACTACATTAGCTTCCAATTTGTATTGTCAATTTTATGTTGTTTGCACTTTGCCAACAAATGGTCGTGATGAAACGTAAGCAAAACACTTGCTAATAATCTAGTAGTACCATAAAGTTGCAAGACATAACCTAAAGAAAGATAATATACACAATGATTGACTCCAGAAATTGTGGTAGTCATACACTTCATGAATTAATACAATTATAGAAGGTAAAATTATACTCATTGAATAATAAGCAAATCAACAAAAAGTTAGAATCTAGTAAAATATGAGATGCAATTACCCGTTTGGCACCGGCAGCAGCACAAAATATAGCAAGAATTCCAGTACCACAACCAACATCCAAAACAACCTAAAATAATAATTGTTAAAGCATCAAGTTTAAAATCCACATTTCAGTTGTCTTGATGATGGCACTTTTTTTAATCCTAAGTCAAAGGGAAGAAAATTACCTTGTCAAAAATTAAATGTCGATATTTCATGATAGCAGCTAAGTATGTCTCGGTGCGCACACGATCCTGAAGTATGATCAAACAATTAGCACCAGCTCTATTTCAGATAAAAATGATAATTGTCAGAGGTCCAGGATAACTACATGCACCTACATGATAAGTGAAAAGTTATCATCTAGTGATGATCATATAGTCTGAACAGAGCCAAGTCAGAAGCAGTTTTTATATTTGGCTAATATTGAGTAAAGAGATGTGCTATAATCATACTAGACGATACAGGATAAGCGAGGATGTGTCGGTTTTAAACACGTCACACCCTAATTGGTTGTACAATTTTAAACAAAATGGGACACGAATAGATTCTGGGAGTGGCTGACTTTCTATATAAAAATTTATCATATTTTCGATGACACATATCAAAGATTCCACCAAGAACAAGTTGGAAGAAAATCTTTAATGGCCTGGATCATCTCATATGAATTTACGTGTATATAAAAAAATCAGTGTGTGTATCTTGAACTCCTTCACATATGTATTATGCGTCCATATACATTGAAAATAGTTCGAGACAGACAATAGTTAGAAAACAGTAAAAGAAGAATACAATTCTCCTCTTCTTGTTGACGGAAATTAGTATCGTTAGAAAGATCACAAGCACCTTAAGAAGGAAATGAGGAAGGAGGAAGAGGATAGAGGACGGGGACCTGGATCATCTCTTTGTGGATGGCGATGTCAGAATAGGCGCGGAAGTAAGACCGGTCGAAGTCAGTGTACGGCGGAACAGCCGGACTTCCCTGCTGCGGCAGATGCTGCGCCCGAGGCTGCCAGTAACCAAAGCCGCCGCCGTCTCCCCCGGCCCTACTGACTTTTCCCGGCCCCTCAATCCACCGCGCCGCTAACGACGAGGCGAAGTTCTCGTCGGGCATCATCTAGATGACAGATGCAAAAGGAACGCAGGAAGAGGAAATGGGATCGTAGCCTAATCGAGATGGGGAGCAGCGGGTTGCCTGAAGGATTTCTTAATCGTCCGAAGAAGCGGGTTGTCTGTTTCTCGAAAACAGAGAGAGAGAGAGAGAGAGAGAGAGAGAGGAGCAGCAAAGAATCGTTTCTTGGAGAGGTTCTTAAAGCGTTCGAAGAAGCGGGTTTGTTTGTTTCTCGAAAACAGAATGAGAGAGAGAGAGAGAGAGAGAGAGAGAGAGAGAGAGAGAGAGAGAGAGAGAGGCGCAGCATAGAATCGTTCGAAGGATGTGGGTTGTTTGTTTCTCCGTAACAGAAGCGAGAGAGAGAGAGAGAGAGAGAGAGAGAGAGAGGTTGGCTTAAATAGAGATGGGATCAAACCGTGTCATCTCGGGCTCCAAAACATCATACTAATTAATTCGGAGACGACGGACGTGGCTTTATGAGCTAGTCTGCTGCTAATGCTGAATCCAAATACCAGATGCCTATTTGGCACTTCAAGATTCACGCATGCATCTGATGCAAGTACGGCAGGTTGGAATGATGTTGTAGATAGGAGAGCCCTGCCTGACTTTTTGGGTGTGAGCTATATCTTTAAACAATTGAGGATCATACGTCTTCTTATCTTTGTAATATTAATATTAGTTATACCGGAGCAAATTAATGACGGATGTATTTTACATGAATGAATATACAATAAATACAAGAATTATCATCAGGGAAATGTATGTTCAAAACAGTTACTTAAGAAAGTAACCAATTGCATCATATATACAAATGATTGAATTCCTGAAGCTACTCCTCATCCATAGCCATCAATAGAAGATTGCACCTCGGCCAAGTGGCCTTGGACTTGTGAGTCCTGAAGTTACATTAACCTGTTAACTATTCATCATTGAGACGTCAAAATGATAAATATTCATGGTTGTCCAGTGACATTAAATAACGACTTCCTGAGGTGGAAACTCATTTTCCAGTCTTGCATCAATTGTGAAATTGATACATAAAACCATCATCGTTGCTATGGTAAGAGTCACATCTAATTGAATTTTCATCAGAATGTAAAAGATCTCAGTTGTTACAACTCAGCGTAAACAACACAATCGTGTCCACTCTCATTGCTATCTTTGATTCTTCAAAATCCAGCGGCAACGTATAGTTTCAAATTCAAGATATAACAAGTTGAAATTGCAGTTAAAAAAGTCACCAACTGTGATTCAATTCATCACACTATACAAAGCAGCCGATGCACAGTACCATTCCAAAGTACAAGAGTGCAACCTTAAGGCCAGTCAGTCCTTCAGCTCCATGAAGATAAAGAAGGTCCCATGAGAGCCTGACAAATCAAACTGTCTCATAGCATTATAGTCGTTTCTACGTGAGCTAGTCCTCCTCTGCTGTCAATGCATAACCAAATATAAAAACACCATATTAGTTTGCTTAAACCTTTAGGTACCAAAATGCTATAATCAGCAATTGATCTGAAAACTCACGAGTGTGCTAGGTGAATATCTAACAGGCAGCAGTTCTCCTTGATCAGAGATAGTGTTACTGAACCTACCATCTTCTGATCTTGCTTCAACTCAATTGGGTTGTACAAGTACAGCACAGTCTGAAAGAACAAATTTGATGATGACTTCTAGTCAAAGAATCAGGTGGTTTTGTAACTAATCTAAATATTCTAAAATGTGACATAGAAGAGTGTCCTTGTACAGAAATATATCAAAAACGTCATGAGGCACCTGCTCCCAGTGAGTCCGAGCTTCTCCAGGTGCAGTGGATAGCAGAAGTTCTCCAGGCACCTGCTCCCAGTGACTGTGGCTAGAACCTTGTGCTTGTCGGTCAGCCGGATTTTCCGGGAGTTGTAAATGGTGATTGGGAGAATAAGTTGCAGATCCACTAAAGGAGACATCAAACCAAAATGCAAACCCATGCAGTGGAGCTTTGGAAGAGCAAAAGACAACTCAGTTGAGAAGGAAATTTATTACTCAGTTTGATTTATACAAGTACAGCACAAGCATATAATCTAGAAGTCAGTACAGGGCTGGAATATAAAACCATCGCTCAAATATCATTTATCTATTAAACTAAGACTCACATATCAAGAATTCCATAAAAGTAACAATTCCTTCAATTATGAAAGGATATCTGCTGGTTTAGCTTTAAAGTTGAGCAACTCATCTTTTCCATTGCCAAGTATATTATCCACAATATAAATTAAGACTTCCCTTCTAGAGGGCATCTAAAAAGTTTTCTTAAGAGTGAAAATCTCTTCCTGCACCTTGTGCTTGGTAAATTTTCAATTCTAGTTAGCTTCTTCCAACAATCCAAACTCTGGTCTATGGATCTATTGCAATAGAATATTTACCATCACCAATGTACCAGGTATGCCCCAGAATTTACCAGTCCAACAAGGAATAGTCGTGCAGACAAGGGAAATAGTGCAGTCAGTTCCCAAACAAAGTGTACTGGGCAGTACACTCACCGTTTCATGTGTACTGGTAATAAAATGACTGGTAGAAATCCTGGTTTTCAGACCACCCTCGAATTCAAAATGCCAAGTCGGAGAAAAGCTCAGATCCGACCAAAATCCCATTAAATCCGTTCAAGATTCTTGCTAATATGGTTTTCATTTGCCTAGATCTAGTTTTGACCTGTGTGGATCTAGACATATATCTGTGGCTTTGTATGGGTTTATGCTGGATCTGCACAAATCTGGCCTGAATTTGCATACATCTGTTGTAGACATATGCAGATCTAACCTAGATATGTGTAGATCTGGTCTAGATATATGCATATCTAGGCCCAATCAGCATAATTTGGTGTTGATTCTTCAATATCAAATGCAAATTCTATAATCATGCATCCGACTAAGATTGATAATTTTTATAGGAAAATAATACTAAAGCATATGAGTATTGATAGATGTGGCAACACAATAGTGCTTGGATAATCAATAGGTGTCCACCATTTAGGAGTATGATCCTAGTGTGCACTGTTTTGCTCCATATTAGATAACTAATAAATTTCTCAATGAGATTGAAGAGACTAGAGACTGAATCAAGTCTTTGAAGGGGTAATAGATTAGCACCTATACAGTGCCACACTCATGTACAACCTTTCTAGGATGAGTATAATAAACATCATGGTAGATTATAATAGAAGGATGCTCTTCTGCAAGTCCGATGATGGATCAAATTAAATTCACGATCTATGATACATCTAGAGTTTACTGGGACTATGATAAATTTGATCAGAACTAGTTTACAGTGTAAGTGGTCACTCACAATGGTGCAAACTTTAAGCAGACTGGTGAATAATTAATGGACAATAGAGTGCATGAGTTTTGACACCATATGCAGCTCACTATACAGGTGTCATGATGAACACCAGCAACATCTCACTGTTGAAGTGGACAATGGCGAAAACATAAAACATCACCTTTTTCTTTGATGCAGAAATTCACAAAGGGAAGCTCGTATGGCCCAATGTCACTCAATTAACCACCCACTACATCTACTTAAAGTTCATCCAGTAGAGAAGGATCAGACTAAAGGTAACATTCTTTTCAATGATCTAGGCAAGCTCTCATTATACTATCTCATCAGATAGGAGGGCTGTGGAGAAACACATTCTCCAGTGTCTAAGATTATTGTCATGATAAAACCACTATATGTTATCTTGCACTGCATTGATATGGAAAAGATGTTGTCGCAAGATTGTCCCATATTAGTTTTCCAAAATTGAGATAATAACTTGCATGATGACCACAACAGATTTATTGGTTATAAGATGTTTAACTGAGCTTAAGCTGTAGTGAAAATATATTTTCTTATGTGATGATCTCTAAACATCTAAGTGTTCCATACTCTTTATCTTTGAGAAATGATTTGGAGATATGGGCCAAATATCTCTTCATCAAGGAGCACCTTCTGAATCGCATTTGTAGTGCATATCAAATTCTGCACTTCGTGATATCCCCAGAGATGATATTGACATGGACAATAGTATGTCCCTTGATAACAATTGTTAGGGCCAAGGGTCTCATTTGTTCCTACTACACAATCACAAATAAGCAAAACGCATGAATCCAAGTGATATTTTAGTTATGCCACCCAAGATGAACATCATAATGCACGTGAATCCACACGACTTGTTTATAGCCAAGGTGAAGTTGTGGATTGTTATGGCAAGATGAGATACTTTATATATTTAGTTAATAATGAATTCACAACCTTCTTACCAGTATAAATTTCATGACTTCCAATTCATAATGATGGTTGGACAGTCTTCTCAAGGTTGGATACATAGTATGATTCATAGCGCTGGTATGGCAATCACAATCTCAATTATATATCTTATGGAGCCATACTTGTCACAACCTTATTTGACTTAGTTATTTACTACTACATGGCTTATAAATACAATAAAGCCTAATTGCACCACATTGTTTCATCAATGTCATAGAGTTTATTGGTATAAAGATGCCATGAAGCAGTTTCATGGTCCATAATTACAACCTTGATCTACAACCAAGTCATATTGAGGACCTTGAACCACCTCCAAGGATTGAAAATGATCATTTTGATGATAGGAAGCATATTTATGGCATGACATTAAAATTTTGAGTTAGCATGTCATTTGAAGGTCTTTTAAGTTTTAAGTACTTATATACATGTTTGAAACATATTTCAATTAATTGTTCACTCAATTATAGTTAGTATTTTTTAATTATTATTAACTCTAAATAGGACAAAACCCATAAAAAACACAACCTTATTTTTGGGTACAGAACTGGTCTGGTTCATGAACCAGTATAGGTATTGGACTGAAACATTAAACCTTAAATACAATTTTATATGAAAATTTAATCTCTTGGCCTTAATTTGCAAAATTGACAAACAATAATAAGAACCTAATGCATTATCATAATCCACATGTTTTGTTCATCATGAGTCGATTATCTAGCACACCGATAATTAACAAGACTCCATGAAATATTTTATGAAATTATAGGATAGGATGCCAAGGGAGATCATATCCTTCACATTGGGTTTGTACTTTGTAATACATGCTCAAACATGTTTCAACTCATTATTCACTAAATTTTATTCAAAGTTATTTTTTACTTATTATTAGCTCTGATTAGGCTAAAATCCATTAAGAAACACTAAACCCTTTGCTTGAGTACTGAATCAGTCCGCTTCAAAGACCGGTACCAGTATTAGACTGAAATGTTATTTAAACCTTGACTACAATGTTTTTAAAAACTTAATCACTTGGCCATAATTTGTAAAATTGACAAATACCAAAAAATCTAATGCATTATCATAATCTACACTTTTTTTTGGTTATTATAAGATCAATTATACATCACAACCAAAAATCAAGAAGACTTCATAAAATATTTTGAGTGTATAATTGATATCAAAATTATTAGGAGAACAGACATATTACAAGCACAGCAATAGCAGATATCGAAATTCATGAAAGTGTATAAAAGAGCATCTCACACATGCTAAAGCTGCTATTCAGGTTCACTTACAAATAACTGTACTATATGTAAATCATCATCAACCCATGGCATCTGAGCAGGCAATGAGCAAAGTATCATCATAATTTCACCATTATAAGTTGGAATATTTCCTAGAAGCTGATCATAAAAGAATTCAAGAAGTACAACAAGATAAAAGAATAATAAATTTTATGGCATTAAGTACCTTCCAACAATGATGAAACACTAAAATTAGTTACAGATTCAAATTCCTGAATTGTAATAGTGTAGCAATCCACTTCTTTAACCTGTTTATCAGGTCATTAAAAAAAATTATTTGCAATGAGACAGCATATATAAATAGAACCATAAAGTTAAAAGTAAACATTAAATTCAAAAAAATTCGTGGGGCTAACAGAGTCTGTACCTAAAGGACAAGAATTTTAAATCAACCTTTACCATAGAATTCATTCTTGCCTTTTACCAATTGTATGTACCATAGAATTTGAAAAATGTTTAGTTTCCTGTCACCTTTGTCTTACTGTAGTATTCATTATCATAGGTTTGCTTGCACTCAGTTTTGATACATCACATGGATCCACTCATTAACTGATAAGTATGTTTCCTCTCCTAATTTCTTAACTTTTCTACTTCACCTTGTAAATGTTCTTCTTGCTGGTTTTAGCAGCGAATAAAGAAACACAGGTTGGGTTTACTTCTTAAGATTGATAATAATTGCTCAGAGATAAGGAAGATGCAGTGACACCAGAGCAAGGCTGGAGAAATCTCCTATTCAATAGCTGATATGGAACCAGCTGATAAATACACCACCTAACAGCCAACAAACCTTTTCGGCCTTTTCGAAAGTATTCTTGCCTAAATGTGCTTTAGCTTGAGTACAGTCTCTAACTTTAGAGAACTGACATTAGGTTAGCAATAAAATGATTCCAATCTTTCTGGAGAGTCTTCACTATTTTAGTTATTACTTATGATGATGAGCTAATGAAAGAACTGTTAGTTTCTGAGAAATATATATCATGGTTGGGTGATGCATGTGCAGGTTATATTTTGGTATTCATCTTAAGCTAACTTTTTCATGAGCATGCACTCTCCCAAAGATAACAAAATAACAAATAAGAGATCCTGGATGAGTTTAGTAGAACTATCAAATTTGCTTGAAGAACAAATCAACAGCCTAGACTTACCAATATTGGCAATGTCAACACACTTGCTTTTGAAATTGTCTCAGTGCGTGTGTCTCCAAAAGAAGACGTTTTTGCAAGTGGCAGCACAGCAGACACTGGAAAGAAAACAAGAGTAAGTTGTAGTACACTCACAATTAAGAAAGCCCCAGTTCTTTTCCATTTCAATTTGTTTCTGTCCCCCTGATAATCAATTTTAATGTGGATGAGCAAATCAATTTGTTCTACCTAAAGCCATTCCTACTTTTTCTTGACAGTTCAATGGATGTCACACAACTTACTATCGATCCCATAAACATCATGCCAGAAATCAATGCTTTCACGGTATCCATCAGCATCTGTAAACAGTGCCATATAGAGCTGCATGATAAAGAATATCAATAATCTCAACAGTAATGACTTTCACCAAGAGATACTAAATTTGATATTTAATGTTGCTCAGAATCAACAAATATATTTGTACACTGCATCTTATATTTGACATCAATCAACATAACTGAGAAGATCACAGTTGGACAAACAGGACAGAAAATTAAAATTAATAGCAGTTGAAAATTATAGAGATATTGTTCAAAGAGACGTATCTTCCCATACATTGTGCTATAAATTGTATATATTTTGTTTGGACAACATACTATTTATAAATTATAAATGTATAGCTTACATGATAAAATTATAAAGCATCAAGGTGAGAAACATAGCATAGATCTTAACATGTATGAAGTATGAAAAGGTCGTAACAACATTGACAATGATGTCTAAAATAGAGATTCCCAGTAACATATAGTGGAAGCATTAATCTATTAGAAAAACTTAATGCAACAGAAAGTCTCCAAAACTTTCATATGTCTTTGCTTGTTATTCATCAGCTATGAGATGAGAAGATATTGCTTATATGTGAAGGATCCATATTCCTTCTATATCAAAAATAACAAGCATTTGCAAAACTTGTTTTACTTTTTGAATCCAGATGTTGAGCTGTCAGGTGTGTGAATTCATCAAAAAGAAATGGAAGAAATGTTTGAATCATAAGTTTGATAGACAATTGGAAGATGTCGGCTTCAGATAATATGGACCTGTGGAAAGAGAACTATAAATGTATTGATTAATACACAAGTCAATTTAGATAAGTGATACTAAAGAAACTAAGAGAGCCATCTCAATTGAAAACAATAAGACTCAATTTTTTAACTAGTAATAGTGCCCTCAGATAGCTCAATGGCAGGAAAAGATCCAATAACCGAGACGACTTCAGGATGCAAAGCAACATATTCAGAATCTTTACAATCTTTACATGTCATCCATCTGTTTATGTGGACATATCAACAATCAAGCTTGCAAATAGCAATACAATAACTTGTCCAATAAACTTAATAGTATGGGATACAGCAAAAGATCTAATGGACCATTACAAACAATAGGAAGATATAAACAGCCCCTTGTTGAAAATGTGATACTGCCCTCAACTTGCCTAATGGTGGTAAAAGATCCATGTTGCTGGCAGAAAATATTTGGGATGATGCCTTGTTATTTCTTTAGAAAATAACTATAAATAAAGTAGGTTCTTGTGAAGGGCAATTGTTATAGATTAAAAATTTTAAATAAGATCAATTCGAATCTGTGTGTTCAGGAACCAAAATGAATTAGTAAACTTCAATGTAAAGATATATGGTCTCTAGTCCAATAGCCAAGACAATTCAAAGAAGATTCTACTGTTTAAAAAATATATTCAGATTCACGAATATTCATTACATGCTAGTTACAGTATCACTTAATTCCAATCAAAATCATTTCATCAAAGATGAATCCAGTTTTGGCTGATTTCACCACCCTACAGTAAAAATTTGGTCATAGTAATCAAAGTCAATTGGAGTCTGCTAAGTTGATACGTACAATGCCTAGTATCCATTTTTACGACTATGACCATTGGGGTATCTAATCCCATTTGCTACCTTAGCTTTTGTCTCATAGTGTTGACCGAGCAAAGTACTCTTAACGTTGTGTATCTATTTGATTCTATGCATTCAAAAAGAACCCATCACTTCAGGGATTATAGGTGGAATAATTATTTTCAAGTAATACTAATATGTTCTATTTAAGTATAAACAAGATAAATAGATCAGAGAGCAATCACGTGGATTATGGAATAGCCATTCCTCTTAGTTGTATTGTCCATAGTTGATCTGATATCAATCCCAAAATTAGGCATCATGCATCAAACTAATTGAATGGTACAAGAATTTTGTAATACCGAACTTAGTAGCATTACATATAGAATACAAAATTCACTTTTCAGCTATATACTCTTTCATGACCTACAAGGAGTAATTTGTTGCTGACAAATTAAGTTCCTTATGATCCATAATTCATTTGTGCCATGAATGAGCAGGGTGAGTTTCTTCTAGGACATTTTAATTCACTTGAGCTGAGAAGATATGATTTAAAGTTAAAACTGAAGAAATAATGATGACACTACATATAATACACTTTAAAATGTATCATAAATGACAGATTTGTTGGCTTGTTTTAACTGAAAATTATTTCTTTTTGTAATCTGTTCATTTTTTTGGTTCTTTGTAACTGACAGAAGAAATCATCAAGAAGGTAAAAAAGCTTTACAGGCCAGTGCATGCCAAGCTTTAAAATTGAGGATGATGGTAGAACAGATATCTATCATAAATAGCAAACAGAACATAGATGACCATCAGAAATGAAAATCGACATACTTTTCGCACTATTTTCTGGATTGTCATCAGTGAATGTTTTGTATCAAACGGATCTAAGAATACATAACAAATGTATTACATACTACCTAGTACCTAGTACCTACTAAGTTCCAAGTTGTCGCATATAACTTATTGAAGCTCTAATACTACAGTTATGTGGAACATGTGAAACTTTGACCTAGTTAAGAACCATTAATGTGGTTGTTATTCCAAATGTCAATGGAAGTCCAACATAAGTAAAATAATCCCAAACAGATTGGAAATAGATCTAAGTTGTGAAGTAGAACTCAGATATAATGCTAAAATCTACTTAAAATACACAATAGGTGCAAGCCATTCACATAATAAAGAATACTTGCTTAAGATGAAAGATGAATTGAATAACAATGAACAAAACATTCAAAAATATACTTTCTTCTGAGTACCTGAAGATTCCAAAAATTGATATAGAAACTCAACAAAAAGCTGTAAGTAGGATGAAATTTTACCGAAGCATGTGAAGGAAAAATAAGCCCTCCTGGTTTGAGCCATTTGTCCCTGGCAAAAATGATACTAGGCAACATACTCTGAATCCAAGAAATTAAATTTATCAGACAGCAATATGATGTAAGCCAAAAAAGCAATCCAATCTTGAATAATGCAGCACAAAATGTAAGTACCACACTGACAATTTGGGTTTCATAGTTTGATTTAAACTCAACAGCAACGAGCATTTAAAAAATAACATAGAAATAACTATAAGCACCTTATGTAGAAGCATATCACCCATCCAATCAGATATTATGACGTCAACCTTCTCATCAATTCTTACATCCTGCATCAAAATGAATTGTTGCAAATCAATATGTAATAGCAGCCAAAAAAGGAAAAAACCACAAATATACAAATAGGAGAAAGAAACAAAAACGGCATAGTGACTCAATTGAATGTCAGATGTTGGAGTATAAGGAGTCAGCCCCAGCCATCCATGGAAAACGATGAGGCCAGAGGTTGTTCAAAACAAATTTGACCTATTAGATGTCATCAATGAGCAACAAGAAGGAAGATGGTGGGACTCCATTTAACTCACCATGAGATTCCAAAGTTATGAAATTATGTTAATCAACTATGGTTCTGTATCAAGAATCTTATGTTTTTGCGATACAAAGGGGTAGACAGTGGACAAAATTGATATTTACTCATGCTATTTAAGATGAGGATCATGAATTTGGATCCAATAAAATCTATAATAGTAAAGGACAAAGTTAAGGTAGTTGATGGTTTGGAGGAAATGAGAGAGCTTAGCTCAGATTGAATTCGACAAGAGTTCCTCATGGTCTCCACCATCCTACCAGCATGGATTTTATGGGCTAGAATATGATTTTGTATTGCCCACAACAAAAAAGTGATGACAGCTCCAGTGTTTCAAAGCCATCATTGTCATGCCCAATCCAACCATACATACAGCTGTACTGGTTGCACATCTGGAGCCCCGCCATACCATGGTGCCTATAGCAACCAACTATCCACTTAATGAGCAATGTGCCTCAAACATTGCTAATTTGATCCACAAGCAGCACACTGAAAGTCAATACTAAATGTCTTTAGAGCAACATCATTAGTGGTTTCTAGAGAATAATAATCTTGACCTTTAGCGACAACCATCTCCTAAGGCAAAACAATATTCATTTTTGTACAGGTAAGTGTCCCTACTTAATAAATTATGGCATATTGATATGTCATCAAACTTATTTTATTATGATGCATATGCTATTTATTATGACTTCTGTGTTTTTGAAGTTTTACTTATGTTTTTGTAGTATACCATTCATATTACATCTTAAAAATATATGAAAAGGCATAATCAAATAGTAACAAAGAAGTGATTGGACTGGTCCATCACTGATACCGGCTGGTCCAATTGATATCAAAATTGTACCAGTCCAAACAACAACCAGCATTGGTATTAAATGGAGATTTTGTTGTTGTAGTTGTTTTTATCATTCATGTATACTGACATGGTCTAATCAATTTTTCAAAAGAATCTGAAGCTGTGATGTACCACAGCCATGTACTTGGAAATTATATTGCACTTTTACAAAGCTCAATAACTATTTCAGTGTTCAGATAAAAAGATTAGTGTCAAACACAGATTTTGGAACATATGCCACCAGAAAGTGATGCAAAATCATGCAAGAATAAAGAATCAATGACATGACAAAAGAAAGTAACACAGTCAAATTATGACAAAGTAGAGGTGCACCTCAACTCGTCCAAGTAGAACAGTCATCCTGTCAGATAAATTGTTTTCTTTGACAACTTCACCAACCTGCTTAGGTATTACGCAAACCCTTCTTACTATTAAACAAAAACTCACTACATGATAAGCATTAAAGATTTAGACTGAGTTGCAAAATGAAACCAAATTCAAACAACAGGAGATAAATCAAAGTAAAATAAAAATGGACAATCTACAAGGAACACTTATTTACACACAAAACAGCCTAGAAACACCAATTAAAATACTTTGGTCGTTGGAAACTTTGAACTATTTAAATGGACCTATATTGCTGCAAATCTAGCACAAAATGCTAGGTGTGACATGAATTCAAGTGTTTGACATGGTGATCGCTTCTGGTTTAAGATTGGGCATTTGACTTAAGAGAGTCTAAGTTTAAGATAGAGGTATTGGGATACAGTCCAAATTAAGATATTTAAATATATTTATAATATTTAACAATGGTATAACCTAAATAATTATATATATTTATTTTAATTTAATGTATTTTTAACCAAATTTAACTATTTTAAATGGATTAATAACTTATATTTAACTAATTTCAAAAAAATATTTCTAAAATTCTTTTCTTTTCTTCACTTTCTCTCTGAATTCTTTTTCTCCTCTTTTCTCCTCTCCTATAGTTGCCTTTACTGAAATTAGTGATTGGTGAACATTTCTCTATGTTTTGGTTTAGAAATTCTTTTGGAAAGGATGGCACATCACAAAGACTTCCCAACTCACTGTTCTTCTCTATCGGCCATGATCACTAATCTACCTCACACATTAGTCATAGGACAAAGGCATAATAGTGCCAGTTGATGGTGATCCGTATTTGATAGGCATTGAACAGCAGATGCCACACCGAGGATAGTCCTCTTTTTTTTTTAATCCCCAACCTCTCCTCTTCTGTCCCATCTAATTTTGCCCCTCTTCATATTCTCTTTTACATGTGCTCAAAGATAGATCTACCAAAATCAGCCAAAATTGGTCGAGCCCAATAGGTATCCCACAGTGTCTAAGCAGCTCCAGCCAAGTTAGACCCCATATTGGCACTAATGCATCAGCATGGATGCATCGTGGTAACATGCTGAGTTCAAGCACTACAGGGTTCAGCTACATGAACATTTTTCTTGTCACAGAACTTTCTTGAAGTCAACATAAAAAAGATACTCCGATGGTAACAAGTAATAACAATATTACCAACAACTTAAATAGCATTGTTTGCCGTACCATTCAAATTCGATACAAAATAGGTGGTTTGCACTGGTCCACCTGCTGATCCATACATGCACTATTTCATTTTGGACAGAATGCATAAAGGGGTGCATACCAAGTGATTCAAACGAAAGATAACTGTTGGATTTTGATTGTACTGATTCAACCCCTTTAAATCAGTCTCCTCCCTCTTTCACTTGCTCTCACTCACTCTCATTTTCACTTTAACTTCATTAAATTTCCTAATCAACGAGCATATTAGGATAAATTTAATTAGAGTAAATTAGTATAAATTCATTAAACTCTCATTCTCACTCTCCTTGATGGATCAAAAAAGATAAATTCACTTTTTCATCCTTATACCCTAGAATTTGTATTCCTTTATGTCTCATATAAACACACATTATAGGGGCTTTCTAATATCTGGTTATTTTCTAGCCTTTTTTAATGAAAACTGGTCTGTACCATCAATACCGACATATGGTACTGCCAATACCAACTAATACATACCGGTCCATAGGTCGGCACGAAGTGATAGTCCATGTTAAATAGTATAACATATACTAAAAGACAAACAATCCTTGAATCGCTGCTCTATAACTATCAGCATCTTGTGTCACTCCGATGTGACACATTTAGTATAATAAACCCAATATTTAAATTTCATTAACATAGAGCATTATCACAAATACCAATTACATCAATTTCTCAATAATCAAAATTACATTCACAAAAATGGCCATTGGACAGCCAATAAACTAAAAAATTACTATAATTAGAATGAAATAATCCAATTATTAAATATATACTAAAAACTACTGCTAGCTAATATCCACCTCTGGAATAGAACTTGCACTTTCTCCCGTTAGCTAATTCCCTAGCACTACTGATCTGGAAAAAAAATAAGGGCAATTTACCTCGAAAATTCCCCACTAAATGATTTTTATCAGATGGCGCTCCTCTGTTGAGATTTTACTAAGGAACACTCAGTTTTTCATGATGGATAACTATACCTTGTCCTTGTAATAATAAGAGGAGAGAAGGGAGGAGGAAGAAGAGACAAAGGAGGAGGAGCAACGCGAGGGTTGACTAAACCAGTTCACTGATCTGAACCGGTTATGAACACGTTCAGAGAATTTTAAAAATAAAATTCATTGGAATAGGTAGGTGAAATTGGTATTTACACAAAAAGAGATACAGTAAAAACAAATTAGTGGCAACTTTTGTGGGTAAACTACCCAAAAAATAATGCAATTTGAAGTGGGCATTTTCAGCTCAATAGAGGTTTTCTTCATAAACCATGTAATTAAGAAAGTATATCATGTGACATGCAAATAGCTTAGAACATTATCAATTAAAACAATCAATAGACAGAGACATTCATCCAAGTCAATCGTCAATATGAACCTGGTCCATGGGAAGTCATGTATGCTGGAAATAGAAAATTAAAATCAATGCAACATCACATAGAAACAAATCATCTCATAGGACTTATATATACATAGGATCTCCTCGATCACTCAGAAAACAACTCTTCTAGAGATGAGGAATCATTTCATATAAACTCCCAACGCTAAAGTAGTGTCTCTACCATAATGAGTGTGTAACCATTAGTCAGCATGTTAAATGACACCTAATCCATGTCAAAAATCGACCTATCAACACCGGCTTGCCTGCCCATTGACAGGGAAACATTGTTCGTGATTATATCAACAAAGCAAGTCTCCTTAGGTAATAATGCCAACTTAGTAACATGACCAAAAAATGAAAATTAAATCAACAATGGTCAATGTTAATGGTTGATCAATGACCAACAAAGTTGGTGTCCATGATTCATATGGGCCAACAATCAATTAGTGGCAGTTGTTGGATTGATAACCAACTAATTAATGATTGATAACAGTTGTAGTCGATGACAGCTTTAGTAGCCAATTGATCACAAGTCAACAATAATTCAATAGAACAAATGTAGCAATATGTAATTGTCTATTGTCAAGAGGTATTTCTGAGTATAATTCACTTTAATTAACTTCAGTTTTTAATGATCCACTGTCACCAAAGTTAAAAATGGTTCCAAATTCAAAATATCCATCTACAGCTTTTAACAAAGGAAAATTTTCATGAAAATTTTACATGAAACTAATTGTTTATATTGTTATTCATTTTAGCCAATCAAAATTCCCTAAATGTTTTAAAAATTCAAGCGATGATAAAACCATTATTGATAGTTCCTTAGTCCATTAACAAATCATAAGTTGACAGTAGTCACAATAAAGGGTTTAAAGGAAAAACATTGGTAAGTAACATTAGGTCAAACTTTCTTCCAACTTTCTTCATCATCTCTACGGAAAGGAATTGACCAGAACATAAAAAGTGAAATTACCCGCACTGCTAGAGTACTTTCATCAATTGCATACACCTGAAAGCATATAAGACTTGTTTATACAATATATTTAACATAACTATGAACTATTCAGGTAAATCGTCATTCTCCAGGGATGGCATGAAAGAAAGGAAAAATTGCAGAAACACCATTGTTGCAATTCAAAGCCAATGCAAACAACATTAAGAAAGTTAATAAAGTGAATTTTTTCCTCTTGCTATTTAATAATAACTTCAACTCTTAAACATCACTAGTAAACATCAAAATGGGAGCATATCAAGGCATCAAGGTATTTTGCATTAGAAAAGTAATGTCTAATAACAAGATCAGGTAATATTGCAATCATAAACAGTAAATTAAGGGTTCCTTTTTCTTTCCTTGTTTTGTGTGCGGTTATCATGAAGACTATTGCAGACAGCTTAACTTTTAAGTAAGCCAATGAACAACAAAATTTATAGTTATAATAAAAAAATGTGAAACCTCAGTTTGTAACAGATCTGTAATTAACTTCTGTTGCTTTATTATCATATCCTATGTGACATGTACATGTTCATGATATTGTAAAAGCAAGGTTGGGTAAACCGCTCTGTTTGACACTATTCAACCGATATTTACGAGTCCGACCGCTGAGTGATACACACACCAACCTAAACCGAATGGTTCGATCCGGTTTTGGTATTATATAATATTTATTCTAATATTTATTCCCCTAGGTTCGGGGCATCTAACACCTCGCATTTGCAAGGAGGCCCACACTGTCACTTGCTACCCACCCTCCTCTTCTTTCTCTCTTTCCGTCCTTTTCTTTCTCTTCTTCTTTCTTGCTATGCTTCCTCTTCCTTCTTCCTCCGCTCCTCTCCCTCCCCCAATGGTTCATGTTACCACCACATAGGACACCGGAACTCACCGCCACTAGATCCAACCATGGACCGACACATGTCTGATAACCGAAACTACGAGTCTTGGTTGAAAGAACTAAGAGTGCTCAATACCTTACGGCTCAAATTCTCTTGCCAAGGAAGCTACACTTCTATAAAAATTATATGTTTTCGCAAAATATTTCAGCACTATTCATTGCTTGCCCAAGAGCATCAAATATCAAAGCCTATGCTGGTTGATGGTGTAGCAATCAAGTGATGCACCTACTTTCTGTAATTAAGAAAAACATACAAACCAAGGACTATCATACTACTCGAAACGGTAAAACACGAGTGTATATGCCGATCCGGGTGTGGACCAGTATGCGGACCACCCCGTTTGGGGTGGTCTGGTCCAACTCAAGAAAAAAATAAAAAAAACATAAATTAGTGATGGGATCCATCCAACTCAGCATTAAAAAGAAAAAAAAACCCATAAAATAGCAACTAGGGCTCACAGACGTGAGCCCTTTTCTTGCAATGCTGCTACCACCATTGCTGCTTTGCAAATCTTCTTCTTGCTGCTGCCACCTTCTCACGACATTGTTGTCATCGTTGCTGTCATTCGACATCACACGTGCCTTCTTCTCGTCGCTACCATCTTGTCGCGATGCTGCTGCCGTCACAGCTGTCATTCGACGTAGCGTAATTCTTCTCGCTGCTGTCATCTTCTCACAACACTGCTGCCAATGTTGTTGTCGACGCCACTGCTATTGTTGTTGTTTGACATTGCCGCTACTGTCATTTGTCCATTTCTATCTCCCTAGGTATACTCTCACCCAAGGTTCATAATTTCATACCATACCAGAGTATCGAGCTCAACTCGGTACGGTATGAGTATACTGAGCGGTACGTTCTGGCGTAACCGCTCGGTGTGTGTGTGTGTGTATAAAATCTTGATGGAATTACTAATCTATCAAATTGTCAAAAGAGAACTGGCATAGTCTATTAAAAATACAGAAACTCCAGAGTTAATTTATTTGTTCATGTAGAGAAGAGTAACAACAAATGTTGTTCAAAAGAGCTGCACATATGTAGGATAATATTTGTTCATGTTAGTTTAACATATTAAGGATGTAGCTGGCATATATTTGAAAAATAAGCAAGGTAAATATCCCTGATGCTTGAAACAAATAAGTGTTATCAAGGTTTATGCGCCTGATATAGTTCGATATGGGCAGTATTTACTTGTCCGATAGTCTACCGATACATGGACGAGGATAAACCAAGCAGGATGCCCAGTATAAGCAGTTTTTTTAATGCTGTTTTAGCTATTTTCAGGTTTTCCCAAGACTCAGTACCTATCAGCACATTGACACTCGGTACACTGGTACTACAGTGATTGAAGCCCTGACCAATACGCTACTGGTGCACAATCATGAACTTCCATTGTTACACCCACAAGTTTATCCTGGTGTATCTAATTAAATCTGCCTGCAATCTGTATTGTCAATTTTGTGTTGTTTGCCAACAAGTAGTCATATTGAAAGGCAAGTAGAATGCCATAATATCAACATAAACTCACAGTATAATTAACCTTGGGATAGACAAGATATATAATCACTGATTCTGATGTTAATATTGTAAGCAGAAACTTGATTAATTATCCATACTATGATACTAGGTAAGGCAACTTGCCACAAAGAAGCAGCACAAATGCTAGTTACATAACATACAAGGGCATAAGTTGTGCACTTGAATAATTAACACAATAAAAAGGGACAAAATAATACACAATGCATCTGAAGTAAATCAACAGAAAGTTAGAAGACAAATAAAATATGAAATGCAATTACCCGTGTAGCACCAGCAAGAGCACAAAAGACCGCAAGAATTCCGGTACCACAACCAATATTTAAAACAACCTACAAATAGTGGCAATTGTTAAGCAAAAATCATATTCAAAATACACCTTGAGGATGATTTTTTTGTATACTTAGTCAAAGGCAACAAATTACCTTTCCAGAAATTAAAGATTGATACCTCAAGATACCATCTCTGTACGCTTCCATACGCGCATGATCCTGTAGGTTATCAAATAATTATAAAGATTTGTCCCAAAAGAGCATGATGATTGTCAGAGGTCAAGTCTAACTACTTGCACAGAAACAACATGAGAAATATGTATTATAAACTATCATGTTATATAACTCCAAATTTCATTTGGCATGCTCAAATACTAATCACTTACATTAAGAACTACCATGTAAATTCGACCGCTTTCATCAAATAACAGAATAAGACAACTTAGGACACCATGGGAATTCAACATCAACAGGGTTCAGTCCCAAGGAAAACTATTCACGTCATCAAGAGATAAAAGAAAGGAATACAGAATATTCCCTTTTTAGGAGGGAAAATATGAAACATAAGAAATATGCAAGAGTAAATAGCAATTATCGTGATCATTTTTGTAAATTCGTCAAAGAAAAGCATACAAAAATCCACAAAGAAACCTGAAGTTTGATCAGTCAGGCAGATGTCACCGACAATTAAGCAAAATGACAACAAAAATAACAAAATTGTGCTAGGTCCATGTTGAATATTTTAAACTTTTTCAGTTAGGATATTTCAATGAGGCAAAAGGAAGCTTAAATGGGTTTAATTGCATTAAACCAAGATGAACATAGAAACTAACAGATAAAAAGAATTATGGATAAGACTTCAAAACATAAGCACAGGATCTTATTGTAGTAGTTAAACTTTTCTTTTATTGATGTTAAAATTTAATCGCCAGAAACAAGTGTTAGCCTTTGCTTACCTGGGAAGAAATTGTTATCTTTTAAGGAAACACTACTCATTTTATGTAATTCCAAATTACATTTCACTTAAGATAAGCCATTATCCAAAATTTAGGGGACTAGAAATTCAAAAGAAAAAAGGTTGATATCAAGTTAAAGACAAAATGAAATTCTTGATTATAATAATCCATTATAGGATCCCAAGACTTCATAGAAAATAAACAAAAGTAACCCATGTTCTATGATACATTTCAAATTTATACAACAAATAAGACCAATCATTTAGCTAAATTGGAACGCAAGCAGACATGGTCAGGCAAATTTCTACATAATTGATAAGGTTTGAATTGATAATAGGACTCATGGACTGGCAAATCTTCTACATAATTGGTAGGGTTTGAATTGATAATAGGACTCATGTTCAGGCAAATTTCTACATAATTGGTAGGTTTTGAATTGATAATAGGACTCTGGGCTAAAATTACAGAAGTGTTAACAACTAAATCAGCACAATCGACACATACTTCCAGCTCAGGCACTGGTTGTTCAAGTGACATTAACATCCCATGATTGTCATATCAATGGTTCAGTATAAGTTTGAACATGTTCAGGCAACCACAGTGATCTAATTTCTCCACAAGTAGCTGCCTCTAGCATGTGGTTTGTGAAGAATATAGTTCTCATAGCTTCAAGGAACTAAGGAGTGGAGAAGCTACCACAAAAGATGGTTATTATGTCATGAATAATAAATTGAAAGAACAATATCTATTAGATGAATCTACCGTTTTCCTATTCTGTACATATCACTGTAAACTACTAAAGATTTAGTATTTATCTCCAACAGAATTCTTCCTGGAAGTACCCAAGAAAAATGGAAGCAAAAAACCGATCATATATTTGTGTCTGTTTTCAACATGTCCAAATTGGTTTCAAGATTTTAAACAAGATCAGACAAGAAGACTCGAGACCAGATCAAGAGAACCTTGGCAGTTGAGAAAAGAATGGTAGATTTCTTCCTGTAGAAAAATTACACTCCAAACACACGATTAAATTGTTCGATTCAGGAAAGTGGATGATATCATAAAAAGGCTCGTGGCGATTGCTTCTAGTGCAACGCGCACACAAATTGTGATAATAGACCCCATAACAACCAAATACTGGGAGATTCCACCAGGAACAACCCAGGAGAAAATCATTAATGGACTACTATCAAAAGATCATGCACAATATGGAGAAACAGCCTAATTAATAAAAATGCGTATTCTCTTCCAGCTTCTTGTTGATAAAAATTATTCCCCTTCGAGGAAGAAAAGATGGAGTGGGAGGAGCGAGGAGGCGGAGGCCAGACCTTGATCTGCGAGTACGCGCGGGAGTAATACTCTTCGATATCAGAGGAAGGCGGAACAACGGGACTTCCCTGCCGCTGCTGCAGCACCGCGTCAGCGCTTCTTTTCGGCTTCCCACTTCCCCGACGCGCCGCGAACCACGACCGCGACGCGGAGTCATCCTCGACCGTCATCTCGGCAACAAAGCCAAGAAGATCCCGACGAGAAGAAAATGGGATCGGAACCCTAATCGAAAAAGGTAGCGGGAGAGGGAGAGAGATGAGCAGCGAGAGAGGAAGAGAGCGTTTGTTGAGGGACTTCTCGAGGACTAGCTCAAACGGTTCAAGAAGCGGGTTGGATGATGAGGTAGTTAAGACAGCAATGAGATTTGTTGGAGTACCGGGAGAGGTGACATGGGCCGGTTCTAAATGGGCCCATGTGATTAACGGGTAATGGAGAAAAATCTTACCTTCAACCCTTTTGATGGTTTTTTTTTTTGCATGTTACTGTTATGCATCATCATAGGCAATTTCTTTTTAGTAAAACTTGTATGCAAAAGCTTTAAAGGAACATCCTGAACTCATGATGATTGTGGTGCTGTGAATTATTTCTCCTTAACCTTTGTTTTTATTCATCATTTACAAGACATATATATTATAAACAGATGGGACTTCATCCTACGATGTAGCTGTCAAGAGTGCACATCTTTGCAATAAGCCTAGCCTTTTAAGTATAAAAATTTATCTAATAGTGTTTTAAACCGACCATAGTTGTAGATTAGATCAAGGTAAGTAATACCGAATAATACCGTCCGGTACGGGCGGTACATACCGATCTGAATGTATACCAGTACGTGGACCGCCCGCTACGTCGAGACAATACGACGTCGTCGTACATTGGATTATTTATTTATTTATTTATTTAAATAATCTGAATGTATATATATATTATTTATTTATTTATTTAAATAATCGAGGCGACGTCGTCGAGACAATACGACGTCGGCTTTTAAATAATATATACATATATATATATATATATATATATATATATATATATATATATATATATATATATATATATATATATATATATATACATATATATATATACCGAACGGTATACCGTACCGTACCGAGCGAACGTCAAAACGCCGGTATGATACGATATTTCGAACCTTGGATTAGATATGGCATATTAACAATAAATCTTGCATGAATACCTAAATACAATTGAATAAGCAGTGGTATATTTATCTTTAACCTTTATTTATGATAAAATTTTAGTTGGATTATACAGATATTTGTATCAAATACCAAGTAAAACAAAAGAAAAAAACATGATTTTAGTTGGGTTATTATTCATTCCGAAAGCTTAACCTGGCAAGCTTCAGCCAACTTGAACCATTTGGTTCCAATACATATTGTTATTATTTTTGTTCATGTTAATTTGAGCCAATCTGGTCCACTGTATACCATAAGAATAGATATAATTCGGGGCTGGTATGAGGTAATCGTGATCCCTTGAACACCACCAAACTGAAACTACTGAAGGATTTGGATCTCAATGAAGGCCTTATGCATTCTTTTATGCATTTCAATGACAAAGATATTAGAAGCATTTTCCAATGGTAAGCTGGTTTCAACTTGAATGACTAATACGCTAGCAACTAAGCAAATAATTCAATTTTAATTCAATTGGAACCACAATGAAATCAGATATCATGTCAATAGCAAAGACCATATTAGTCTCAAATTAAGAAGCCAGAGGACTCATCCTTGCATTCCACAGGGAAGACCATACAAGGGTCTTCCCTTGTATCAGTTGATATAAAGTTAAATTGATAGATGATAATTAAACAACTAAAAGTTTAAATGACTGATTGGATGTATATAAGAATAGTAAAGCTACCATAAATGCCATTCGAGTTGAGCTAAAGCAAAGAAGATAAAGATAGGATTGATAATTCATTTTCACCGAATCATTTCCAACAATGTAACATGCTAGGAACGGGTACATCAATGCTTATATCTGCTCCAATCAGTCTTTGATTAATATAAACATCTCTATGCAACCAAATAGTCAATTACAGGGAGTAAGATGCATCTAAGATAAGTTTATTCAGATAACCCTATAATTTCTCCAAATGAAACATTAAGCAAGAGTGCTGTGTTTAGTAAAAACAAATTAGGTGTCAAGCTGCACTACGGGCTTATAAGCAGAAGTGGTGACTCGCCTTGTTGGTGTACCAGCAGTCCCGGCAGCTTGTTAATGATATGATGACTGATAAAAGAAAAAGAGAATAAAGGTCGAGATTTGTGTTGTCACAAATTGGAATAATCAATCCAAGAACATACCAGACAACAGAGCTACTATCCATTACTGTCAGAGTCTGAATTGCAATATCTTAATTTGTTGGGACCTGCTGAGACAAGTGGGTTAGACCCCATGAGCACAAACAAAGATAATCATTTGCCATAATAATCATGTCAACACAATGAGTGTCCAATTTCTAATCAACATCAAAATAATAGTAGATTTAATGGAAGTGTAGTAGATATACCTTTTATCATTGGATGCAGATTAATGACATTATACACCGTTCTTATAGGACCAGAGATGGTGAGCATGTTGTACCTGAGAAACAGCTTATTATTAAACTTCTATCTCAAAGCAATATTTCATGGATGCCTTTACAGTTTGCATATTTGGTGACACACTAGAAATAGTTAAAAAAAATAAAAATTCCATCTCACAGGACAATACAATTTGTTTTCTGTCATAAACCATAATTTAGAAAGTGACAATACGTATTGCCTGCGTCAGATTGATTTCAACACATCCAAAAGTATTTGATTACCTTGCACAAACATGACAAATTCTATAGAAGTCTGGACTCACGATCTCCTTAATATATAAAACATCTAGTGTTACACATTATCAATGGAAAAGATACAAAGAAGTTAGTGAGTGAGAAACAATTTTCTAAATCATTAAGGGAGTGTTATTTTGTCAGTGGAGCTGGACAGGTTTTCTTTGGAGAAAAACAAAGGAAGAAGATTTCATCGTAAAAAATCACAAAATTTATTAGGCTGAGAAAAAAAAGATGAAATGTTACAAATATTAACCAGTAGTTCACAGGAAATTTGACTTGTTGAGATTCTCTATGAGACAAACAGATACTCACTCCTATGCCATGCACTTGAATTTGGCACTGATAAGATTGAAGATTAAATAATGTTCAAAATCTATGCCACATGTAAATAGAAAAAAAATCAAAAACTGTATCACAAACAGCAGAGGAAAACGAAAAGTGTAGACCACAGCACCTGTTTTCAGACAGAACACCCTTGGTTATTCCATCTGAAAGAACACATTCCAGTTGACAACGTGCATATGTCCTAGGAGCTAGTCTCAACTCTGGGCCATATTAATCAAAGTATCCTATTTCTGTCATACGTGGAAAGCTGTTGCCAAGTTGATGCTAATGTTATGTTCTACATCTGCCCCATGTCATGGAGACTTTGGATGGATGATATATGTCCACTCTCTATAAGTAATCTAACATCCGATGAAGTACATTCATCCGCAAACAACTTGCCTACTGCTCTCTCCATCAATCTAGAGTTCTTAGGATTATAATGAAAGCTGTCCCTCTGAAGGACTCCCTTCAAAAGCTCAAGAGCCTTAACCGAATTCCCTTTCATAATTAACGAATTAATCAGCAACAAGTATACAAAAGTATCAAGCTCAAATTCCTTCTGCTTCATCTCGTCGAAGTAGACCAGAGCAACATCTGCCCTACCGCACTTGCAAAGGCCATGTATAAGAGCAGTGTAAGTCATCTGATTTGGAGCACATCCCTTTTCTCTCATTTCATTGTACACCATTAGTGCATCATCTGATCTTCCTGCATCGCATAAGCCATCTATTATGTTTGTGTAAGTAACTACTGTGGGTGGCCTGTCTGCATCAACCATTTTCTTAAAGCAAGCAAGTGCATTGTCAATGTTCTTCGCCTTGCACCATCCATCAATTAGAAGGTTGTATGTGACAGGAGAAGGAACAAGTTCCTTCTTTAACATCTCTTCAAATATCTCCAGAGCCTCAGGCAATCTACCAGTTTTGCAAAATCCATTAATAAGAATATTATGTGCAACCACATCAGGAAGATACCAACGTGATGATATATCACGGAAGAGTTTTAGTGCTTTGTCAACATCTCCTGATTTGCACAATCCATCGATAGCTGCAGAATAAGCAACCATATCAGGAAGAAACCCTAGTGCAACCATATCATCCAAAAATGCTGCTGCTTCTGCTACTTTTCCATTTCCACAAAGTTGCTGCACCATCAATGTACAATGTTTTATCCATGGTAAATGCCCATGTTTTCGCATCTCCTTAAGTAAATCAAGTGCGGCTGATAAATCCCCTCTTCTACAAGTACAATAAAAAATTGAGTTATACGTAAATCCTGTGGGCATAAACCCGTACTCCTCCATTTTTCTCAAAAGTTCATAGCTTTCCTCCAATCTATCCACATTACACAGCTCATGTATAAGATTATTATACATCAAAAGTTTACCCTTGTAACCGACTCCTATCATATTGTTTAAAAGAACTAAGGCTGCATCCAGCTTCTTTGCTTCACATAAACCACAGACCACGATGTTAAAAGAATCAGCATTTGGGCAAACAGGTTTCTTCATTCTGAAGAATTCCTCCACATCAGTTTCAGTTTCACATCTGCCATGATCATCGATATCCAACTTTAGGACTTGCAAACCTTTAGATTTCATCATTTCACAGAGTAGCTTATAAGCTCTGTATACCTCACCATGTTCAATGAGCCCATCAAGAACAACATTATAAAGAGAGATTAAACTACCCAAATTTAACCCTACACCTTCATCCAATAACTGACTTGCACTGAAAAAGTCCCTTTCTCTACAAAATGCCATGATCATCTTTTTGAGTAATAGAACATCTGGTGAGATGCCAATCTTCTTCATCTCCATATACATGTCATGAGCCATGCCAAACTCTTTCCCCTCAAAAAGCCCCTCAATTATCACACTGTACAGTGCAAGATCCCCACTATAACCCAGGTGCTTCATCTTATCAAACATCTCGAGCGCCTTATCCAGTCTCCCTTGTCTCACAAGTCCATGAACCAATACGCTGAAGGTCTTCTCGGTCGGCATCAACCGCAGGCCTTCCATATGATCAACCAATTCACAAACTTGGTTGACCTTTCCCCACTTGCAAAATGTAACAATGAGGACTGTGAGAACGTGTTCATCAACCCAGCCTTCTGACTTTATCCTCTCAAAGATGTCCCAGACATCTGCCAGCTTCCCCACGTTGCAGTACGACTGCAACATCGAGGTAAGTGTATACTTGTCAGGCTCCAAACCCCGGCTGTTCACCATCTCTTTAAACCTCGATTCCGCTGCTTCCACCAAACCAGCTTTAGCCAACACCTCAAGCAAGCAATTGTAAGTGTAAGAGTTAGGGACGCAGTGAAGATCGACAGCACGGTCGAAAATAAGAATGGCGTCCTCGACCAAACCCTGATCACCAAGGCACCGAATTAGGAACCCCAAAGCGCCAGGGGTCATCGGGCACCGCTCTTTAAGCACCTCCGCCGCCAGGCCTTTTAGCTGAGCCGCTCGACGGGCACGGGAGAAGACGTAGGCCATGGCGTTGTAGGTGTAGCAGGTGTGGCGGAACCCGTGCTGCCACGACGCCCACCGGAAAAACTCGTGCGCGGTCCTCCAACTCCTGAGGCCCTTGATGACGGCCTCTGCGGTCGCCGGGACGAGGCTGCGGCCGAGGCGTTGGAGCTCCTCGGCGTCCCGGAGTTTGGGTGGCTTGGAGAATAGATCGAGCAGCTGGTGGGCGAGCTGATTGGTGGAGAGGGAGGGATCGATAGGGGAAGCCTTGGTATGCAGACCATAACTAGGGTTAGGATCGAAGAAAAGATCAAATTTGTAGGATATGGGGGCGGAGAACAAGCTGGTCATTCTGATCGATCTCACAGTCATCATATGGATAGGGAAGAAGAAACTGGCACGAACTCAACTTAGAAGTTCAACGAGATGTGTTCGACGAAATGGTTGCTGAGACGATGGAAGAGCTCTTCAATTAGAGTGAGAAACGCCAACCAAAGAGTGCGGGGGCGCAGCAGGAAGAAAGAGGAGTAGGCGCGGATGGGTGCAAGGGGAAGCTTTTCAATTAGAGAGCCAATACGTTTGAAATAACGGCCGTTTTAATGATTTCGGTCTATTATAACGGAAAAAGGATACATAGTTAGCAGTTGAAATTACAAGCTATGATGGTGTACATATGTTGTCTTTCCTCAATGTTTTTAGTTAGCAGTTGAAATAATCGATGTTATCTACGTAGTTCGTACATAGAGAGAGAATGGACGAGAAAAGGGAAATGATTTGATTTATGATAGAAGTGCAAAAGTTCACTTAATTTCTTGGAGATTTTCTACACATCATTACATACAGAGGTTTTTCTTCCATTTATATCATTGGATACTATAATTAATTTAGACTCCTAATGTGTTCTTTTACTAATACCACTATTAAGGTGTAGCTTCATGTTCTTTTAATAATACTACTAATAATGTGTAGCTTCGATGATCAAGAAAAAATTAAGATGATATGAACATGTAATAAGATATGCAAACTAATAATAATGATACAATAAATAAATAAATTATTAGAAACTATAATAAATATTATTAATTTAATTAAGAAAAACATTATTGTATAAAACTCAATGACAGTAATAGATCAATGTAATCTACATTGGGATTTGTGACTTTGTTCCTTTTTTTTTTTGTCAATTCATTAGTCTAAACAATGGTTATTAGAGATCTGAATCAGAGTTTCTCGTGTAAGAAATTCATCATTTTTTGAAAAAAAAAATTATTATACTAAAATGGTTACTATTGATTTCTTAGAGAAACAGGACTAAATATACTGATCCACTTTTGGTTCTCCTTTTCAAGTAAATTATGAAGGTGAGATATGGTACATTTAACATTACTTTTTCTTTCTAATTCATATTTAGAAAGATGATGATTTGGGCAGCATACAACCAAAATACACCTATAATTTAGCATGTGAGACTACAAAAGTAAACTAATCAACAAACTATATGATTCATTCTACCAAATGAAAACTGTTTGGCAAATCTTAACCTGTTGGGTTATACCATAACAGAGCCAACTAGATCAGAGATCTGCTTGTTCCAGTGGACATCATCAGCTCGACCATACAAATGAAACCATAAAAGTTTGCGGCCTGTGGAAGTGTACCAGAACTATCCATGACTGCAGAGGATAATAGACAAAAGAATTGCATAGATAATTTAATCTCTATAGACCAAGAACACAAGAACAATCAGAGGCTCTGACCAAGAAATGTTTAAGCCTCTTAAGTTCTCTTAAATTGAGTTCGTATATACTAAGACAATCTGGATCTGACCAAGCCTCCTCGAGGATGCACACTTCTTGTTTCTTGAGCTCAAGGAGCAGCACAAGTGCTGCTGAATCTTGTGCACTTTTCTTGTCTGTTCTTTGCTCGCCTGTGAGTGTAAGAACTTTGGAATTTGGGATGTGCAGTGATATTTTTGTTGTGAAGAGGTTGAAGTTTGGTGTTTTTACTCCATTTAGTGTGATCGGAGTTCTGCAAAAGATAAAAATAAAGTGAGTCAAAGTGTTAAGTCTTCGATAGATTTAGTGAATCTGGAACATTTGGTTGTTATCAGAGCCATCCCTTTTGTTCAGATATGAGAGTTCCATAAATCATAAACAACTATTTAGTATAAATAAGCTTGTCATTCGCTAGAATAACCTGAACATTTCTTCTCGTGATTCAAATTCTGGCATTGGCCACTGTAGTCTTCTGCAAAGCTTGAAAAGAGCAGTCCTGGGGTCCCCTTTGTCCATCCTCATCGGAAGAGTAATTGGATGCACTGCAGGGCAAACAAGTTGGAAAAAGAAATAGATTTTATGAAATAGTAGGCTGATTTGAGGCTAAACACTTGATTAATGACTATATGCGTTGCAATTCTCTCAAAATTCACCAAACATTTGGCCACAGGAACATCCATTTACCTGTGAAACATGCAAACGTTGCAATAGTCATAAATGGACCACAATCTCTTGGCCATGTTAGAAGAAGATTATATAGCAGGCAAAAGACTTGCATGTAGTTGGATGAAAAATATCATAATATAGTTTCAAATGTTACAAATGCAATTCTGGATACCATTCAATACAACAGATGGAATAACACAGAGAAGGAAATTTGTCATAAGAAATTTATCAACAATACAATCCCCTGATTTTCATTTGTTCTTTCAGTTTGATGTGTACACACGTCACAAAGCTGGTTAAAGTGCTTGAAACTACATGCTTTGAAATCACTAAGGAAATTTATAAACAAGTGTAAAGGTCCATTTGAAACAATATAAGGGATTAAGTGACAGTTTGTGACCCTTATTCTTAGCTAAAACTTAAATAGAAAGATGTATATTTAATAGGGAAAACAACTGTTGGTGATATCTGTTGACCAACTTGTCTGACTTAACTTTTTGAGTTTTCAGTCCCATAAGCAAAAAAGCAGGTTTTAAAGTATTCCATCATAAAAAATGTATCCGAGTATAATGAGAACCTGTATTTTCCTCTTTGGGGTATGATAGATAAGTTCTTCACACATTGGCTGCTTGCAAGGCCAGTTTAAATTGGATGGTAAACGGTGATATTCAGTCTTACCTCCAGATTCCATATTTTAAACAGTATTAGAAAAGGACTGCAGCTCTTAAGATAAGCATGTCATCGTTAATTATTTAGGGCATACTGTTTATATATAAATGGACTAGTCACATTACATATTTTTAATTTTTACATTTTCCTAAAACATTTTTTTTGTTTTTGCATTTTGATCTATTGTTTGGGGGAATCATATAGACTCATGTGAATCTCCAGATTGAAGTATTCTGATAGTCAACTCAACAGGTGGATCTCATTACTAGTAGGAGAAAAGATGCAGCATGTCAATATTAAGTAGCACTGGCAGAAACTCAATATACTTCACTATTTCTAAAGTTTCCTATCATTTACCACATAATTAATTTGTATTTAGGAGGCTTCATAGGCTGCTTGCAAATTTTTCTACTCCTGATGCTTGACTTCTAAGAGGTACCTTTTCACAAGATCTTATCACTTTGTGCAAAACCAGAGTTCCAAGCAACAGAGGCCACACATGCATCCCTAGGCAGGAGAAACCTAGACAATACTGAGAAAACCTATGTCCAACAACAACGAAGCATGATAGAGAGAGAGAGAGACAGAGACAGAGACAGAGACAGAGAGAAGCAAAAGATGTTGACATGTGTAACAAACTGCACTAACTTGTCAAGAAAATGGAATAAAGGAAAGATAGTTCGTTACTGGAAGGTCCTACATGTCGAGAATTTATGCACATTAACATAAGATGCACACTAAAGGAAATAGAAATTTATGCACATTAACCTTATTTATTCCAAAATCAAAATTTTAGGCAAATGAACCACACTTACCTGGATTATTTAGCTTTGCCTTTGTCAACTTGGAATTATTTTCTAGATAACCATTATCCTACAAAAGAGAACAATATTGAGACTGTCCCAACTGAAAAAATAATCATACATCATCCAGTTAGGTCAGATTAAGTAATTTCATTTACTTTCGAAGTTGTATTCCTTACATCTGTAGTTGAAATAAAAGAGTTGTCACCGGAGATGTATCTGTCTTGCTTCCTTTTGGATATACTTTGGCCATGTGAAATACCTCGTCTGCTATTATAGAGTTAATCTTAAGACACCATGTAGAGATATAAAGAACAAAGAAACAGTGTCTACATTCCCAACACATAAAAGCTACATGGAACAATACTAATAAACAAAGCAAACTGAACATAGAACAAATTGTCCAGAGGACCTCTGTGAGCAAATAGCAGAATTTCCAAAAGAACAAACAAATCAAATACTGTGAATACTGTGAATGTCTAAATTCTTTCAATATGTATGGAATAAGGGGATAAATTATTGAAGTATAAGACTAACAAAGAAATCAAACTTTCAAAGCAAAATTTTTCAAAAGAACAAACAAATCAAATACTGTGAACATCTAACTTCTTTCAATATGTATGGAGTAAGGGGATAAACTATTGAAGTATAAGACTAATAAATAAATAAAACCATCTGACCTTTAGTTGTTTCAATAAGCATAAAGCTGCTTGTGCTTTTGCAGTCTTCATGTTCTTGGCTCTTCCACATCCTACCAACAAATCATCCTTAAGCTGAACTGTTAATTCAGAAAGAACCTCTTCCCCATTCTTCATGCCTTTTGTGTGTATAAAATACCCAAAATAACTACACAGTTCACTTAATTTACGTAAAGGAGGCAATTCAAGATTATCGGGAGTGACAATAGGAGAAAACAGTGATTTAAATATATCCCAAACTGCATCAAGGTTGAGATAAGTATCAATTAGTATTGCCCCTGCTATACTTTCTATAATATCTCCAAGAACCTGAAACAAGAAAACACCAGCATATGCATAAATTATCATCAAGTTTGAACCTAAAAAAAAATCTTTAGCAGACCTAAGTGCCACAGAACTTAACTCTGGAGCTTACATTGAGATTCATATGTTGATAAGCAGATAAAATGACAGGGATAAGCATAAAAGTATACAGGAGAATAATTAGTGCACAAGCATTAAGAACCTTTGGAGCCTTGGGCAGAAAAACTGGTAACAGCATATCATTGAAACAATGATAACTCGAAATTCTAGTAACATAGTCTTTTATCTGCTCTGAGAGTATTCCAGAACTGTGCCGAAGATATTTATCAAAGTTATTCCTTACAGCAACTTGCGCAAAATTTTCATTATTAACTGATGCTGAATGCAAATCAGTTAATACTCCAGGGTCAATATTTTTATGACTCAGGAAGTGATGCCATGTAATAAGCAAGTCCAATACAGAGTCACCTAGAAATTCCAGTCTCTGAAAGGAAAAATAAGAATTTATATTTGCTACAATAAATATTCTACTAAATTAGAATGAGATAGTGCCTCTAGCCCCTAGGAAGAGGTGTCAAAACAAAAAAAAGAAGCCATAAATCCACTATAAATTAAAAGGAAGAAATGAAAAGCAAGTTCCACTTGATAACCTGGTAACAGTAGTCAAGTCCCAACTCCTGCAGTGATGGATGTGTGATGGCTTCTAGTAGTAGTCCCTTGACTGCAAACATATAGTTGAGTTTTGACTCCAAGAATTCAATCTCACTAACTTTAGAAAGATGGTACCAATGGAATGCACTCATCTTGGCTTCCTCAACTAACACCTTGTCCATTTTGATATCGACTCCCAACCACCTCATTACTTGAAGTGCAGCAGGTAAACCACCACCAGCATAGTATGCTCCAACTAAGGCTCCAACACAATCTGCAATTGTCTTAGAGCACATCCACCTGTGACCTTTATCACAGGTTTACCAACCACAACAGAGATCTCCTCGGACATGTATTTTCTTTCAATAAGCACATTGCAGGTGTCTACGCCACAAATACAAGGGAAAGGGCGGATCGAAATCTGTCCAGGAGCAAGCCAACGTCGAGGATCAAATACACTATCTCGTATATAACCCTGCATAGTTGTTTAAAAGCTGCACATTAAGAATTATTGTAACAAAAGCAATATAAAAATTATAAAGCAGAAAATCATATATCAAATATTAAATTAACAAGTCTCTATAAATAAAATTCAGAACATCATTGGTCCAACATTATGGGTTAGCAAGTACCGTACTTAGAAAGTATCAACATGTGCCATGTTGAGTCATGCTGGTTGCTAAAACATGTTGAGGCAAATTTCTTGGATTTGTCAATTGGCACAGAGCAAGAGACTATCACAACTGGGTACCTGTTGTGTTAAAGAAGTATTGGTGCACTCCAATAACATGTGACAACAATTCTTGTACCAAAATTCTTCCCACAAAACAACTAATGAGTAGCATAAGATAACATTGTAACTAAATGGTGGCCACAAAATTACAAATTGCCATAGGCATTTTGTGAATCCAGGTCTAATGTTTATTTTCTAGAAAGAGGGAGGTATGGTAGAAGCATTCCTTGGTGATAACTAGGACTGCATAAGCTACATAAAAAGTTTAAATGCATGACAAATCACCAGCCAAATTATTATACCAACCAGAATATCAATAACAACAATATGACACCACTAAGTACTATAAGAAAATAGAAGTATAAAAAAGAAAGTGTGGTTTTTAATTCCATCAAACTTTGAGTTTCATTAATTGGGTAGCAATTTAAATTTTGGCTTATCTTCTATAATTTAACTTAGATAGGCTTTCTTGGCATCATACATTATTGGCACTATTCTTGTTATGATGTACATTCTTCGATAGGAGAAAGTTTTCTCAGCTTGTCCATCCAGGTTTCTTTAAGTTAACAATCTCTTTTTTTTACGAACCCAAAAATTGTTTTCTTTGGTACACAGACGATTTCTGAATTTGTTCCTCCAGGTTTTCTCAATTTTGGGCGTACAACCTACTGACCCAAAATTGAATTATAAGTTTACATATCTTAGTCCAGTTTCAATGTCTGGACCAGGTCTCTTACATACTGAGCTGCACATCTTGTTGTAAATCATTGCCGGTGTTTAAATGAGAAAAATATTGAAGTATCTGTCATATAACCAGATGTTTACATATGGACGACAGGAATAGGATAATATTTCTTGTCAGCTATGATTGTTGATGGCTGCCAAATTTGAGCACTTCATAAGACAAAAAGTTGGCATGAAGGACAGTATTGGAAGAGTTGTGATGCCTATTTACCAAATAGTCTATTTCAAACTAAGATAAATCCAAAAAAGGTAAAACTCATTATTTTTTTGGTTCTTTGTGAATGGCAAGTCTAAGCAACTGAAATCTAGAAAGATCATATACATGTATGGAACAACCTGTTCCCAATTTATGAAGTGTTGAGTTACAAACTGCCTGTGACCTACAATCAGATAGCTGTCCTTCATGCTTCTTTGGATATTTCAGAAACAGATGGCAACTCACTGCGTACTTGAGCACTGAGTCACCAAGTAGTTCCAAACGTTCCAAAGAGAAATTCTCACAACATCTTAGAGTTGTCATTGCTTCCAGAATCTGAATAGGACAATGAAAAGTCTATGATACTGTATGATTGACACAAAAAAAAAGATAATTACAAACACAGACCAGTGAGCTTGGTATTAGATTGTCATTGTAACCAATTTCTTTGCGAAGCTGGCTGGCTAGCATCAATGTCTCCAGTCGATGCATTACTGAAGGTAGCAAATAAAATGACTTCAAAATATCAGTTGATAGGTCAATGTGGACCAGAAGTTCAGGGGGCAAACGAGCATGTATTTGTTCTTTCTCCATGATTGCCTTATCACCAGTGGAAGCATCTGCCACAATTCATATCACAGAATGACATACTATAATAATTAAGAATGTGTTTGTTTTTTAGTACTTTTTTTCGTTATTGTAGTCTTTTACTCTCCATCAGGCACTACTCCAGAATCATGGAATATGTCTCATTTGATAATTCATCTTTAGTTTGCTGAAGATGCACAGATTTTCTGACAAATAAATATCCATTCTCAGTTTCTAGTTCTTAAGGATCACTCCTTGGTTGCATAAGATTGTACAGTTACCATAAAGATATAAATTCTCACTTAATAGCTGGTAATTAAGTTTCATTACTCGAGATTTGTCAAATTAGAGTTGTGTTCAAAATGTCAGTTGATAGATCAATGTGGACCAGAAAATCTAGGCAGAACAAACATGTACTTGTTATTTCTCCATGATTACCTTTCACCAGTGGAAACATCTGCCACAATTCATATCACAAAATGACATACTATAATAACTATGGATGCATATGTTTTACTACTTTTTTCTCTAGTGAAGTTTTTACTCTCCTTTAGGTACTACTCCAGGATCTTGGAATGTCTCATTTGATTATTCATCTTTAGTTTGCTGGAGACATGCACATATTTCTGACAAAGAACTATGCACTCTCAGTTTCTACTTCTTAAGGATTACTCCTTGGTTGCATAAGATATTATAGTTGCAATAAAGATCAAAAGTCTCACCTTACAGCTGATTGTGTAGCTTTTTCATTACACGATATTTCAAATAGAGTTATGTATGTTCTATGACACTCTTTACAGAAAGCACAAGACTTAATGAAGATAAACATGATGTATTATTTCAGAAAAACTTAATGCATCATATGCAATCTAAACTCCCAGTACTATGGATGATTTGACAGAAAATTAATAGGTACAGATTATGTTTCGTATTCACAAACCTTCAGATCTTGATTTTAAAAGACGATTGTGAGGATTATGACTTTGTTTCAATAATAACAATGGTTGTTGCGGATAGTGAAGAACAATATTGTACCTATGTAATTGAAGACTGGTGTTATACATCTAAGAGCAAAAAGTGATAATATGACAAAATATGAGGCTGCTGACAGAAAAAGTCACTTACTTCTGATAGTAATAGTCAATGAATGAAACAAATTGTGAGGGCTTCATGCCACAACTATCATCAAATGGATCCTCTGGGGTGACATCATTTATCACATCAAGGACAGAGTAGATCCTCCCATTATGAATTGAAAAGACTACTGAATTTTTGAGGTACTTAATATGAAGAGATTTGTTTGCCAACTGAACAATTTCTGCATTCTCACCATTTGTTTCACATGAAGATGTACAGCCAGTGGTTGAATTTCCAGAATGATACTCATCATCTGTTGAGTATATTTTCCACAAGTATTCCACTATAGCTACACATGCATGAATCCCATTCCAAGATATACTGAAACCATTATCATTTGATGAGGACTCAAGAGGTAAAAGCAGGTACATGTTCATAGAGCTCCATGATATTGTATGTCCTTCCCTAAATAAGAATTCTTTTTGAGAGCCTGATGATCTTGATCCAGTAAACATCCTACCAAATATCCCATTGGAAAAGAATTCTTGAAATAGTTTTGACTTTTCAACCTGAAAGAACAATGAAGTACATTAAGGGCATCTGAGACGGTTAAACAACCAAATTCTTAATATGCACCTAAGTTCCAAGATTAGTTTTCTCCAGAGGACCTGTTCTGCACTTAAGTGGATCTTCCCGCAAGGAAAAACATATGAGGTGATGACCTTGTTAGGGATCAAGGATAGCACTATTTCTGCACTTGCAACATCATCATCAAGTGATGACCCCACTAACAGAACAAAATCTGAGTAATTTTCACCTTCCTGGTCACAAACAAAATGCACCTTATATGCATTCAATGTCACATTATCCGGCTTGTGAGCCCAAGATCCATACAAAGCATGGATGCTTGCCATTCCATGAAGCTCCTTTCTTGTGGTTGTCCCTTCAATCACCCAAAGAAACGACTTGGCAATTTAATAAATGCAATAACAAATCTAAGTTGATGTATAAGAAGCCATGCACATGATTATGCTCATTCATGGAAGCAGAAAGTGACTGCAAAAATATCACAAATTTTCTGGTTCCATATGACTTGATGTAAAAATGGCTTCCCTTGTGATGTCTTTCTAGCATGTAATAAATTATTTACACAATGACCACATACAGCATTTATATTTCGCTACATACATAAATTAGTATAAGAAAAGAAATTTGAAACTATAATAAGATTGCCGCATTTAAAATGAAAAATGAGATGATGATTCAAATTATTTAATGCTTGCACGAATTAATAATTAAGTAAATCAAGTAAAATACTGAAAGGTCTTCTATATGTTGAAACACATATTAATGCCATTCTGATGGACAAACTGACATTTATATTTCCATGACGAGAAGCACTTTGCCAATGGAACATATGCATTTTGGATATTTTCAAGCAAGAATCATAACTTTGCATGACTCCTCAATGCCAGCTGGCAAAAGTCTCCACACATGAAGTTGTGACAGTCCAGTATGGCACAATGCTAACAGAAGCATGCCTGAAGAGAAACAAGCAGAAAACACACAAAGAAATAGATGAAAAATGTCCTTTCTATAAATGACTACAACCTATGATATTCTCCAGCATTTTCATGCTGGAAATGTCTGGTCTCACAATATATACAAATTAAGGGCCCAGAATGACAGAAAATGTGTCTCAAACACCCTTGAATGGGTAGTAAAAAGACATTTCTTCAGGCCATAATTTAATGTTGCTTCGTTGGCTTGGAGCAACCAGACACCATGTCAGTAAAATTGGCTTCAAATTATCTGGAGGGTGCCTCACAAAGTACCTTAGTATGACTTCGTTGCTTTTCATAGACAACAAACTGATATCAGGAAAAATGCTTTTAAGAACCAAACCTCTAAGAAGTGCACCATTGATGAATGAATTGACCGGGCAAATACACTCATCTAAAGAAAATAATAAGAAGAACAAGATCTATTAAGTAGAAGTGGATACCAAAATATTTGAGGTAGTGACCATCCCCAGACCCTAAACCCTATGCGGGAGCCTTGTGCACTGGGAATGCACTTTTTAAAAGAAATAGATTGAAATTAGCAAGATTTACTGTGCAACATTTGGACCTAGAACTTGGTAAGCATTGGAGGTAAAGAATATTGTGCCTGATATTTTAGTCAGTTGGACTAGAATGCTATTTCCATCAAATATTTTCTTTCTTGGTCAAAGTACTTAAAATTCTCTCTTATTAACTCCATAATTACTTATAAGAACTTAACCTAATCCATTATGCGATCATCAAATGTCAATGATCATTATTTAGTCATTCTATTTTGTTGGCTTATTAATCTAAAGAAAGGTGTCTCGTAGTTGAGTACAACACTTGCTCTATGTGGAAGCAGAATGATATGTTTCACAAAAAAAAATTCAAAGAAGTGTGAATACATTTAGCCAACCAACAAAGAATAATTTTTCTACTAGCATAGTGATGCATATCTGGTGATGATATGTATAATGTGCTAAATATCACGTAGGGTAACATTTTTTATCACTGTATTAACCAAATATCATGCAGATATGTGCTAATAAGAGTAATTCCTAAACAGACAATAAAAGAATTCTTACCTGCTCCAGAGAAAGTGGTCTCCTGAGGGTCTTCATGAAAAGGAAGCAGATGATTTCTAAGTGCTCCTAACTGATGCAGTTTCTTACAGGCTTTTAGAGAGACAAGCTGCTTTGCTGAGTTAGAGCTGCAGCTCATAGGATCTATTATTTTTTGAAATGCCACATTGGGTGGTAAAGTCAACGAACACTCGTATGAACCATCTTTCTCATATAACTCAAAGAATGGCTTTGGAATGAAATACCTAAAGACCATTTTACATATAAGGAAAAAATCATAACTTAGCAATTTTTGATATGCAGAATTGATAATCGTCTAAGCAAATACTTATTTGTCTTTTGGAAGCTTTTCACAGTATTTGTAAATAAGATTAATGCTAGACTCTGCAGTTACTGTTGCTCCTGTTGTCTTGACACAATAAACATCTATTTCTTCACCATGACCATTAGAGAGAAATGTCTTATTGTCCCTAGAAGAAGGTTTTCCCATGTAATTTTCACTTCTTATAATATCAAAGATTTTATCCTTCTGTACATCATTTCCCCTGTAACAAATAGAGTCCCTACTTAGAATTCTACTTCCTAATCAATAACAGTCGGACACAAGCTCCACTACAAAGATGAAAGTGAAACAACCTGTTTAGCTTGCCAATCTACATTCTTACAAGACAGAGAAATGAAAAGATCAAAGCAGAAGTCCAGAGTCCTAATATGTTTATTTTGTGATGGCTTAATACTTAATATATCACCCAATATAAACATAAGATTCCAATCTAATGCCAAAATGAGATTATTTAAACAAGGAATGAGACAGGTAAATCAGACAGGAGCTTATGGTGATGGAATCCTGGAAAATAACAATGCAATTATGCTTAAATTCAGTTCAGCATTCATCATGAGCCACGATCATATTCTCCATAGATTCATAGTTGCATTAGTTATAGCTTCTACCACCTAATCCTGATTGTTCTATGCAAACTATTAGTTTTTTTCCATGTATGCAATTTCGAATAATACAGCCCGGTACGGGCGGTACATACCGATCCGTCAACTTACCAGTACACGGGCCGCCCACTACCGGACGGAACGAAAAATAAAAATAAAATCATATATATTTTATAAAAAGGCGACGTCATCGAGGCAACACGACGTCACCTTATTTATAAGAATATTTATATATAAATATATATAATCATATATATATTTATAAACGAGGCGACGTCGCCTTCTATAAAAATATTTTATATATAGATATTATATTTATTTATTTAAATAAACGAGGCGACGTCGCGTCACCTCAGCGACGTCGCCTTTTAAATAAAATATATATATAAATATATATATAATCTTTTTTATATATATTTATTAATTTATATATATATAAACGAGGCGACGTCGCTTGGTATACAGTTTCGTACCGTACCGAGCGAACGTCGAAATTCTGGTATAGTACGAAATTACAAACCTTGGTTTTTTTTTATATTTGTTATTAAAAATTCCTTGAGCAAAGTTAAGAAGCAGACTAGCAGAGAAATTCCAAACAACATTAAGTGCACGTAAAACAAGGCCTATAATTTCCATAAAATGAATAAAACTAAATAAAACAAAAATACTTACCAACTAAAGAGGTAGCAGAAAATTATAGAATCATTGGTTAAAGAACAACTAGGATCAAGTGACTACAGTAAATGACACTACCTCTCAAGCATGAGAATAAAACTTAAATTAACTCATCGTGCTCTGCCACGAGACTGGACATAACTGCAAACTGTTTTAGGTAAGTTGAAATGGATCACACAGGAACAATTAGGTATATCTACTCCTCCTTCAGCTATATCAGTAGTGAGCAAGAAATTCACCTGCAATGCATTTCCAAAGTTAATGGCAATATGCAACCAAGAACATCAGTCATTCATTCAAGCTAATCTCTTCTGAGCATATCAGACCTTCCCAGCTCGAAAAGAATCAATAATGGTTCTCTGCAATTTTGGGGTTAAAGAATCTTTTGATGAACCTCCACCAGTTAAGTAAGACACTGAAAAATGTGGTTTGATATTGATCTTTCTCATAAATCTTTCAATCACTTTAGCAGTTATAACTCTTTCCACGAAAATTAGACAATATACCTCTTCTTCTGATCTGCAAAGAAAAGTTGACATTAATTTACATAAACTGTTGTAAAAATGAAATAAAGGAGACGAAAGACTAGCTGGAAAAGTAACCTTTACCTAAGTGATTGAGAAATTTCAACTAGTTTGTCCAACTTTGAAGATATAAATCCATTTTTGGTTCCCATTGCATATCCAGCTTCTGTTTTTATGAGTTCATTGTAATCTGAGATGGACAAGGACAAACTTGGGATACATTAAGAAATAAAACTCTTCTACATAATTTTTGGGGCAAAGCAATAAAGCAGAAATATTTTATTGTAAAGATAAATAACAATACAAGAAGGAAGCTCAACTGGGAACTGTAAAAAGATGCTGATAATCAAAGTTAAAAGATTTGTGAAACAAATATACAGGAAGAATATATGGGTGCAAAACAATTTTATGGTTTCTCGCTACTACTGCATTATGTCTGTCTACAATGACAGATAAGCTATAATAATGCACTGATAGCTATCATATACAGAGTCAGATGAAGTAAATGGAATCATCACAAATAAATATGCTGGAATACTACTGAAAAAAATCTCATTCTTATTATAAATAATCAATCTGGAGGGACAAAAATCATACCACATGGTAAAATTGCTGCTATTGTACATAAGGCTTCTTTAAAAAAAGATATAACCAACTGAATAGTTGCTTTGGAAAACTCACAATCTCCTATATTTAGGCTGCAAATATTTTCAATACATACTTTTACTGCCTGCGAAATTAGCACATAATTTGTTATTAATGGTTATGTTCAACAAGGCAAACACATCTTCAGTAGACAAGCCAGAATCTCATTCAAAAAGAAAAAACACAGAAGTGATAGAAAAGAGAGTTGGTGGATGAATATTTGCAAGATTAAACAATGGAACTTAAAAGAGAGTTGGTGGAGCAAGATAGCAATTGAATGATTTGTTTGGTTGTGAATTTGTTATAGTAATAATTTCTCGTGAGCATGACCATGAAAGCAAAAACCTGATTTTACTCACATGCACAGAAATGTGCAATGGAAAGAATTAAGATGATGACTTCAAATTACTTAAGTCAGCTGTGGGCCGGTTACGTATTTTGTCAGTATATGTTTCATTGTTTGTACACATACCCATGATGACAATATTATCTTACCCAGAAACAACAACTTCAGTTTTCTAGAAACCTCACACAAGTGCATTAAGTATGAATATTATTTTGTCAATTCATTTTAAACTTGGGAAAGAAAATTATTAAGTCCGATTAATTCCACACTCAAACTCAGTCACTTCAATTAAATGAAAGAGCTTTTTGTTTAACAATTGTTCTCTAGTTACTAATCCTAAAATTGAAGCCACATATTCCAGCAGTTTACGAGTCCTCAATTGTTATTTTTTGGACATTTGAAGACTTGAAAACCATGCCCCATGTCCAGCTAATACTAGTAGAATAAACTATCCAGAACATGCAACGGTGAGTTTAAATATGTGCTAATTTTCTATACAGTGACACATTGACACCTTGGCGAATCATTAAAGGAATATCTAACTCTACTAACAAGAAATTAAAATTGGTGTTTGAACTACAAAACCAAAATTGTTCATCACTTTTTTAGTGCTTACCTTTGCCGCCTACAGGAGATGCTGTCATTCCAAAAATGGTTGGCTTGCATCCAGTATTGTGATAGAATTCCTGTGATAAAATAATCAAGAAAGTAACTATTGCACCAAATGAAAGAAAATGCAACAGATACAAGGAAATTTAACCAGTAAACTAGACTTTTCCAGCACCTTCATTATTCTTGCATATGGATGATTACCACAAGCACAATGGAACTCATAAAAAATAATCAATTGCACTGTGTCTAGAGTCTGAAATGCATGCCTTAAAGCATCCAATAGTATCTGGGGAGTCATGACCACAACCTGCAAAATAAAGTAGCCAAAAACTTCTTATTTAACTAAGTAGATTCATTTTTTTGACTGAAATGTGACAGATATGAAATGATGGTATTTCTTTTTATTGTGTATATAATTTTGATCATGCTATGAGATAAAAGATGAAAGATCTACATAAAACAGGTACGTGCATCTTAATTTTTCCCATGTCATTCCTATAATTTGTTCATATAACAGCTTTAGTTTGCCATCACCCACATGGAGTTAGAAAGAATTAATTTTGAGTAACAAACATCCAAAATAAAGATTCAATGTTCCTGTTATCCAAATTTATGTAGAAATCCTTCCTCATCACAGATTCTCATCCCGATGTATGCATGTTAATAAATGATATTGATGCCCCTTAAGTGTGCATTACGAATTGTATAGGTATTCAGATTGGGTAGCTTTCTAAATTATTGTATAGCTTAAGTATTGAGCAAATATGTGAATGAAGTATCTGTCTCCTGAGACCTCTGATGCAACAAAGCAATTGTAAAAAGACTCCCAAGTTTATGATTTAAAGCATTAGAAATGCTGGAGATACTGAAGAAACGAGAAATGAGGATTAAAGTTTTAAGCTAATAAAAATGTTGGAAAGTCATATGAACAACACAACAACAACCGATCAATAACTATTAGAAAATTCAGAACTAAGGGGCCTAAACTTTTAAGCTAATAAAAACTTTATGCAATCATTTTTAGTAAAACAAATTTCAGATCATTGATGGGTACATGTTATCATTAGCATACTAGATCAACAAAACAAGCTTTAATAATAGCATTAGCCTACATGCCAATAAGCACCATATAATCTACATTGAAATTTTTTTTTGCAGGCTTTACTACCTTTCAGTGGGAATCATCATGACAATAAGTGTCATCATCATCTTAATAACACAAATATCTAATTTATAACAACACTAGTTATAACTTATTGATTTTGTCATGGAAATGAGCATAATACACGATGCAAATCTGTATACAGCTTATAGAACAGTCACAGCATTCTGGTTTCCTTCCCCTAGAAAAATCCAAATTCAGCATAGCTTATGTATTGTATACATGTATACGTAGGATTCCCTGGAAATAGCAAAGGATTCAGAGAATTACATCTCTAGTTTTAACATTTTTTTCCCAGCAATCAGTGATCCACTCGCCAATCCTTTGCGCTCCACAGTATTCTACTACATCCAGCTCTGTATAGTCCTGTATAACTTCATATTGCTGTATCATGAGGCAAAAAAAACTCAATTCCTCCTCTAAACAACATGGTACACTACAATCATATAGTTCGTTTCATAAAAAAGCATCTGATTCACAAGATTGACTGTTGAAGCCAGAAAAATAATCATCGTCTTCTTACCGTCCACGATCAGCCGCTTCCCGAACTCCTTCATAAGCATCACGGCGATTAACGTCTTTCCGGCCCCCGTCTCCAGCACAGCGATCGTGTTCTTCCTCATCGCGGCTTCAAACACCTTAATCTCGTAACTGAGTACTCAGTAAGAGAAAAAAAAGTTCAAGATTCGATCCTTTTCAAGAAAAAAGGTGAAGCAAGAACCGATCAAGCACCTACGTGGTTGGAGATATTTGAGCGGCTGTCGAACAGGCCGCTCCAACTGCTCGATCTCCATGGCTTCGATGGAGGAGGAGCGTGGGCAGGAGATGGGGAAGTGGGGAGATGCGGGGAGGGTTCTCCAAGGGTTTTGGGGCGCCCAAGCAGTGGGAAAAGCGTGAGGGTTGATCCGTCGACATGGGGAGTGTGACGAGGCCGCCAATTTGCCCTCGGTGGAAGGCAAGTGCCGCATGAGATGGTCATTCGTCCCTGCTGTTGCCGCAGGATTTCGACACCAGCCGTTGCGCGGGATTTATGCGTACATATCAATATATATAGATGGGTATATGTATATATATTTACATACATATACCTATCTGCTATTTGACCAAGTAACTTATTTGACAATATACTTTTCAATTCAAAATACCATATTTCTTTGCCTTTGTTGAAGTACGTTATCTAAGAAAAATATATGTTTCAATCAAACTGGACGTAATCTACCCCATCATATCTTTCACGTACAACTCCAACAATATTGAATATGAAGTCAAGTTTGAATTGAATTCCAACACTGCTTTCTTTCCCGTCGCTGATAACGAGACATGCGAGCGTCGTTCGCTATATATATCTCTCTCGGCAGTCTGTCTTAGTTATGGATCCAAAGGCGTGCGTCCTCGATACACCCAGGTGTAATCCGCCACTCCGCCGCTGCTGTCCTACCCGCCACCGCCCGTTGTGGTGTCCTCGCCTAGCACTCTCCGGAACCCTCCGCCACTCCGGCCGCCGAGCCGTGGTCTCCTCCGCCGGCGCCACTCGCGCCTACAGCGTCCCCTTGGTGATCGAGCATACCAAGCATGGGGAGATGGCGTACGACGTCTTCTCTCGCCTCCTCAAGGAGCGCATCGTGTGCGTCAACGGCGCCATCTCCGACGAGATCGCCGCGGTGGTCGTGGCGCAGCTCCTCTTCCTGGAGTCCCAGAACCCCTCCAAGATCATCAACCTCTACGTCAACTCGCCCGGCGGCGCCGTCACCGCCGGCCTCGCCATCTACGACACCATGCAGTACATCAGCTCCCCGGTCTCCACCCTCTGCCTCGGCCAGGCCGCCTCCATGGGGTCCCTCCTCCTCGCCGCTGGCGCCACCGGCGAACGCCGCGCCCTCCCCAACTCCCGCATCATGATCCACCAGCCCTCCGGCGGCGCGTCCGGCCAGGCCACCGACATCGCCATCCAGGCCAAGGAGATCCTCAAGGTCCGCGATCGCCTCAACGCCATCTACGCCCGCCACACGGGGCAGCCCATCGAGCGGATCGAGCAGTGCATGGAGCGCGACACGTTCATGACTCCCGAAGAGGCCAAGGAGTTTGGCCTCCTCGACGAGGTCATCGTGCACCGTCCTCTGGCCTGCGCTCCTCCAGCCAAGCACGATGAACTTTTACTCCATGGCTCCCGGTAATCTGGTAGCATGCATGCATGCATGCATGCATGCTTGATTTAGGTTTTCTGCTTCCTAGTGTTGTGATTAGGTTTCCTTCCCAGTCTTGGATTCTTGCATTAGGTTTAGTGGTAATACTTCTGAGCATCATCAATCTTCTACTTCTGTAACAATGTGATATCATTAATAACTTCTTTAACAATGTGATATCAATCTTACATCATTAATAACTTTTTCTTACAAATGATTCATTAAATCAAATTAGGTTTTGTAAATAAAAATTAATTGACTTGGTTAATTATCATCCGCATGCATCATTCTCATAACAATCTCGCTTAGGTAGAGTAGTCTGCCCACATCAATATATTTCTGATATACTGCATTATTAGGATCAATGCTAGTCAAATCTATTATATGGTAAAATAAAAATCATAGTAAGATGACCTGATCGAAAGAATTTTTTATCAGGTATGTCGTTTTATTTAGTTTTATAGGTCATCCAATGGGATCCTTTCATCAAATTGGCCTCAAACTAGATTGACACAACAACCAATGTTGACACAATGGACACAGAAACAAAAAAACATGGATATTTTGAAGACATCAATTAATTTAACTGATAAAAATCTTGATATCAAATCAAATTGAAGGAAGATAAGAGAGACCGGAGTGCATCAGATTTTGTATCAGTAATAGCAGCAAATACTAACCCACCTCAGTCTTATTGTGTTCAACAATCCAATCACCCCAGAATCAAGATGATATCATCTATAGAAACTAAAAATATTAACTGATAACACATCATTGTTCCCCCTAACGTTATACAAAATAATCTTCGTATACGGTAAAAGGAGGATTCTATCCATCGGAACTTTCTTGAACTCTTTCCTTCTCTTTCCGAGATTATATCACCATTACGAACCTCTTAGATGTTAAATACAAGTCGATTCTTGTTCTGCTCAGCTTCGGTTCTGCGATAAGAGATGATCGAATGATTGCCACTGCGATCTCTAATCGACGTGCCGCACACAAGTGCTTCTGCTCTGCTCTGCTCATCCACGCAGCACGTTGTTCACGTTGCCACCTCAACGATTGAAACTATGGGATTCAATAATTCACTTGGGGCGTGTGGAGAATCAAGTCCACGTAAAAATAATGAAAAACGTTTCCACCGACGACACCTACACAAAATCTGGTGCTGCGACTTTTTATCTTGCTATCGTCGTTCCACGTTAAAATCGAGAGCGAGTAGAGACACTTGAGTTCTTGAATTCTGAATCCATTATTTCTTCTCGTGAACACATACGTCCCGCCATACACACCAAATAGTAATGGCTCAAGCATCGTGACACTATAAATAGACAAGAGGAGGGAGGAGGGAAAACGCACTACCTCACACTTGCACAGGTACGTTGTGATAGAAAGCTCAGTGGTAAGCGATGGCTGGAGGAGGCAAAAGAGGTGAAGCGTCGTCTCTTCTACTTGTGACGCTGCTCGTGACGTTGTTGGCCTTCTTCGCCACCGACTCCTCGGCGGCCCGTGTCACACCCCGTCCGCAATCCCTCGCCAGAGGTTGGTAGATAAATATGTCTGCGAACGTGTATATATGTTTGGGCTGGTGATCGAGGCATCGTTAATCCCGTCTTCACGCTGCAGCGGTGCTGAGTGCGTTGGGGGCAACCGCAGATGGGCCGTGCTGCAGATGCATCTGTCCTCTCATTTACCCACCTACTTGGTGCATTTGCACCGGCGTATGGCAAGGCTCCTGCCCTTCCGCCTGCACCAACTGCCAGTGTGTCCTCAACGTGTGCACTTGCGTCGGTCACGTGGACTACAACGGCTGCGTGGCCGACTCCTGTGCCAGGCTTGATGCAGCCCCCAAAGTAGAGCCGTCGCAGCAGTGGGAGATCGAAGAAACCGGTGGGAAATTAGCGATGATGGTGTGATCCAATTGTGTTTGTGATCGCCTGTCGTCTTCTCTCGCTCCGTCCTATCTATCCATCTATCTATTTATAATCTATGTCGTGTTACCATCGTGTGGCTTTGCTTCAGTAATAAAAATAAAATGCTTCTGCTTTTTATCGTGACGGATGCATCGTTGTTGCACTGCTCATCGTGTACCTAATTTTGACATGAGAGTTTGGAGAAGTTCATCTCGGAAAATTGCTCGACCGGTGACTTCGGGGAGAAGGGAGAAAATATAGGAGACAAATAGTGTAACAAATCTTTTTTTAGTGTTGAAAAAAATTTAAAGCTGAATAATTTTTTTCCCTCTTTTGTATCAAAATAGGTTCCTCATTAAAATACTAACTTGATATCAAAATGCTAATATTAACTAGAATAATATAAACAGTAGAGCAATAATCAATCACATAGTAAGACTAATTTTTAACGTGAAAAATCATGGGATCGTAGTCTACCTCAAATTTTCACTATCAATAGTAGTGATAATAGGTTTACAATAAGTCTTCTTTAAAATAACAAGAGGATCATAAACATCAAAAACATATATCTTAGACTCAAGAATAGCATATCATCATCATATAGATGAATCAAATAAGAATCGATAACATTTAACCATTGATCGTCAAGCAAAAAAACTCAACATCCTAATTATTCTTCTCTCTTCTCTCTTCTCTCTCTCTCTCTCTTTGTGCGCCGTTGTTCTCACGCTCATCCAAAACTCTTCACTGCCCTCATCTCTTTCTCTTTCTCCTTTTTCTCTCTTTTCTCTCTCTATTATTTCCTCTCGCTGTGTGCTGCTGATCTCTCGCTAATTAGTTTATCACTAAACTAACATATAGGAGATATAATATAGATAAGTGTTAATAAAAATTGATATATGATGTAAGCTAATAGATAATTTAAACATCATCCACTAAAAATCTGATTCCATATAATCTAATAATTCATTGTAGTTGTAATGAGTCAATTTCGGGCTAATAGATGGTTGTAATTGACTGAAGTCACTGAACATTAAAGGGGTAAAAGCCATCCACATAATCTAATATATGTTACTTAAAAATTATTAATATGTAGGAATCGATCAACAACTAAAATGTTGATCGCAATGAAGTCCAAATAACATCAAAGGTGCCATCTGATTGAAATATTGCAACGATTATGTGGATCAATATTCCACAAGCATCGTACACGAAAACGACGAGTGTAGTAGCATTACTGATGTGAGTAGGTGTCCTTGCTGATTGGACATCGTAGAAAACGTGCTCCATATCAGCCTTCTTCTTTGGAAGATAAGGATGAACGGAGGGCAAATATAGAACTCAAGAAACGCTTCTCTTAGTAGGAATGGCACATTGAATTTTACTCGGATTATCACTTATGTTGGATAGATAAATTTATACTTGATTTGTGATATGAGAGTTTCCTATTGGAAGCACACTCAGCAAGTACGTCTGCTTTTGAATAAATGACATGACATGTTTTAGATATGTGAATATCGGAACTCTCGTCGGTGGGTATATAGTAACTTTATGATTCTCTTTGTACTCTCCAGAGTTTACCTCTAAGATAATATCGTGATACTAATATAATAAAAATTAGAGGGACATATATAAGGGTAGAATCCCAACTTAACTTTTCTTTTATCCTTCTTATTATGTCCAAATGACTCTTCCTACAAAGGGATCCTTTGATGATCCTCTTTTGTTTTGTAATTCCCTCTTCAGATAATTAGATCGATTGTGCATAAGATCTTTTGGATCTTGTTTTGCTCTACAGTGTTTTATCATCCAAATATAATAAAAAGTAGAGGGACATAGATAAGAGTAGAACTTGGTAGGGTTGGATTGGTTGAATTTGCTGGGGTGAGATAGATAAAGTGAGTTATTCAGTAGCAACATCATTATTTATAGGAGTTAGAATCATCATAGGCCTGTAAGTCAAAAGTGGTAAATTTGTAATTGTAAATAATAAGACTTACCATTTGGTTGCACAGTTGATAAAGGAAATGTGTTCATGGAAAATAACATTCAACTTGTGAATATTTATTTAGTCTCTAAATTATAGACTTTATAAGCCTTTTGATTGAAGGGATATCCAATAAAAATATATTTTTTAGCACATATAATTTTGGTTGAATATTTATAGAAAAAACATAAACTATCAATACATTTAGATGATCATAAATAAATATATTATCGATTATAAAGAACTTTAAATGGTATCTTTCTTGAACGGAGAGATATAGTCAGAAGACTAATAAGTTAAGTTGTTGTTAGCACAACTCTCTAAAAGACTTCGTACAGGATTGAACTTACTTTCGTTATCTACTAGAATTCATATTACCTTTCGACGAAATTGATTTCAACAAAAATATAAAAAGATTTTAAAGTGTTTGTGTTTCATATTTAAAGTGAATGAGATAATCTATGTATTCCTAGAAAAATCATCTAAATGGTCACGAAAATAATGAGCATTTGAATGAAAGAAACTCGAAAAGCTCTCAAATACAAATAGAAATTGAACTTAAATCCAAAACAAAGTCTAGTTTATTTAGCAAAGATGTATTATAGTAATCAAAAATTTAAAGATCCATTTTACAAGTTACCTCATAGGTTATATAGATGGGTGACCAGGCGTCTATATCATAGATAATGTTATGAAGATATTGTTAAGATCCTAAAGTTTTATCGTGGAAGAAAGGAGAGATGAGGGAATTATTATTTCGATAGGATCGATCTCCTTGATCATTTCAAGCGGATTTGCCTCCTAAGGTTTGTTTATAGACTGGAATAACATTTCACTTGATTGATGGCTGAAAAGAAAGGTTATATCACTATTTATAGAGTTCCACCTAGAGTCTATAAGGACTTGGACTCTTAATAATAAATAAATTTAAATAAATCTCTATCCGACTCTAATTAAACTAAATAAACTCATAAATATTATTAAAAAATTATAAAATAAAAGGGTCCTAAAAAATATATTATTAACTTTTATGATGGATAGCATGTTTGGGTGATGTATATGTAGAAAGAAGTAGAGACCAATTATCTTCTTCATTGCCAAATCTTGTACGAGGCCAAAAATCAGAAGGAAAAAAAAAGTGATTGAGGTCAATTCAACAATTTAGTTCTCTGTGAGTGGATAACTAGATTAATTAAAACTAAATGACGACACACAAACAATATCTAAAAGCAAATTTCAGATTAAGTTGGTGGAACCAATAGAAGCTATTTGTGTTTTTCATCCATCAGGTTAGTCCATAACAGAATGTGAAAAGATATTGGTTTTATGTAATAGATGAGGAATAACGCAAATGATCTGTAGCACCACTATGAGATGAGAGACAAAAAGAAATAGACTAACATGTAACATTTGCCTATGGCAAAGTGTTACCATTGCTTAAGGCCAAAAGTTGATACTATTTGACCGAACATATTTTTGCATCCCCACGTGGACCCAAGTATGCATGCATACGTGAAACCGCAAGTATGATGTGGTATCCAGCACATACAGGCAGCTACTTGTTGCCCCCTCCGTACGAACAATATCATCATGGTACAGTCGCCCTGGAAAGCTCGGAGCAGCGCCGTGCAGAGCCGATTCGTAAAGGTCGATCGACGCTCGTACAGAAACTAAAGTCGGTCGCCCGAGGAGCCGACCGTAGTTAATTTATCTCGTACGACCAACTCATCCTCGTAGGTATAAAAGCTAACCCTCCTTAATCAAGATAGGGAGGACTTCAAACACTCAACGTATCTCATTTCATCACTTGAGCTTCGGAGGGGTCCAGTCGGAAAATCCCCCACCCGACCTCGACCTTTTTATAGGAATCAGTATTGAAGCATCAGCCACCCGCCAAGGGAGAACCGCACTTGGACCCAACCCGACCCGAGTATCCGTGTGGACGACCTTACACATCTGGGACTGGACCGAGCCGCGTTGACACCTCAATTACAACATAAAGGTTTACCAACATTATTCATGCATAAAAATTAGAGTATTTGACCGCAAGTTATTGACAGATGCTTTTATTCTATTTCCTGATATCTCATTTTTCTTGTAAACTTTATATTCAAGAGGGAAGCCATGTAAATGATAGCATTTATCAGCGGTGTGATTGTTCCCATTACAATGGCCACAACAAAACTTTCCTTTGGTATTATTTGATGAGTTGCTATCAGGATTGCTTTTTCGAGCACTTGCCATCATCATCATGACCTCTTTAAAACCAATCAATTCTCATTGTTTCTCTTCTTGAAGAATTATTGAATACACTTTTTCAGCAACAGGAAAAGATATTACCATGGTATCAATATAATAGAAATTAGAGGGACATAGATAATGGTAGAAGCCTAAATATTTTTTTTATCCTTATTATGTACACAAGGCGATATTATCTGACTTGAGTGATGCTCTTTTGATTTCCTCTTCGGAGGAGTATATCGATTGTGCATGAGACCATTGGATCTTGCTATGCTTTATAATATTTTATCATCTTATAATAATTGTTGTGGTTCTTTATATTGTGGCCCAAGATCCAATACAATTTGATTCGGTCGTGATTGTACGAGGGCATCCACATAATCACTTTGAAGGATGAATGAAGAGGGAACGGAGGAACGAGATTGGTGTCTCCTAGCCGACACAAAATAGAGTTGAGGTTATCTCTGATGTCGAGTTCTTGCATAACATGTCAATGCTGGGAAGGGAGATTCTCGGCTTCACCCCTCCAAAACTAAATTCAATTTTATGATAGTAGTGATCCATATCCCCAGCGTATGTCTAGGGGTGACGTTTTTACCTCTCGTCGAATGTTAGTTGTACGCGAACTATTAATGACCATCGACATTCCAGGTGATCGATTTGTCGGCTCCAGATAGCATGGGCTAACTGTTCTAGTTTGTATGGTCTTGAGCGGTGCGATTAATGTTGTTTCTGAACCTGTTGTGTCATTTCTAAATGCAGTCAATTATGCTGTTTTTAGATGCATGTGTTACATCGATTCGAAGGTGCCACATTGGTTCCATCCAATATATCTGTCGATTGCTCCCGGGGAAGACACCAAAATATCCCATATCAATAATGATATAAGTTATGGCTACATAGACAAATGAATCTAGTCAGCTCTTTCCATTTCTTCCTCAATCTAGACTAATTGTCATAGATAAAACCATCCAATTACTGTATAAGCCCGAATTTTTGTAAAGAAGAAGTTGTTTAGTACAGAATAATTAAAGCAAAAAGAAAAAAATCATGGCTTGATATTCGATATTGTAGCTAATTTTAAATAAGGAACTCATTAATCTATTCTGTTAGATGATGTGGTACAATAACTTATGATAAAATAAATTAAAATTTTAATTAAATTCACAGCACATTGTTCACGTTGCCATCCCAACGATTGAAACTATGGGGTTCAATAATTCACTTGGGAAGCGTGGATAATCCTCGTCCACGTAAAAATAACTAAAAATATTTCCATCTGCATCACGCGGATGCATTTATATTATATTATAGGGGACAACAATTGGTGCTGCAACTTTTAATCTTGCTATCGTCGTTCCAGGTTAAGTGTAAAACCGAGGGTGAGAGAGTAGACACACTTGAGTTCTTCAATCCTGCATCCATTATTTCTTCTTAGCAACAAATATGTCCCACCATATATTAAAGGCTGGAGCATCGTGGCACTATAAATAGGACAAGAGGAGGGCGGAGGGAAAACGCACTACCTCATACTTGCACAGGTACGTTGTGAAAGAAAGCTCAGCGGTAAGCGATGGCTGGAGGAGGCAAAAGAGGTGTAGCGTCGTCTCTTCTACTTGTGACGCTGCTCGTGACGTTGTTGGCCTTCTTCGTCACCGACTCCTCGGCAGCCCGTGTCACACCCCGCCCGCACTCCCTCGCCAGAGGTAGGTAGATAAATATGTATTGGAACGTGTATATGATTGGGCCTGGAGATCGAGGCATCGTTAATCCCGTCTTCACGCTGCAGCGGTACTGAGTGCGTTGGGGGCAAGGGCAGATGGGCCGTGCTGCAGATGCATCTGTCCTCTCATTTACCCACCTACTTGGTGCGTTTGCGGCGGCGTATGGCAAGGCTCCTGCCCTTCCGCCTGCACCAACTGCCAGTGTGTCCTCAACGAGTGCACTTGCCTCGATCACGTGGACTACAAGGCCTGCGAGGCCGACTCCTGTGGCTGGCTTGATGGCGTCCCCAAACTAGAGCCGTCGCAGCAGTGGGCGATCGAAGAAACCGGTGGGAAATTAGGGATGATGGTGTGATCCAAAAGTGTTTGTTTTCGCCTGTCGTCTTCTCTTTATCCGTCCTATCTATCCATCCATCTATGTCGTGTGTTGTTGCTTTGCTTCAGTAATAAAAATAAAATGCTTCTGCTTTTTATCGTGACGGATGCATCGTTGTTGCACTGCTCATCGTGTACCTAATTTTGACATGAGAGTTTGGAGAAGTTCATCTCGGAAAATTACTCGACAGGTGACTTCCGGGAGAAAGGAGAAAATATAGGAGACAAATAGTGTAACAAATCTTTTTTAGTTCATCACTAAACTAATATATAGGAGATATAATATAGATAAGTGTTAGTAGAAATTGATATATGATATAAGCTTAATAGATAATTTGAACATCCATTCGTACTTTATTGTGGTTGCAATGAGTGAATTTTGGGCTAATAGATGGTTGTAATCGTCTGAAGTCACTAAAACCTTAATGGGGTAAAAGCCATTCACATGTTGGAAATTTTTAATGAAGTATTCTTATAACAAAAAGTCTCTCCGGAGGACCACTCCACACCATGATCGAGATGATATATATATCGACATCTATTCTCCACACCATGATCGAGATGATATATATATCGACATCTATTCTCCACACCATTGAGTGTTTATATAGGGATCGATCATCAACTAAAATGTTGATCGCAATGATGTCCAAATAACATCAAAGGTGCGTTCTTATTGAAATATTGCAACGATTATGTGGATCATCGATATTCCACAAGCACCGATGTAGTAGGCTAATTACTGATGTGAGTAGGTGTCATTGCTGATTTGGAATTTTAATCTGGAAGAACATCGTAGAAAACGTGCTCCGTATCAGCCTTCTTCTTTTGAAGATAAGGATGAACGGATGGCAAATATAGAACGCAAGAAACGCTTCTCTTAGTAGAGGAATGGCACATTGAATTAAATCAGAGTGTATAGTGGATAAGATTTTACTGGGATTATCACTTACGATAGATAAATAAATTATACTTGATTTGCGACATGAGAGTTTGGAGAAGTTCATCTCGGAAAATTACTCGACAGGTGACTTCCGGGAGAAAGGAGAAAATATAGGAGACAAATAGTGTAACAAATCTTTTTTAGTTCATCACTAAACTAATATATAGGAGATATAATATAGATAAGTGTTAGTAGAAATTGATATATGATATAAGCTTAATAGATAATTTGAACATCCATTCGTACTTTATTGTGGTTGCAATGAGTGAATTTTGGGCTAATAGATGGTTGTAATCGTCTGAAGTCACTAAAACCTTAATGGGGTAAAAGCCATTCACATGTTGGAAATTTTTAATGAAGTATTCTTATAACAAAAAGTCTCTCCGGAGGACCACTCCACACCATGATCGAGATGATATATATATCGACATCTATTCTCCACACCATTGAGTGTTTATATAGGGATCGATCATCAACTAAAATGTTGATCGCAATGATGTCCAAATAACATCAAAGGTGCGTTCTTATTGAAATATTGCAACGATTATGTGGATCATCGATATTCCACAAGCACCGATGTAGTAGGCTAATTACTGATGTGAGTAGGTGTCATTGCTGATTTGGAATTTTAATCTGGAAGAACATCGTAGAAAACGTGCTCCGTATCAGCCTTCTTCTTTTGAAGATAAGGATGAACGGATGGCAAATATAGAACGCAAGAAACGCTTCTCTTAGTAGAGGAATGGCACATTGAATT